>PVKZ01001564.1:0-367063 GCA_004027375.1 Macroglossus sobrinus
TTTTTTTTTTATCTATAGTTTCCAATAATAATTATAATAGCTGCTAATGTGTCCACTTCCAACAGTAACTGTCATTCTCAGCAAGCAACAATTTAGGAGGTGGGATGGGAAGGCACTCATTTTCTGACATCTGCCTCCCTGTCCAAAAAAAAACAAAAATCAGTTTAACATTTTAGAGATGTAGCAGTCAATCCCTGTCTCTTATCACCTGTGATTATGACTGCCCCAGGCTCAATTTTTGTTTACCAAGAATCGCATGGTGAACTAACCTGCAAAGGGATTTTTTACAGATTGGTGTGGTGGGCAGGACAGGAGCTGGGAAGTCATCCCTGACAAACAGCCTCTTCAGAATCCTAGAGGCTGCAGGTGGCCAGATCACCATCGATGGGGTAGATATTGCTTCCATTGGGCTCCATGACCTCCGAGAGAAACTGACCATCATCCCCCAGGTGAGCTCTAGAACTTACTCTGTCACACGCAGGGGACAGCTTGTTCTGCAGAAAAACATATGCATCTTCTTCAGTTAGCAGTGTCATTTCTGTAGCCTACCCAGGATACCTAAGCTAGCTTCCTACAACACATTGTTTTCAAACTCACAAAAAAGTTTTACATTCTGGGGATATACTTGTGTGGCTGCCAGTATTTAACCAGTGGGTGGCAGCAACACAACGGAAGTCAAATAGAGCGGATGATTATTTAGCATTTCTGTAGCCCATCACGGTTCACAAGACCTTGCAACCAGCATTAGCAGTTTTGTTGCTGAAGCTTGAAACCATTAAGCTTTATATTCCCCCATTTGACATGGTTAAAAGATAGGGGAGGAAATTTGCTGCAGGTTTCTGCCAACAAGGTGAATGCTTAGTGTGTCAGCAAGAAAGGCTTCCACGGGACTTTTATGGACCCCACCAAATCAGGACTGCCCTGGAAGTTTCTTGGTGGTATCTGGGGCTTCAACAAAACCATTCCTCCTCTGGTCACTGCTGCCAAGTCTCTGGGGGTGGTTCTGGTTTATCTGGTGTTCGCTCATTTTGATGCACCCGTTTCTCCAGCTTCCTCAAAGGCATAATAAGTTCTTCTCCTGTGACTGTACCACCCTCCGCTTCCACACCATGAGTTTTCATTTGAGAGTTTGAGACATTCCTCTTCCCTATTAAGAGATACTGAGACAAATTTGGAAATCCATAAATAAATCTCAGAATTAAAAACAAGACAAGACAAACAAACAAACAAAACCCCCCCAAAACAAAGACTCCTCTTAATCCTGTGTTTAGCTCCCCCAGCTGGCAGCCACTCTAAACCTTCAGCGGGGAAATTGCAAAAGTTTAACCACTAACCAGCTTTCCCTCTCAGGCCAGTCCTATTCACTTCCTCCTGGCTATCAAGTACTGCTAGTCCCTTCTCTGTCATTAGCCCAGTAACCCCCTCATCCCTTGACTTGCAGGATCCCATCCTGTTCTCTGGAAGCCTGAGGATGAATCTGGACCCTTTCAATAACTACTCAGATGAGGAGATATGGAAGGCCCTGGAGCTGGCTCACCTCAAATCCTTTGTGGCCAACCTGCAACTTGGGCTGTCTCATGAAGTGACTGAGGCTGGTGACAACCTTAGGTAATGATAACCCACCTCCCCCCAAAGGCAGTGAGAGGAGCCTTTGCTCCTTGTGCTAGGTAGTACCTGGCGTCATAGAATTTTCACTCTCCAGGTCTAACTCCCAATGGGTCATGTGAACCCATTATGAAGATGATATGATGGAATGGAATGAACACATCAGAACTCTTGAAAACCTTTGTTAGTGCATGTGCCTTCTTAAGACATTACATACACAAAGTAAGCTTACAGATCCTGTTGTTGTGGAGGTTTTTCACTTAGTTGCTCACTGCAATAAGGATGTAAACAATCCCAACACCTGTTCTGAACCTAGGGAGTCTGATTTCACTGGTATGAGGTGTAGGCTGAATGTAGGAGTTCTAAAGGATCCCGAGTATTGCTATGGGAGTCCCAGTTTGAGCAGCACTGGTCTCAGGTGATGTGGATGTGGTGCCAGACGTCCATGGGCACCTGGAACACTTTTTTAACCAACTCAGAGACTCTCTTGGCTTCCCAGTTCTTTTTACCTTTCCAAAGCTTTTCTACATATGTGGACTTCACACTTCTGGTCTTCAGTATGTGCTCACCTGTTGGCTTATAAGTTGACCTGGCATTTTCCCTATGACAATTGTGTTTTTCCTTCCACACACTGAAGTTCAGCCCTCAGCCAAAGCCCACTGCTCAGAGGCAGTTCTTGCTCTATTCCTGGGTGCCTTCAGAGTGGTAGGCAGGGCACGGACCATTTGCAAGTGAAACTCAGAAAAGAAAGGAGGCTCAGTAACTCAATGAATGGACCAGCAGCTCTGGCTTCACCTGGGAGCTTGTGATAAATGCAGAAGCTCAGGTTCTTGGCTTGAATCTGCATTTTAGTAAGATTCCCAGGTGATTTTTATGTATATTACAGTTTGAGGAGCACCATCTAGAGTGTTGATTCTTAACTAAGCTGTATGTTAGAATGACTCAGGAAAACTTAAAAAAAATTTTCAGTGTCCAGGCAGCACCCTAGACCAGCTGAATCAGGGGTACAGGAGACTTCAGTGTATAGCCCCAGGGAACACTTGTAAGCCTTGGTATAGAAATAAGATCACCAAGTTTGTTTTCCCTCAGCAACATGTCTAGGAACTAGCAGGACTTAATAGGTCTTCAGACCTATAAAAAATGCTATTAAACATTCAGTCAACAAATATGCATTGGGCACCTACTATATTCAGGCACTGAGACAGAGAGGGAGATGACACAGACACAACTCCTGACCTCCCAGCATTTACAGCATGATGAAGACAGACCTTTTGAGAATAAATGCTGTGTAGTAAATGCTACAGATGTGTGGGGCCATGTGGAATCCCTGGCAGGATGCGATGGGGTGCAGGTGTGGGGGGCTTGACCCTTCCGGTTTGTAGGAACAACAACAAAAAAATCACTCTTTCTTTCTCTGTCCATGCTGGGAGACACTTAAATGGAAATACACAGTGCCTTGATTTCAGACCTGGTTTGGGGTGTCAAAACTTCAATTTCTCTGATGAGTGATCAGAGATTGGAGCTCAATCAGCTTGGGCAAGAGAGGACAGGGAGAGGTGAGGGAGGGGGAGTGGGAGGGGAAGAGAAAACCAGCCAAGAGCCAAACTGGTATTTAAGCAACAGCCTCTTGTATGAAACCCAGATGAACCAGGCAGGAGTTTGTTACAAGCTAAGGAAGTCGTTCTGCAGTTGCCTCTCACAGAGAAATCTGGAAGTTTATCTTGGGTGACCTCTCATCTCCTGCAGAAATTTTGTTGCAGAGAATTACAGAACTTTTAGTCTAGCCACCTTCTGTTTAATATGTTCCCTAATGGCCACAGCAGGAAGGAGCAATTAGTGAATTCTGGAGTATATCCTCCACATCATTTCCCAAAGCTCCTTTATTTAAGTAAGAGGTCCAACCAGCTTTTAGCAAATTAAAGCAATTTGCATTTACAGGCATATTGGAGTTCTACATACATTGCGACTCACACCAAGACATCGTGTTCATTAGTTAGCTACATCTCTAATCAAGGCAGAAGGCCTCTAACCAATAATTAGCCTTGAGACTAGGCTAATTAAAATAATAAATAGATTTGCCAAGGCTACTGAGAAATGCCACTAGGGTGTTCTAGTGTGGCATCACTCTATATTAATGATGTCAGCTCAAATACGGCTAAAATAAACTTGGGGCATCAATCTCATTTTGGAATTGTCGTTGGTGTATTGGGATATCACTGCAGCCAAATGCAAAGCACTAGTCCTGAGCTAGTCTTTTCCAAACTTGTTAAATATAAAAATTGCCTGGGGTGCTTATTAGAAAATACATGTTCTGTGGCTCTTCCCATTCCGATTGAGCAGAGTGGGGCCCATAAACTTGAATATTTAAATGAAGTGTCTGTGGTGGGTCTTCTAATTGGGAAAGTTTGGAAAACATTGCCCATGGTAACAGTGAGTAGCTAGTGAGAGAGGCTAAGCATTCTGGGAGAATTTAGGAGCGTGGTTTTCCAAAGTCTGACCTGGAACATGAAGACTGTCCCCCACATCCAATCCCAGGTTATTTCTTGGTCCTTAGGTCTAATGCTTGGTCTCTTCCATTGGCTGCAGCATAGGGCAGAGGCAGCTACTGTGCCTGGCCAGGGCTCTGCTTCGGAAATCCAAGATTCTGATCATGGATGAGGCCACTGCTGCAGTGGATCTCGAGACAGATCATCTTATCCAGACGACCATCCGAAAGGAGTTCTCCCACTGCACGACTATCACCATTGCCCACAGGCTACACACCATCATGGATAGCAACAAGTGAGTGTGGGGGCGGGAGGGGAGCAGAGCTTGACAGATACAACTTAAACACATCAGCGACGTGATATCTTACAGCAGAAGGTTTACCCATCATTTTACTGATGAAGAAACAGAGGCTGAGAGATTTCAAATAATTTGCTCCAAATTATACATATATCCATCTAATGGAAGCCAACAGGGTTAAGGGAACAAATTATCTTGAGGGTAAAGTAGAAGTCTGTGTGGAACAATAACCAAGTATGGGGAGGTGGAGGCTCCAGACCTGAGTGGCAGACCTGAACACAGACCTCCCCAGCCAAACTGGGTCTCGCCTGCTGCTCCTGGAAACAGCTTCCTGTTCCTGCCAGCTCTGGCGGATTACATTCAAAACAGAGTAACATCAGTAATCTTAGAAACTGTGTAGGGAGGATAGGCTCTCTGAAACAATGTGTATCTTTACAAAAAAAAAAAAAAAAGCTCATACTGCATCTATTCTCCTACTACTTGATTCTTTCGATCGACATTACCTATGGAATTCATCCGCGTTGACATGATTCATCTGTTCTCTCTGCTTCGTAGCTTTGTATGAATGAATACTCCACAGCTTAGTTCTGGTTATTCTTATAAGTGCCAAAATCGGAGATGCTGCTTTCTAAGACTTGTATTTCCTTCTTTTTTATTTCAGGATAATGGTTCTAGACCATGGGAAGATTGTAGAGTACGGCAGCCCTGAAGAACTGCTGAAAAAACCTGGACCCTTTTATTTCATGGCCAAAGAAGCTGGAATTGAAAATGCGAACAGCACGACATTCTGAAAGCAGGTCCCATGGCTTAGAGAAGGACTATAAGGATCATCCCTTAATTTTATTTTTGGGATGTATATCATACATAGAGAAGTGTGTGTAAATGTACATTTTAAGGTATCATAAGTGAACACCCATGTACCCACACCACCTGGGTTAAAAAAAAAAGAATATTACCAGCTACAGCAGAACCCCTAACAAACCCATTTCACTCCTACATCCTTGCTCACCAACCCCAGAAATAACTATTCTGAATTTCGTGATGATTAGCCCCTTGCTTTTCATTTTAGTTTTACCAAGTTCATATATATCCTTAAACAATGTGTACCTTTTTAAAACTTACGTAAATGGCTTGACTCATACTGCATTCGTTCTTCTATGACTTTTGTTCGATATCATTTTTGAGACTCATCCATGTTGATGCACTCAGTGAGGTTTGTTCCTTCTTACTGCTCATGCTGTATGGCAGTGTGTGAGTACACCACAGTTTACCATTTAGGTGGTGAACAGCAATAGGGTTATTTCTACGGCTGTTGTTGTTTTTTCTTATTATGAACAATAATGCTATAAACATTCTGGTATATAATTCCTGAGATACACATGCATGATGACTTTCTTAGGCTATAATGGGGAGTATACACATCTTCATATGCGTGTACTGGGTAACACCAAACTGGCAGTGCCAATTTAAAACATTTTGTCAGTCCAATGAGTATGAACTGGTTGGTACCTCAGTGAGGTTTTAATTTATATTCCTTTGATTACTATTGAGGTTTCGATATGAGGTGTTTTTTGTTTGTTTGTTTCTTATCTGTAGTGCTCTATTTCCTTTTAAGTCTTGTGAACTTTTACAGTAAGCTTCTCACTCTCCTTATCATTTTATCTGTGAACATCCTTTGAGGCCTGCATTGAACTTGAGCTGTCCTAAGGGGAATTGTCCGAGTTTTTGGTGTCACATTATTTTTGGTTCAACATATTCCTTACTTCCATTTCAGTGATGCAATAATAAAAGATTTTTATTTATTCACCATTTTAGCTGTTTGATGAGTGAGATGCTCAGAGATTTAAACTTCCTAATGGAAGGGTATAAATCATCTCAAGGCTGGAATGAGGAAGGGACACGTTTCCTCCTAGTTGCTCTGTTCCCATCAGCATCACTCTGACCATGTTTTTCTGCAGTGGCAGTTCATACAAGTAGCAGTGCTGATTGCAGCTGGCAGTTTTTCCACTTTTCCCAGGACCGGTGACATTGTGCCCCTCAGAGATGCCATTACCAGCTGCGCAGCACCGCTTCTCAGAAGTCCAGGTTTCCGCCTTAGTGATGCCAACCTCTTCCTTGTTTTCCCTGCAGCCCTCACAGGGATGGCTGCTTCTTGTGGTGGCTCCTCTCTGAACCTTGTTTTCCCTTGGCTCTTTCTTCAATGCCTGCCTAGCAGTTCTTTACATTGTCCTTTGTTAAAATAACCTATGGTTTCTGTCTCCTGACTAACCCAGCTGATAGAGCCCTTGGAGACAATCCAGTTCAAGTCCCTTATTTTTCAGATAAGCACCAGTCTGAGAAAGGTTAGAGGATATCCAAAGGCAAAACATGAGTGTTTTTGGTAGAACCATGACCAGAAACAAATTTCCTGATTTTCTCCAACAATTTCTTCTTTTCCTATCATGAGGATTTTTGATCTACCTACTCCTAAGATACAGATGAAGAGAGGGGAAAGGTCATCCTTATCTCAATAGTGATAATTCAGCCGCTCAGTCAATGTTGTGGGAACTGGAGCCAGCCCAGATCCAAAACTTCAGTGATGACTCCAACTACTTCAAATCTTGTTGGCCCAGGCTCTGGATAACCCACTCACAACATTATAGCTCTTTCCCACCTCTCTACCTGAGGTCCCCTTTTTTTACCTGTCCTTGAAGCATTAAGATGTCCCTATGCTTTTGTCTTTGACCCCCACCCTAAGTTCCCCAGTATTTCTCTGTATTGATTTCATGCACTCTTGTGGTTTCAGCTTCTACTCATGTGATTTTCATTTCTACCCCCTTCCTCTTCTCCAATTTTGAAATTTATATATTCAACTGCCAGTGGATGTTATCACCTGGATATCCTTTAGGCCTCCGACACTCAACTTGCTTTACTTTGACATACCCTTCTCCTTTCTTCATCAGAATAAAAGAGATTTCCCCCCGCCCCCCGTACTTTCTATCTCAAATGGTGACATCGTTTTCCACTCAGTCCTACAAAATGAAAACCTGGGCATCACTCCTAACTTTCTTCTTCTAGACCGCATTGGCCATGAGGCCCTTCCACTTTTCTTTCTTTATCCCCATCACTTTTGCCATCTTTCAAGTTCTCGTTACATGTGACCTGTACTGATGGCATAGGTATTGCTGCTTCCTGTATTGTTTTTATCAAATATATCCACCATGGCTACCAGTGGTCAAATGTGCAAATATGTGGCTAGTTTTGTATAAATGTCTTTCAAAACACCCTCTGAAAAAACTTGTTCCATTGAGGTACTAGGATGAGAATATATTTAACCATAAAATGCACATTGGCCATGACTTTGTTTAAAAATTATCAAACAATATTATACAAACATTGACATTTAAATGTCTAAACTTTGGCAACTTAGGTTTACTTAGCAAATACCATATTTTACTGTTAGCATAGATTTAGTCTTCTAAATAGGTTAGACACTAAACTGTTTAAAAGGCTTCATATTGTTTGAAGATATCAAGTAAAAGATTATAAAAATGCATAAAAGTATTAGCTGTAAGAAGCACTCCAATTTCATAGTATTCCTTTTCACTTCATAATGCAAGTAATTGGTTATGCTGTATAAGTTAGCTGTTACAGTATAAAAAGCAACTACTTAGGGAAGTAGAATGAAGGGGGGAAAGTTTACATAAGGCAGTATCTCTTTAGGCAAAACAGGCACAAAAAATAAGAGTTTCATGAAAAAAAATTACTTAAGACTAATTTGGTTCTTACTGAGTTTAAAAAATGGGCTAATATGGAACTCCTTTTTTCAACTCTAACAATCAAGGCCTTAGTTGCCATACTGGTAATCTCCTCGACAGTCACCTCAGTCCTTGCCATGACAGTCATTTGGCTATTCTGCCTGATAACCACTATCGCTGATTTCAGATCTATTTGTTCTGTCCCCAAGCTTCCACTGTGAATGATGAGCTTTTTTGGAGCAGCAGTCTTTGAGACATTTATCTGCTGTTTAAGCCATAGCCACTTGTTCCTGAAAACCAGCTGTAGTGATTATTGAGCTGCCCCACTGGTTACATCTCTGGACACAGATGTCTCTCCCCATACTTGGTGCTAACACCCTTGCCTGCTGGCTCCTTTGTCAGGATTTGGCATCATAAAAACACCTCCTGGTCTCATAATTACCTGCCTGGCTGATATACGTATTAGTTTCAATCTGTAAAGCAATTATACTTTGGATAGCTTTTCGTTTTCCTTCATCAAGAGGTTTAATTTTTCTGCATATTTGACTTCAGTGTTAATGGCTGATCAGAATCCTTTTGTTTTAGTTGAATCTGGAGTAGGCCAAATCTAGCCTGCTGTTTTGTAAATAAAGTTTTATTGGAATACAGGCATGCTCACTTGTTTCTGTATTATCTATGACTACTTTTGTGTTATAATGGCAGAGTTGTGACAGACTGAATGTCCTGTGAAGCCTAAAATATTTATTATCTGGCCTTTCACATAAAAAGCTTGCTGATCTCTGCTCCAGAATCACTAGTAGTCTGCACTGGATCACATTTCCATTCTCAAGAAGACAATTGGGCTCAAAAATGTCGTATGACTTCATACCATTGGTAGATAAGATTAGGTCCACATCCTAATCCTCAAAACCCATAAGGATTTATCTTACATGGTAAAAGGGATTTTGCAGATGTGATTAAGGATACCATAAAGGGGAGATTATCCAGCTGGGCCCAGTGTCATCACAAGGGATTCTCGAGAGTCAGGAGGGTCGGAGTTAGAATGAAGACATTGTGATGAGAGACACTTGAAGATGCTATGCTGCTGGCTTTGAAGACGGAGGGAGGGGCCACAAGCCAGGGAATGCAGGCAGCTTCTAGAAGCTGAAAAGGGAACAGATGCTTCCCTAGATCCTCCGGAAGGAACCAGCTTACTGACACCTTGACTTTAGCCCCGTGAGACTAATTTTGAACTTCTGACATCCAGAATGGTACAAACTAGTTTCAGGCCACAAATATGTGGTAATTTGTTATAGTAGCAATAGGAAACAAATACAATACCATTAGCCCAAATAGCTCTGGTAAAATCATCAATATTCTCCAAGTGAAGTCAGTATGACAATTCATTAATTTCCACTGAATCCTGCTATGGTTTGAACTTGTAGAGATTGTCATTTTTTAAGCCCCATTAAAAATGAATTTCAATGTTCATATCTGTCACCCTTCTACCCTTCTACCAAATTGCAAAGATCTTATCAAGTTAGTCATATTTAGAGGTAATCTTTCCTTGATCTCCATTGAGAGGCTCTAGAAAGGTCCCTGGTTAAGTGAGTCATGGTGAGTCCTAGGATAGGGGGAGGCCATGATCGTGAGTCTGTCAGCTTCCCTGACCCGGGACCTGAGGAATAGCTGCTGTGGGAAAAGCTTGGTGTCCTGGAGAGGCCCAGCCATGGCAGTGCACAGACAGTGCCTTGTGACATGGTCCTGCTGTCTGCTGCAGGGTCCCCATGCCTGTCTGCTCCCAATGTTTCCTGAATGAACACATTGCTGCTGCCCTAATCAGAGTGCTCGCTCCCTCTGACCACCACACCACTGGAACTTACCTCTGGGAAAGCACTACATCTGCTCCTTTCTTCCTGAGGGTCACCTCTGAGTGGTGTTAATAGATGAAGAGGCCTGCAGAGTGGCTAGCAAAGCCTGCGATTTGTTGTGGAAAGCTCTCTTCTTCATACATGCAGAGCACTAATGTTGATCTTCACTAACAATTGCAAGAAACTTCCACGGGCTTGGTGAATAAAGCACAGGCTCAGATGGGGGATTATTATCCTGTTCTATGGCACCGAGCGTCTGCCACAGTAGCAAAGGTGAACTAGTAAAAATTTCAACAGGTGGGAGAGTTTAAAATCCTGTGCGTAGTGTTCGGTGACTAGAGGATTTATAATGCTATATCAATCTCAAGGTTTCCTGGTCCTCAAGCTTAAGGTTCTGCAAGTGAAACAGAATTCAGACCACAATGTTTTTCCAGGGCCTGTTCGTATTCCTGACCTGAAGAAAAACCCACTTAAACAGAGTCTCAGCTTCACAATTAATTAAAACAAGGTGTCACAAAATTTAGTCCTTATGTACTTCTCGAGCTCACAGAGCACAGACTTGCTGACATTATCTTATTTATTCTCAGAGCAACCTTGAGACCAGAAATCTACAATTTACAGATGATAATAGATTGCTCCCTGCACCCCACCAACTCCTTCCTCATTCTTCTAGGACTCGTGCATGAAAGCACAACTGAAGAGCTACTTCCAAACAGGAAAGGGAGAAAATTCATGGGAGGAAGTAAGCAGGCAAACCGGATTTAGAATTTTTCTTCAATAGTATTTCCTTCTGTTGTGTCTGAAATATCTGACACCCTTTTCCTTCCTTGGTTTTTGTAACTCCTACTTTTTTGACAACAGAAAAATCCATTTAAAAAACTCACCTGGACAGATACTTCTCAAATTTTAATGATACACAAACAACTCGGGGACCTGGCTCAGTAGACCTTGCCTGGGTCATTTCCAGCAAACTCCCAGGTCATCGTGATGATGATGCTGCTGGTCTGAAGACATCCAGTGTTTAAAACAAACCCATCTTCTTTTCATTCACTTGCTCCCATGGCAATGGTCTTCCTTTTGCCAGTAATTCCATCATTTCTTCAATTTTATATTCTTTATAGGATGATTTTTTCCATTCTCAAGTAATCTTATCTCCAAATCAATTAACTTTTCCCCCAAAATTAGGTTTTCTTGTCTTTAATCTTCCTCCCTCCATATCATCCTATTGCCATTTAGTTTTCCTAAAACAGGCGATTCACTGAAGAATCTAGTTTATTACCAGGCTCATAAAATCTAAATTCCTTGACTTGGACCTCAAGGCTCTCTAATTTGTTTCCTACGTGCCAGGCGATGTTGTAGACTCCATTCAATCTTTACCACTCGCATGAGGTGGATAGTATTACTATCTCTACTTTAGATGAGGAAACTGAAGCACAGATTAGAGAAGTTGCCAAGGCTCTTACGTGTCTGAAGTCAGGCAGCCTGACTCCAGAACAAGGTGTAAAAACTCAGCTAAAGAGCCCAAGATTCAAGTTTAAATTCAGGAACCATCAAAAACTTGATGTATGAGTTGAGTAAGTCACAACGTCATTGGATCTCATTTTCTTAGTACATAAAATGAAAGAGTTAATTTATGTTTCTCTCCCAGAGTCTACATACACACTAAGTTTTCTACGCCAATATCAGATTGCTTCACTGTCACCCACATTATCCTCAATCCCACCTCTGCCAGTTGTCCTGCTATATATCCCCCTCTCAGCCCCAATCTTGCCCAAGCTGCTACTGTGACCTCATTATCTCTAGTGCGTCAGTTTCCACCTCTGTAATATCAGGAAAATACTAACCTCTTAGGAATTCCAGATTAGAGAATTCAACTCTTCTGCTCTTCTAAGATTTTATAGTATAAAATAGTTTAAAATATAAAGGCAATCACCTGCAGCATGAATATCTCTTAAGTATACAGTAATTCCATTGATGTTATATTTGACAAATTTTTTACTTGAATTTCTTCAGTTAGCTCCTTCCATCACCCGGAATCTGGGCATCACTTAATTATCAGGAAGGTATCCTCAGAAATCCAAGAGAAAGGTTCAGGCTAAATGTAGAAGAAAATCAAGAAAACATACTCGTGGCCCTTAGAAATGTTTTTATTTATAAAATAACTACTTCAATATAAACATCTCTCTATATAAACACTACTCACAAGAGGCTTGCACCACTGCCTTCCGACAAACCTGCAGGCACACGAGGGCTCAGGAGTCCACAGGCATCTCCCAATTCGTCAGAATTTTTAGGCCAAAGGTGTGTTTGAAGGAGCAGGGGCTATAAGGCTGTTCTTAATTCCCTTTCTTAAGATAAAATTCATAGTTTCCTGTTCCAAGGTAGGCTTTGTATCTGTGGCAGACCTAAATAAGAACCTTCAGGAGGACAGTCTTCATGTGAGGATTAGCAAATCTCTTCCTGAGGCCGAAGAAAGGTATGATCAGGCACTTTAGGGTCCAGAATGCTAAAGTGACACCACAGAACCTATTTGATCAGGCACTTTGGAATCTGTTTGGCTTATTTCAAAGTCCAGAATAAGCTACTTTGGGGACTGCTTATCCTAATTCGAATGAGACACACTCATTATGTCTTCGGATCTTGAAGGAGAAAGGCATCTAGCCATCTACCAGGCTGGGATGGTTTCAGCTCACTGTAGAGCGAATCCTTTCAATGAAATGGGTGGAGCTCTGACCCTGTTCTAGGAAAATCTATGTTATTGGGTTGCAGGAGAGAGAGCAAAGACAGATTATCATGCACAGACCGTATAAAGCAGAGATGACTGTCAGAAAGGTGTAGATGACTGTACCTAAAAGGAAAAAGAACCTTTCAGATGAAGGTTGAAGAAAAATAAACACCTTTCTCCTTTTCAAAAGGAGAAGGAAAGCAGTTGAATTTTGCACAACCAATCTGGAAATACAGTGAAATGAAGAAAAAGATTACAGATGGTAGAGTTTTAATGACTTTTAGAAATTCGTGTGTGTGTGTGTGTGTGTGTGTGTGTGTGTCAATGTGTGCTAGACACTGAAGCTTTGAAACACCAGAATTGGTGCAGTCTCAACAAACTCCTTGCCACAGGCAGAGGCATGGCCTAAAAGGCCTTCCAGAGAATTCTCTTCATCCAAATTGGTTTCTGGTCAGGTGATTGTGGAGCACAGAGCCACCCCAAATGCAGTATGGTACAACCAACACCAACATCTTCTAATACTATTGCACAGCTCCAGCATACATAGGATACTGGTCTTCCAACTGAACATTTTGCATTTCCATAGAATGACCCCAGGACTTGCCTCTCTCCTCATGGTCACTGAATTATTTTCAAGCCCAGGGTCCACTTCAAATTCTAAAAATTCTAGTGAGCATCAAAGTTGACAACCCAATCGAGGAGAACAAGACTGATCTTGTGCCCCATTGTGGCCTGGTAAAGCAATGCAAACAGGGCCTGTCTCCGGAGTAGGCGCCCTCCCAGTGGACCACCGAAGCCCTTCAGCAGAAGGAAGCGAGGGCAGTAAGGTTGAGTGGGAGGCAGAGCAGGTTCAGGTGTACTCAGTTTTGCGAATATAATTGGATGGAACATAGCCCTTCTTCCCATTAACTTCAGCTAACCACCACTCTGTATTTCCAGTAACATCTTTAAACTCCAGAATCTTGAGTCTCTGATTGGCTGACACACTCAGCTCATTTGGGTTCCGCGCCTTGAAGGTATAGACAGCAAAATAGACCTGTGTGACGGAGAAAAAATGAGTCAGGCCATGGGAACTTTCTTGGAGCAAAAGAACTTCCTGTGATGATGGGGATGGTCTAAAGCTACATCATCCAATATGGCAGTCCGTGGCTACATGTGCCTATTCAACACTTGAGAATATGTCTAATAAGACAGAGGAACTTAATTTTTAAATTTTATTTAATTTTAACTAGTTTAAATTATATCTGTCAACTACATATGACTGGTAGCTACAATAATGAACCAAACAAATTAAAAGAAAACCAAATTTCATCTTTTTACACTTTCAGAGTTGCCTTAAAGAGTGAAAGAAGAAATGAACCTTCAGTCAATATGGAAGATGGATGAGATATAAGGATACCCTTCCATATTCCAAACATAGAAATTCTGAATTTTAAACACCTAAAGCACACCTGACATCTGGGGTTTAGGATTTGGCCAGGGACAGGAGTTGATGAGGCTAGAACTGAGCTATTGGTACCAGTTCAAAATTTAGGAAAGAGCTATCTCTTCCTCAATATGTCTATAAAAACTGTCCACTGGTGGGTCCAGCACTGGGATATCTGTCCTTGGCTGTGGGTAGTAACAGAATCACCAGAGAGAAACAGGCATGCACTCTGCTTATCTGTAGCACTCAGGGGAACGTCTGAGTCTCTCAACAAAGGCAGCCCCCGTGGGTGATGACCAATATTATAACACACACATGGAAACTTGCTGCTGCAAGAGTGAGCAAATGCAACAAGCTGGTGAGCCAGGGACTCCTCAGCTGTGAATCTGAGTGACTTTAAAATGAGGGTTTAAATGTTCAAGATACAAAATCCTAAGACAACAAACAGGTCATTACAAAAAAAATAGGAAAAACTGAAATGGAGCCAGAATTTAATTTCTAAATTCTAGAACTAAAAACACAGTACCTGAATTAAAAAACTAAAGTTTTCATCATAACACCTTATAAATGCCCAATGACACAGCAGAAGAGGCTCAGAAGGTATGAGATGCTCGCTATTGCAGCAGTGCATTTCCAATGAGTTTTCATAACACTTGTCCGTGAGCCCATATCCAGATCACCCCAAGGCTCCAGGCAAGCCTCTGACTCACCCACTCCTAAAAGAGCATTATCTGCACCCGCAGCAGACCTGTCACCTGTTCTGCATGGCGAGCAGGGAGCGCTCACCTGGTTGCCTTGTGCCTCCCTGCTTTCTGGCTCTTTGTTTTTATCTTCGGAAGACTGGGCTGTTCTTGCACATCTTTTTACAAGGTCTTTACCCTGCCCATTTCGTCCTGGTACAGAGCAACCAGCCATTTCTGGATGTCTGGAGTTTCGGTAGCTCCTCAGGGTGGGGGTGGGCTGGTCAGTGTCTCGAGATGCATTCATGGAGTCCCAGGGCTTGGGGTCTGAAGGGCAGCTGGAAGGACTGCTCTCGGAACTGCCCAAGTGTGAAGAGGCACTGATAGTTCCTTGGTCAAGTTCCTTCAATGAAGATGAGTCTTGAGGCTGTTTCTGGCAAGACCTCGAGGTAAAGGACACAGCCATGCTGCTGGGGTTGAAGGTCAAGGTGCTGTTGCTGTTCTGCCGTGAGAACCTGGGAGAGGAACCGCTGTGCTCAGACTCGGTGGAGGAGTGGCTGCCGACAGAGACGTCGGAGTGGCTGTGACGGGCATTGTAGGGCTTCAGGAAGGAGCTGTACACAAAGCCTTTAGTGACTACGGGAAGAAAAAGTGGACATGAGGAGCTTGTAGTGGAAGAAGGTAACTGACAGAGAAGAAACTATGATTTAAAAGTTGGGTCAAGAGTGAGAAGCACAGAATAAGTTAAGATGCCCAGTGACAAAACAGAACCCCAGGACACAATGTGGGTGGGTAGGGATGAAGCCCATGGCTGCCTGCCAGTTCCTTCTTGTTACCACCTCATACCAGACAAGTGATAAGGAGGCCTTGGGGAAAGTCAAGAGGATGGTAATAAAAAGGACAAGTTGGAGAATGAGCATTTGAAGACAATTTAACAGGACACCTAGATAATGGAAACAAAGACTAAAGGAAGACTCAGCAAAGGATGGGTTCAAATACACCAGTTTGGTAAAGAGTTATTTTAAAAATCATCCTCATTGTGATGGAGCCCTTCATATATGCTTCCCTGCCCTTTTCATCCAAGCATTTGAATCTTGGCCTCTGGTTTAGAATGCAGTGGGAATATTGTGAGAATAGTCTAAGTTAGAATACACACACAACACATGTACAGCACATGTTCACTTTAATAAATTGCCTAAGATGATGACAGAGAGGGCCCTCAGCTAAAACTTTTAAATATAAGTTAGGAATTGAGATCCCTAATCCATAGGAAAAAATTTTATAATATTCAGAAATATCTGTCAAGGCAAGGACCCAGAGTACAGAACCTCCATGCAAGCAACAGTCATCTGTGTCTAGGAACTTCGATGTGTTTCCTGCACGCATGTGTTATATATGCTGAATAATGGCAAGGGGTCTCCTGGGCAGGCAGTGAGGGGCACAGGGTCTAACAGCTGATCCTAATACTGTGGGCTTTCTGCTAACACTTTACTTATCAGGGTTGAGTTGATGCAAACCCCAAGGATGACGGAGCCTTTCGAACGGCTTGAATCTTTACAAGGACTACATCTGTCCTTGAGCCTGTCAGGGGCTCACACCTGTCCATCACCCCAGAAGGCCCCAGCCTTTGTCCTTCCTTTCCCAATACCATCTCTATTATTTTGGGTAAGCAGAAGTGGGGGAGGGAAAAAATCCACAAATGCTTTTAAAGAAACTGAGAAATGTTAAAATTTTCAGTTCTGGGAAACATGAACATAGGTGTTTATTATATTGGCCCACAATCCATATCTAAAATGCTTGGACCAGATGTAATTTGAAATTTAGATGTTTGGATTTGGGAAAGGTACTCAAGTACATATACTATATATTTCCTAATATCCACTGCAGGGTCTGGGTCAATGTCCCACAGTCAAATCAATTAATTTTCTGTAGCAAAATATATGACTCTTCACACCAAAAGGAATAAATTATGATTATAAATAGTTTCACATCACTTTGTTTAGGTTTTGCCACCAAATGAGCTCAGATTAGGCAGTTTTCAGCAAATGAGTTCTGAAAAAAACTCTTTGATTTTTTCAAAGCTTTTCTGATTTTGGAATCACAGAAAAAGGATTATGGATCAGGACCAGCATTTGTCTTTGTACTTTTCTTTAAATTCTGTACCCCTTTACCATGCCCCTTATCAGAAAAAAGAAAAAAAAAAAAATGCACAGCATTTTTAAATGTCATCCATAGTCATGAGGTAAAAGTGTTTGTGATGAAGGAAAGAACTCCAAAAGCAAACAAAACCCCTTTTCTTACAAATTTTAAAATCACACACTCACAAAACACATTTACAGAGCTCGGAAGAAGGTAGCTCATAGTGTGGTTTGCTCAGAATAGGCTATAAGGGCACAGGACCCATCAGGCAGCAACCACTGCCTGTGAGAGCTAGAAAACATGGCAAGTCTTGCAAGGTAAGTGCTGGGATTTCCTCTGGAATTTATAAAAAACAAACAAAAAAACGACTGGTTTTGTTTCAGTAATGACTTGGGTATTACACTCTCCAGAGATAAACAGAATTTTCAAGGTTATTTTTCCCTGAATCAAAGATTCTCATATTTTCTCCTGGCCTAGACAGGATTCAGGTACAGTTCAAATCACTTCTTCTTCATTTAAAGTTACAGTAATCTGACGTCCAACATTCTTACCTCCATTGTCAATCAGCCAGCGGTTCGGACTGCCCATGGGATCCTTTTGTTTGATCACACCCACCACATCACCTTCCAGAAGTGAGACATCCAGGTCTTGAGCAGCATTGAAGTTCCGTTCTGCTTGGAAGAGTTTTTCTGGGGGATACCTTGCCAGAAGGGAGGCCCGAAGTTCTTCTGATTGCAGCATGTAACTTGGCTGAAAGGCAACAAGAAATACCATCGACAAAAACCTTCCCTGGCCCTTATCCCAGCAGCCATATTTAATCCTGACACACTGTCAGAGTCTCAGAAATGAAGGCAATGAAAGCCAGCTGCTCACTACTGTCATCGGATGTTTCTGTGCCTGAGTCAGTCCCTGTGGCTGGGTAAAAATCATGGTCTCTTAGGTGATGTTTTGGTGCCTCTGTAGCTATTAAGAAAAGTTAACACACATTTAGTTTTACTATCTCATCTTGTAACCAAAAAAATGTGACTAAAGTACCAACTTAAAGACTCAAAATACCTAATATTTTTAGGTGTTCTGATCAGCCATGAACTGCTTGACAGTAAGTCAGATAATTTACCTTTTCTAATACATGATCAAAAATAGGGAGTCCTGGCAGAATGAATGTATCCTTAAGTCAGTTTCCTTAATTAACTGATCAGAGTATTAATATTAATACTTTACTAACTCCTTTCACTGTATAGACTAAGATCCGAGGATGCTTTTCAGAGGAAACCTAGAAGTACATAGCAAGTGTGAGGGAACTGGTGCTCTCAAGTACCAGTAGGCACAATGGTGATGCTGGTAATAGTGAGTGAATGAATGAGTCCATGACAGATGAGAACTCAACAACCTTTATTCTCCATTCATTATAAAATACTTAAACTCTTATTAATTGCTAATCTGTAGAGACAGAACTGGGTCCAATAATATTAACAACAATATTGATGATGCTTACTTGTATAGTGCTTACTAATTGCCAGGCAATTTCTAAGTGCTTTATATATACTAACTCCTTTAAACCTCACAATATTCTATTATTACAATATTATGATATAAATATAATTATTATCTGTGTTTTAAGAAACCAAAGCACAGAAGTTAAGGTGCTTGCTCAAGGACACACAGTGAGTTAAGTGTCAGTCCTGGGGTCTGAACCCAGAAGGTCTAGCTCCAGAGTTCACACTCTTAACCACTAAGCCACTCAACCCTTCCCTAGCTCTCTACTCACCAGGCCCAGGAGAGGCTTTCGGGCAGACTGGCGATCTAAGCTTTTCCTCTCAAATGGCTTCTTGGCAGCTGGCAGAGTCTCTGGGAAGAAAGTGAAAACCTGGAGTTGCTGCAGAACTCTGCTGTGCTCTTCATGGAAGACGGCAATAAGGTTCCCCTCTCTGCCAGAAACTTTAAGTAACTGGAGTCCACGGGAAGAGTAGAGAGAAAGGAAAGAAGACAATGTGAATGAAAGATCCCGGGATTGACAAAGTCTCACTGAAACTCACTGGAAGCCAGAGTTCAGCTGCAGTTCACTCTGCGTAAGCTGCCAACACTGCAGCCTGATGCAAGGGACAGCGCTCTCTGTGGCACGACCAGTGGGCCAAGTTGGCTCTTCTGGGGGTTGCCCAGGGCAGAAAGACAGCTTTCACAACACCATCAAGAATTCCACTTCCTGATGGCCTGACCCAATGACACTGTTAATCTATCTAGTTTGAATAATGTCCATAACAATCCTACTGTGTGCTTCCAGAAAGCACCAGAACTTCAGAGATGACTTCTCCATGGGGGAGTAAGGGACTCACCGAAAGCAGTGGCTTCAACTGCTCCAGAGCCTGGTGCACAAAGTCACAGTGGGCCTCAGCATAGCCGTGGATGCAGTTGGTAAAGAGGCCCTGGGCGTACTGGTGGAACTTGGGCAGTTCATCCAGCAGCTGGGCATTCAGGGCCTCGTAGTTGTTCCGGGCCGACTGCAGTTCCTCCAGGGTCTTCCTGTCCTTTAGCTTCTCCGCCCGTTCTGTACAGTTATAGAAGTCCAGAAGCTTGTCGAAGCGCTTCTGTACCAGCTTGTGCGGCCCCATAAACATGCTCAGCAACTGATTTAGAGGAGAGATGACAAGCCGCTCTGTCCTCTCCTTCTGTAGGGATGAGAAAGGCATGTTGCTCACCTGGTCAGTATCCCTCAACTGTTATTCTCCAAAACACTCTTCAGGCTGACTTGATTATGTCCTGTACCACCTGCTTTGCTCTTAGAGCACAAGCTACACACAGGCAGATCCAGCGGTGTCTTACTTATCCAAAACCAAATGTACGTACATACCCTACCAAACTTCTCAATTTATAACTCTCCACCCAACAATCTGCACACACCAGAGTCTGCAAAATATGCTAACCCCCTCCTTAGCTCTGCAGTTGATAACAAATGCTAAATGACACTCATTGATACGATGTTTGCATTACAACCCGGATGTGACAGTCTACCTGGTATCATTTCTTATGTGTACATTTCTAAATAACTTGAAGATTTAGTTATTATCTGAATCTGGGCTAAACTTACATACACACATAATACCTTTTGTGATCATAACTAGTTGGTAATATCTGTTTTCACTTGTCAAAGGATTTTTCTTTAATTTTTTCTAGTGGGACAGACATTGAGGGCTGGGTATTGACATATAAAAACATCAACAGGTACTTAGTAAGTTATTTTTAATAAGATGCTACTGTTAGAATACCTTTAAGTTGCCCAAGTGTGCACATTTTCTTCAGCTTCAAGCCATCCTGACATCTCCAAGACACTCTCAGCCCCCACCCATTTCTTTCTACCTGGGACCAAACATATACCATATACAGTTGACCCTTGAACAATGCAAGGTTTAAGGGCATCTATCTCCTGCACAGTCGAAAATCCACATATAACTTTGACTCCCCCAAAACGTCACTACTAATAGCTACAGTTGACCAAACAGTTGATTAACACATATTTTGTATATGTATGCATTATAATCTATATTCTTACAATAGGGAAAAGGAAATGTTATTATGAAAATCATAAGGAAGAGAAAATACGTTTACAATATTTACTGAAAAAAGTCCATGTAAAAGTGGACCCGCGCAGTTCAGACCTGTTTTATTCAAGGGCCACCTGTAAATTTAGAATTCCCAAGCAATTTCACCTTTAGTGCTTTCTTTGTAGTTTGTACCATCTCAAAGATCTATTTATTAACTTAACTATTCTGAAATAATCCTTTTTAAGTCATTGAAAGTCATGTTCTGAATATAAAATCCTGATACAAATATCCTGAAGAACAGGCAGGACGCTTGATGCACCGAGCACCTTTGTGGAATTAACTTTTTTCACGAGCTGGATGTTACACAGAACCCAGGAAGAGGGCGAACCCATGACAAGTAGTGTGAAGACAGTCACTTACAAAATTGGTGAAGAGCTGATCACTGATGTAGCGATGCACCTTCTCGAACTGTTCCAAGTCTTTGTGCCCCTTCTCCATGCACACATCCCACATGCTCACGGCGGCCACCACTTTCACACATGCCGATTCCTGGAGCCAGTTAGAAACAAACACAAATAAAACCAAACAGAAAAAAAATTTTTTTAATAATACTTCATGTAGGTTTTTACTACAAATGTTTTATCATGTGAAAGAAATTCCTTCTATTTCTAGTTTACGAAGTGTTTTATTCTTTTCTTTTCTTTTTTTTTGATGCCTACAGCACCTGGTCTTCCTAGGTGGTCTCCCATCCAAGTACTAACTAGGCCCGACCCTGCTTAGCTTTTTAGATCAGACAAGATCGGGCATGTTCAGGGTAGCATGGCCATAGACCAAACAGAACTTTCTAGCCTTCATCATTTAACCTAGATAACAGTCTGGGACAAAACGGGTCCAGAATTAAAAATTTTTCTCTCTAGTGCACCATTTTAGCTTCAAAACAAACACACTCTCATGAACTATGATTTATGTGGCACAGGGAAAAGCTTAAGACTTTTAATTATGGAAAAACTGGTAAGGGCTTTTTTCATCTCATTAGCATTTCCCTATGTCCTTAACTTGAGGGTTTCTTAATGCACCAAAAAGTAAATTATTCAATTAAAGTCAAAATGATTCCTGCAGGATTATGATAATTAACAATCATCTCTCCTTTTTTGCAAGCCTTGGCTCATGCTGCCACCGTGTCCTGTAGATAATTACAACCTTGCTTCCTATACTTGGACTCTGGCACTGATTGCTCTTGCTCAGCTCTTTTCTTTTGTCATTGAAAAAATACCTCCTTGCACATGATTTACTAATGTTTGTTTATTGTCTCCAGCCCATAAAAATGTAAGCCCCATAAAGGCAGAACTCAATTATAGTGATGCTGAATAAATGAATAAAAAAGTGAATGCACAGTAAATGCCTCCTGACTGATCCTGACAGTTTTTAAATCCCAGGCTTGTTTTCTCTTGCTACTTAAAAGTGTCAGGCTTTTGCCTTCTTTAGTTTAAATGAAAGGAAAGCTTATTATTTTGATATTAACCAAAATAAAATCTAAATGTACTAAAAACTCCATTAATATATTTCAAGGGTAAATGAAGTCTTTAAGCCAAAAAACATTAGTGCCTCATACATCGGTTTGATATTTTATTTTACATAATTTTTAGACCTCTTGTCTCTAAGTTCTGTGTCTGTACATATAAATGAAGCCACTGTTTTGTCAGAAGGATAAACTGGGGAATCTTCCTAATTCCAGCCGAGTGGGAGAACTAATGTGAAACACAATTATCCTCTTATATTCTTCTAAAGAAATGTTGTGAAATTACAAACTATCAGTCCACATGCCAAATTATATAATCAATGACCCTTGGCTTATGTTCTTGATAGTTCTCCATAAGCTAATCTATCTAATTTTATTATTGGCAAGACTTTTCCATTTTATGTCAGTGATAAAATTGTTTAACATTTTCTCCCTAATTTCTACTGCTGGCAGACAGAACCAAATTGCTCTGCCCATCAAATGGCTATCAATGTCACACATACGTCCCAGCTCAAAATGCCACTGCCTGTATGGAGATGAGCCTCTTAAGAGCTGGGGGCTTGGGGATATACTTACTACACATTTAGAAAATATGGGGGAGAAAACAGTCAAGGTGGGGTACCAAATAGAGGAATTATAGTGAAAAGTTCTCACATAAGGGAGCACGGTTGGTAGTTGTCCCAATATTGTTTTGTCAAATCTCTCACTAAGCCAATGTGCTCCTACTTTTATAAACCCTAGTTATTTTTTTTTAAGTTTATTGGGGTAAATTGGTTAATACAATTATATAATTTACAGATATACATGATAATTTGACATGTATATATTCTATTGTGTGTGATTACCACCCAGAGTTCAGTTTCCTTCAGCTACCATTTATTTGGTCCCCTTTACCCACTTTGCTCTCCCGCTATACCCCTTATATTTGACCCCTTTATCCTGTCTACCTCTTCCCTTTTCCCCCACCCCCTGCCCTCTGGTAACCACTAGTCCTGTTCATTTGTTGCTTTTAGGTATAAACCCTAGTTTTTATCTAATTACATTTTTAAAACATGAAGGGAGAGAGTTTGATTATTTAAAGAAAATGTAAGGGGCATTTCAAATCATTGGGGATTACTCAATAAATTATGATGACAATTGGGTAACCAGTTAGAAAAAAAAAGCTGGATCTCTACCTCAAACCTTTCATATGCTAAAGTAAATTCCAGCTAAACCAATAACTTCAATATTTAAAAAAAATGAAATAGTAAAAATACTAAACCATGGGAGAGAGATAGGATAGGCCTTTTTAAGTATGACACAGAACTAAGAAGCCATAAAAGAAAAGTCTAGTTAGACTGCACAAAAATAAAACTTTTTACATGGAGAAAGCAGTTTAAGCACACTTGAAAGTCAACATACTGGGGGGAAATATTTGTAAACCATCATCTCAGACAAAGGTCTATTTTTTCTAATATATTCAGAGAGTCTAAAAATCAATAAAAAAAAGACTAACAATTTAATAAATACATGCCTCAAAATATAAATAAATCACAAAAAAATTATAATGACTTAAACATGAAAATATCCTCAACTTCATTTAAAGAAATGTGAATTTAAACTATATTGAAATAGCATATTTTAACCTTTCTTGCAGACAAAGATAAGACATTTGGATTTTGATAACACTGTGTGTTAGCAAGGGTAGGGAAATTGTTTCATACATTAATACATATTTCACACATATTAACAATCTAGTACTCTGGCCTTTAGATGTATTCACATAGATCAGAAAATTATGTATCTACAATGATATTCCCATGCCAATGTTTCTAATCTTTTGCAACTACAAACAATTTAAAAGATTATCAATAAGGGACTAAATATATTATGTCATGTCCACACAATTAAATATTATGCCGTTATTTTTAAAAAGGAGCACAGAAGCTCTGTTCTCAAAAATGTCTCCCTACCTCCCTTACACATACACATACACACACACACACACACACACACACACACACACACACACACCACTAAAAAGAGAGAAGAAACCGATAAATTGTGCCTGCAGTACAAGAGATGACTAGGAGACAGGGGTAAGAAAAATAACTATATTTCCTTTTTTTTTTTTTTTACACTTATCCCTTTGTTATCTTTTAAATTTTGTACCATTTTATTTAGTTAAAAAAAAAGATTTTTTTAAAGAAAGCAAAGGATCTCTTTTTAAGAAAATTATTTGTTTTATAAGATGAGATTTTCATGTGTGAGGGTCGGGGGTATACTGATTATGTTTATAAACATCCTTCTATTAAGTCAAGAGAGCAATTAGAGTTACTGGCAGAAGGATTCTAGTCTTGATTCTAGCTTCATGAAGGAAATGCTGTCCTGGCATAAGGCCAGGATGGCCCAGGCCTGATCACCTCCGCTCCTCAGACCCAGTCACGGATCTAACAGCTTTCCAGGCCTTCTGTACAGCAACCAAAGGAGGTGAACATGAATCTTATTATTAGAGAGCACACCTCCAAGGAACCATTATCTTACAATTCTATCTTTGAAACGATTTTGACAAAATGAACTGTGACAAGCGCTTCTTTTATAATTGGATATAGGAGACAGTAAAGAAGGTGGTGGGGTAAAAAGGGTGATGAAGATTGAAAGAGAGGGAGGGAAGAGCTAGTCCACTTTAATATTAACACAACGGTGCTGATCTTCTGTTATTTAACTTTAAATAACCTATAGGAATCCTAATGAAAAGTATTTCATGGCATAATGGTCATTTGAGTCCAGATTATTCAACATTTATTCAACAATATGCTGGACGAAAGGAAAGTAGACTGAATTATACTGTATGTGATTCTAACAAGAGCAATGTCTCCACTCACCCGGATATGCTGGAGGTAAAGAGACAGGTCTCGGATAAAAGATTTGATCAATCTTTCTTGCATTCGAAAGTTCTTTTCTGTTTCTTCAAATACTTCATCTTTGATCTGTTCAAAATAAACAAGTGTTATTAGCAAATTAGGACTCTCCCTCAATCTACCTTATTGGTAAAACTATCTTTCTTAAAAACATCTTTTGTTTAAATTTTACACCTCTGATGTTTCCCTGAATCACACTAAATTGAATTTAAAAACCTCTCCATGGTTTTGAAATATCTCCAAAATCCACAAGGCTCCCCCTCCTTCACACCTTCACACCTTCCTTCCTCTGCTCCTGAAGGCACTCCTTTGCTCCGGTCAGGCTGCTCTCCTCACCATTCCTGGCATCTGCCACATTTGTTGAGCCGGTGCTTTCGCCTGTGTTGTTGCCTCCCCTTCTGTGCTAAACCTGCCCCCTTCCTTCAAGGCTCAGATTAAATCTCTTGCCAACAATGTTCCTGCTCACTGAGCTCCCGTTTTCTTATGTACAGAGAACAAATGATAAAACTTAGCAACTGATTATTTTCCACTGCTAGTATCATGTACAGTGAATGAAGTCTGGAGACTTCGGATCTGCTCTCAGATGTCGATAAACTGTTTTTCAAATCACTCCATCCCTCAGACTTTACATTTCCTTGTGTGTGACATATAGTATTGAACTTAGGTGATCTCTTAAATTCTTTCTAGCTTAACAAGTCTACAATTTTAATTTTGTCTCCCTAAATAGATTTTAAGTTTCTTGTGGGTGCCTAACACCACAATAATTATCATATGGTGACCAATCTGTGGTAGATTTACATAAAAAATAGCTACAGGGTCCTGTATCCAGCAACCAGCAAACACCAGGGGAGGTACCAGAGACAAATCATGCCAATGCCAATTGACACCATGCAGGCCACTCTGTGGAACCCTGAAAAGCTGCCAAAGATGTGCTGAACCTGCAAGTGCAGGAACCTCACCTGTGGAGCAAAGCCTGTGAGGTGCTTCAGGTGACTGCTAACGCGGTTGGATTTCTTGATGATGGAGTGGATGTTCAGTTTGGAAATTTTCTCCATGAGGCTATCTTCATCGCCCTTCCGGTACTTGAGGACTAGGGATTGAGTCAAATTGGTGAGTTAAGAAAGCATTTTCCTGAGCATAAATAGATTAGAACATATGCTATAAAGTGATACTAACAACTTAAACTCGAGCTAGTGCTTGTTTTCAATGAGGTTATAACTGAGTAGAGACAAATTATTAATCCAAATCACCATCTGTGGACAGATAGAACACTCAATAGCAGAGAGAGACTGTGCACAGACTGGAGAAAGTTAGAGATGAGGAAAGATAGCAGAGATATAAGGAAAAGAGCCTAAGATTTAGAGTTAAGAAAACCGTTGAGTTCAATACCTGGGTCTATCATTTCATTAAAGTGTAGCCTTATATAAGTCACTTAACTTCTCTGAGCCTCATTTTCTTCTCCAGTAAAATGGAGAAAGTAATAGTACTTGCCTTATGAGGTATTTATATCTAATTGTTTCACACAGTAAATGCTATACAGGAGTTATTTGATTAACTTCTGTGTCATATATTACGCACAATCGGCAGAGAAGACTAGAGATAACAGTGGAAGGGTTGCAAAAGGAAGGATGGGTGGCAGCAAAGAGGCACATTTTAGCATTGTGGAAGATGGGGATGGCATTACATTGGGAGATATGAACCAAGACAAAGGGCCAGATAGCCAGAGAGTTTTCACACAGCCACGGTCAACAATGACGTATGAACGTGGAGGACGTTGTTGAAGCAGAAGGCAGAGAAAACAGTTTTAGGTATAGTGGGGAGAAGAGTAGAGAGACAGGTAAAGATGTTATACTCTGAGGGTATCAATGATACATCAGTTTAACACAGTCACCACACTATACTCATCGAGTGTTCAAATTAGAGCCTCAACAAGAGATTCGATGAAAGAGAAATGAAATGGTCCAGTCTGTCCCATATTATAAAGGAAGAGTGGGTGGCTTGGCAACTGACTGCATAGCATGGGGAGGGATGAGGAGGGCCTCAGACCTGAGAGGCAGATTACTGGGTATAGGTAGGGCTGATGGGATTCAAAGTCATGGGAACATTTGGGTTTTCTGAAAGAAGACCGAAAGTCCTAACTTAAGTGAAGGCAGGAAACTATACAGCCGGATGTGCAGTGCAAACAAATCTAGGCACATATGGAAAAGGGTTGCCTTCAAGGAGTTGGGAGGGCAGTCACCACAGCCCGAAGGAACTCTTAATCAGCCATTCTCTAATCCATCTTTGTGTCTCTCAAGACTCGAACTGTGATAAGCTTTATCAGAGATGTCTATTTCCCATATTCTATGACTATGCTTTTAATATTACTGCTCTCTTTTTTCATATCACATTTCCCTCAGGTTCTACTACCATTTCCTCATCACAGTTCTATTACCTACCGCCTGCCTTGTCCATCTCTGGTGAAATAACTCTTGAGAAGGAGAGCACTGTCAAGGGCATAGCCCACCCTTGAAGCAAGTATACTTTTCTTACCCAGGTCCTTTCGGCGTTTATACTCATTAATGTTAACGTTGATTTCCTTGACTGCAAGAACTGCGCTGGTTAATGGTGCTTTATCTGGGTGGGATTCTGGAGTGGAGTTTAGCAACTCCATCAGCAACAGTGGGTAACGCATTACTCTCTGCACTGGTTTGATGAGGAAGGAGCCCAAGTTAATATAATTTGTGCATCCCCTATAAGAAAAGGAAAAACAGAGACTTTAGTCCACTGTCACTAAAGAATACTGGGCCTGCAGATAGTATTTGTTACTCCTAAATATAACTCTGTTCTTTCATCCTACTTTCCAATTCCATTCATTCATATTTACTGGGCCCTTAATAAATACCAGATATTGTTTTATGTGCTAGGGATTTAGTAGTGACCATAAAAAGTCCCTGCCCCGATGGAAGGGGACTGGTGATAAACAAATATGATACTAATTGTATTTTGGTGGTAGGTGTTATGAAGAAAAATATAGCAAGGTAAATCTACTTCTGGGATTCCATCTACCAAGGAAGAAAATAAAGAAATGAGCTTGTGCATTAAGTGGCAAGGGAACTTACCATTCACTGTAGAGGCTCCTACAGGGCAGTGAGCATGAAAAGAAGAGACAGGTGATTAGAGATAATGTTGGTGCTGAGTTTCACATTCTTCTCAGAACACCTACTAGTTCAACTAATGCCTATAGTTGGGCATACAAAAGTCACATGAGATAAAAGGGAGATTGTCTATGTGGCATATCTAGTCTATTACAATAGTAAGCTCCTAACTTTACTTAGATCTACTCAGAGACATACATATTACACATCATTCTTAAGACCAGGAGAATCTCACCAGATGGTCAAGAATAACTGAATCTGCTCTTCTTATCTATACTCCTGTTTATTTGAACCAAACGATCTTCCTGCCTGCTTCTGACTTGAAAATGCTAATGTAATAGTTTGTATGTATAGATAAAAGTGACTAAAATGGATTAAAAAACAAGCAGGAAGCCACTTAAGATTTCCATGATATATAATGGGAAAAGGGCAGGTTACCTAACAGGACCTGTATACTACTATCTCACTTACGTTTAAAATAAGATAGATGGATAGACATCAGAAGAAGTCCAGACATAACTACCATAAGGCAGAACTAAAGAGCTATGATAGAAGTAAAATGGTCAAAATTCCTACTTAAGATCTGCCAAGGAGTCCTGAAGATGCTTCTGGATCTTCTCATCCTTCTCATAGATTTCCAGCAGTGAGATGGCCTCATCATGATTCTGGCAGTAAACTTTGTATGTTCCCTCAAGCTCATCCCGGTGATCAAGAAACACAGGTCCTTTGAAATATACACAGACATACAATGTTTTTATAGTAATTTTCTTCTCAGTATCCTAAATGTAAGGTGTATAACCAAACTTTAATATCAATTAAACCCTATCATGAGAAATAATAGTAAGACTATCCATTAAATTAATAAGAAATTTCCATGTAATGGCTTAAAATTCTACTGATTTAAAGCAAAATTTTAAAGAATCATGACATCCATGTATTTTTCAGTGTGCATGCATGTGTGAGTGTGTACACACACACATGTGCACAGCTGGTCTCTGAAAATGCCTCCAATCCCTTTTTAATCAGGCAGAGTAAGGTGCTGAAAGTACTCCCCTTACAGGTATATAATCAGAACCAGTAAGGATCCCCACTCTAAACTCCGGAAAATCTACATAAAGAGATCCTTCTATAGCAGCAGTTCCCACCTCTTTTCTGTGCATAAATTAAATACACAGGACCTTAAGTGAAATGTATATTAAAATATCTGTATTATAAAACCCCCAAATCTGTGGCATATGTACTTCTTTATAAAGTATTAAACAGCAAAATGTAGCAATGAATCTAATAATCACCATAATTTCCAAGTATGATAAGTAACATAAGAAACTGGTAATCTTGGTTGCTTTTGGTTGGGTGTTACTGAAATTTCAAAATATTTGCAACAACATAATTTGATATTAACATGTAACTTCAGTTGGTGACAAAGTCACAAGTATTGCTAATACTATGTGGTTTGCTCGCCATAGTCATACCTTAAAGAAATACTAAATTTCAGAAAGAAAACACTGAAAATCAAGATGTAATTATTATTATTTTTTGATCCAAGTTCATAGACTCCTTGAAATCTATGCACAGACTCCTGGACTATATAGCCTGGTAGGCAAACGAATAGCTCCTAAGCAAACTTCAACGGAACAATTTCATTTAGAGCTGCTGCCTGCATGTGCCAATTCTCTGACTTGTTAAAACTACTCTTCCTCTGCCTTTTTTCCTTGGTCTTTCCTTCTTCAACTTGTTCTGCACCAAGCCCCTCTTCTTCCCAAAACAGTGTCTTCTCATCCTGTCTTCTCATCCTTGACACTGGATGCCTGAGCCACAGGTGACAGCAGCCCAGGCCAACAGGTTGGCTCATGACTGCAACCTCATGAGTGACCCTGAGCCAGAACCACCCAGTTAAACCACCCCCAGATTCCTGACACACAGAAATGACGTAATACACATTTCTTGCTTTAAGCTGCTAAGTTTTGGTATAGTTTGTTATACAGCAATAGATAACTAATATAGTTCCCTTGTTTAAAAGAAGCAGATGATTGCTTTTTAAACATTTTGACAAAGACCCACATGAATAAACACATTTTAAATCATGACTCACCATACATATATGTAGAATTAAAATACAAGTTTCAAAAGACTGTAGGTATACTTATTATTTATAGTACATTCTGATATTTTCTATTTTATTAAAAAATGTTTACTGGCTGTGACACACGAAATTGATCTCAAGACCCACTACTGTGTCACAATCATCAGTCTGAAAAATTTCTTCTATTGTTAACATCGTATATCACCTCAAAGCAGGTTGCAGATAAAAGAAGACACTGAAGACCGAATAATCTCTGAACTATGTAACTAAAACTTCACATCCTAGCATAACTACTCAGTACCAGCAAGGCCTCTCTCCTGCCTCCTACCCATGAAGTTTAAAAAAAAAGCTGCTTCTGAAACAAGGCAAGTGCCATACCTACAACATCACTGATTTCCAGATCAGCCAATAATTGCTTTGAGACCTTAATCACCATCTGCATATTTCCAAAAAGTCCCTCAAAATCAATGTTTGGTATCTGAGAAAGGAAAACAAATTGTTAAGATGCACAAAAATGAAATTAATAAGATATCATTCATATTAGGAACACCTCTTCAAGGATGATACAAAAATTGTTCAAGGTCATTTTCACTCACTCTCACAAAGTTTCTGGAATAGAAATATCCAGCACTACCTTTAGTGTCACCTTTTATCTGACTATTCTCTGGCCTCCACCCACACTACCTTAATAAAATGACTGTAAAAACAATTTGATCTATAATTACACTGAGGTACATATTTCCCACCCAGTACTCAAAATCTGATGGCACTTCCCACTTCCTATAGACATTCTTGAGAGTGACTGCTCCAGGAATTCAAGGCCAGGCCAGGCAGTCAAATAACAAGCAATAAGGACTATAAATCCCCAGGAACTATCAACCTTTTCTTTCTTTCTCTAGCATCTAGAAAAGTATCTAGCAGATGCACATGGTAGTTAAAAGAGTTTTCTTAATAAACCTTGTACAATTAGGTGCTAGGGCCAGGTTACCCATCATCCCCAGACTCATTATATCATTATACAACCTTCATAATACAGTGACAATCCAGACTCCATGGTACTATTTCCAGAAGCCAAAGAAACAGTAATGTCCTGGTAAGTTAATAGTAGACTTGATCAGTGACAGGATGCTGAAGGCTTAAGTTGATGACACACATACGTTGGGACTCTTGAATTAAGAGCAGCAGCAGTCACAGCCTTTACTTCAAACCCAGTAAATCTTTGTAGTGAAAGTTCCTATATCCTGACACTTCATGCTTGGAGATTACATTCAAGGTAAAGCTAAATTCTTCCATACTTCCCACCTGTACCTGCTGCAGGGGTACCATGATCCGCTCAATACACATTTCTAGATCTCGAATATAGTCTCGCTCCGTCTGATGAAGTTCTTCTACCACCTTGGCTCTCTTCTCCAGCATCCTCTGCTCTGGGTTTTCAGTGGACGCAGACCCAGAATCAGCCACCGGTGATGAAGAGTGGAGTGTCATTTCTGGAAGAGAAAAGGGAACTGGTCAGTTCCCTGTGTGCTAAAGCAGGGCTCTTCAATAGCTTGAGTTGAAAAGAACACAGTCCTTGAGAAAAAAAGGCCTCACAATTGTCAACAACCAGGAAATCTGATCCCACATGTCAGTTCTAATCAAGAACAGATGAACAGCTTAGAAGGCCATCCCTGCAGAGGGAACTTCTCCCATGTGCGTGATAACCATTTTTAGAATTTGTTCTAAAAAAACAGATGAGTGTCCACAACTTTCCTTAGCAAAGAAGCTGAAAAAGTTGCTGTTCTTATTAAGACCTGCTTTCATTTAATTAGGTATAAAATCCATTCCATGATCTCAGCAGCAGAAAAACCAAGCTGGAAGTTAAAACCATTGATACGGCACACTAAAAAGAATATCATGGGGAACATAATAATGCCAAATAAGAAAAGACAAGAATTAGGAAGGAATCATCCATCTGAGATCTGGGTGACTGCAGGGCTCAATGTGTTCTAGTCATTGGGATGGTGGACTAACATTAATATATAACAAAATCTGTGAAATTTTAGATTCTCCCTAGCAAAACATCAGTGAAGCCTCACAAGCAGTTTTGTTACCTTGAAATGTCCTAGAAGATACAAAAGTACTATAAACATAAAGTTCTTCAATGATATTTTCAATTAAAAGAATCTCTACAGGAGCAAACTGTATGATCTAAAAATGAAAACAAATATCCTCTCATTGGCTTTTTCGTTTACTTGACTGTTACTTAGATACATATGGAAGTTATTTATATAGTTGGCATGGTATCTGTTCATTTAAAATGAACACTAAATACTAAAATAAACAACTGAGAAAACTTCCACAGTGAAGCCATCTCTATTTATTTCAAATTTCTTAAGATCCACTTAAAACAACTACAGATTTGGTAAGCAAATACACTAGTAAGTCTGAGTATGATTACAAGAATATTTTTTTCCAGATTTAAGGTGCAAAACACAAGTGTTCAAACTACTTATGGAAACCTAGGCTTAGTATCCAAAAACCTTCTTTACTGCTCCTCCAAAAATTTGGGAATTCTAACATTTAAAAAGTACAATCCAGATTCTGGTTTCTAAAAACCATTCTTCACTAAAAGGAATCAGAGTTCTATGGCTAATTCCAGGCCTGGGGCAGGGAAGATATAGATAAGCCTGAAATATCTTACAGCAGAAAGCAAGACGTGCTCAGCAGTGTCCAAAGCACATGGAGCCAGCTTGAAGGGGGCTCCCACTGCACAGATCTGGTACAATCTGAGTACCAAAAGAGATAAGCATAGTAATGGATTATAATCCATTGAGTAAAATAAGAATCTATGAGCTCATATTGATAATATGTAAGTACATAAATAAATGGAGGAGGAGAGAAAGCTCTTTCTTATAGAATAAATATAGAAGAAACAATGGAGTTAGAAAATCATCATCTTGCAACCATTAGAATAAAGTTTGGTTCAGGCACGAATCATCAATGAATGATTCTGTGTTGGTGGTGGGGTGTGATGATGATCAGGATAATTAGTTATTAAAAATTACTTATTAATTATAAAAATGAAAAACAGTGACCATATTGTGGAGAAATAAATAATACTATAACTAAGTAATTAAAATTCAAACCACCAACAAGGGACAAACAGACATCATGTGTTTTCACACGTCATATCTAGAAACAACACAACATTTCTGATGTAGTATCCCAGTCTAAATATACATAATCTGAAAAGAACCTTGAGGAAACATCAGACAAACCTAAATTTGAGGATCTGTACCCTTCAAAACATCAGGTCACAAAACATAAAGAAAGCCTAGGAGACAATTCCCAAACAAGACAATTGAGGAGATGACAAATAAATGCAACATGTGATTCTGAAATAGATCCTTATCTGGAAAAAAAATTGCTACAAAGGACCTTACTAGACAACTAATGAAAATATAATATAGACTGTAGATTAGATAAATGATTTAATCAATTTAAAATGCCCTGAAATGGCAAATCTATGAGGTCATGTATGAGAATATCCATGTTCATACAAAATACACACTGAAGCTTACCATGGGACATGATACATACAACATACTCTCAAACGGTTCAGGAAAAAAACTGTGTGTATACACACATGGAGAGAGAGAATGAAAACAAAAACATGACAAAATGCTATTAAGTACTGGTGAATAAAGAATACCCTTTGAATAAAGGATATACAAGAGATCCTTTCCACTACTGTAATTTTCTGTAAATTTGATATTATTCAAAATAAAGTTTAAAAAGACATAATGGAAAAATATCTTCCTTTGACTTATTTTTGGTAGAAAAACAAAATTTCAAACATAAAACTTATTTTATCAGATTGCTAAATTATAATTCTAAATTAACTGTAGTGTATGTAAAATTTATTTTCAATAGCTTTGTTTTAAATTTTCTTTGTGATTTCAAAGCAGTAGAATGTCAGTCCCAAATATGGTTTCATAAGTGGCAAACTGAGAAGAGAAAAACATTATTTATTTATTTTTTATTAATTTTATTTTTCTGAGGTATGACATAAAACATTATTAGTTTCAGGTGTACAACATAATTATTCGATATTTGTAAAAGAAACTCATTTTTAATGCAGGACCAAAAAGCCCTGGAAAAGAAGAACATTTATTGAATCCTACCATGTACCATGTACTTTACATACTGTTTCCCTGAACTCATTTAATATTTACGCCAAAACTTTGAAGTATTATTCCCACTTAACAGGCTGGGAGGTTGACCAACTTGTCCCAGGTTATGCAATGAGTAAATGGCAGTTCTGGAATTTAAATCTAAATATATTTAAATCCAATTTCTGTGCACTTAATCCTGTACCATTTTGCCTCCCTGGCCTGGAATCTCAACTAGAAAAGGTCAGGAGCTTATTTGCTTCAAATCTTAAAATTCCTTGGAAACTATTCTTTCCCAGAAATCAATGTTCTATTAATTACAGTAGTTGAAAGCATACACAAACAGCAGCAAGTAGTCATCAGTATGAAGCCAGCAACCTATGCTAAGACTCAATCAGATCTTTATTTCTATTAAATGATAGAGAAAGAAATGTTAACAACTCTTAAACTACCAGCATCCTTTCTCTCCCTCCTACACAGGTGGATTTATAAATTCTTGAACTGCCTTTAAAAAACATTACCAAACACACATAAATTGCAGTTTCCTTGGGCACCACCTCTGAGATTCTGACTCAGCAAATCTGGGTGGACCCTGAGTATCTGCAATTTTTAACAAAATCCTAGGTGTTTCTGAAGATGTAGTAGGTGACCTTTGGGCTCCACATACATATTAAACTAATACTTAAAGATTAAGTCAAATTAGAAATACCTCGTTTGAGATAACTCCAAATGTAAGATTATCTTTTCCATTATTCCAAATACAGTCTAAGAAAAAAAGCTTAATCTACAATTTTAGCATCTGGGACGACCAAGTGAGAAGGCAGTCTCTACCCTCAGCCAGCTGCAGTGGAGACAAGGGGCTTTGAATCTTGCACTTCCCCCCTCTTTAGCTGGGGAGACCTCCAGGAAGGTCCATTTCCACCTCTGGGCCACAGTTCCCTCATCTGTAAAATAAAGATAGTGATACCTGCTTTGCAGAGTGGTTGAGAGAATTAAATCAGGTAATAATAACACAAGTCAGTCCTTTTACCACGATGGGCCAGAAAATGCAGTCTGCACCAGGTTAAGGTAAAATACACGAAGTAGAAAATGCTCTGTTCAGATCCCATAAAATCCTACTTTTCTGTAATAAAATCTGGAGATGAGGAAGTTGTGGCCTAGAACCAGCCTATCAATAAAACATGTGGCCCAGTCCCACCTCCTTCTAGGACTGGTGGCTAGGTGTTCAGGAGCTGGGGCAGGCTGCACAAATTTACTTGCTGTGATAAAACAATTAGTAATGGCTTGGGATTTTCCTCCTTTTGTTCCACTTCCCACCCCCCCATCCCCCTAGTCTCAACCCTCCAGCCCCCCACTACCCCTCCACCCCCGCCTTTTCACGATACCCCCACCCTCTCAGGTTAGCACTTATCTCCCGGCTCCTTCCCCAGCCTGCTAAGGAAGGAATTCGGCCAACCCGCAGCTTCCCACAGCTCTAACTACCACACTTTAAAGTACAGTTAAAGAGAAAAGCCACTCACATCTCCCCCGCCTCCGAAAGTTGGCTCTGTCTTTGGTGAGGAAAATCTCTGAATTCTGGTTTGGTCTCAAACTGCACTTGGGTGAGAAGGAGGCTGACTCCGCTTCTGTGCAACTCAACCCGGAGGTGCCTGCAGTGCCAAGTCTGGCGCACATGTGTGGGTCAACATGCGAGCCCACAGAGTAGAATCTTCCCAGAGCTCAGGAATGCTCCGGGAGCCCCTCAAATTCCCTGAGGCTTTCCCATATTTACATATGAATCGTCCTGAGTCCCCCAGGCTATCAGAGCAGGGCCAATTCTAAAGAATGGAGCTGGACTCCTCTGCTTACTGGACTGACAGGCAGAAGAGGGCCCTTGCTTTGCTCAGGCTTACCCTTTCCTGTCTTAGTTCTTCTTTCTTTGTCCAAAACAATCACAATTCCACTTCAGAAGCTTTCAATCCAAGAGTATTATCTCTTACTTTTCCTACCCCTGCTAAGCATTGTTTTTTGGGATGCTCTTTTTTAGGGAAGAATTCTTAATGCCGATCCATCTTATAGGTAAGAGGCAAAGCTGGAAAGCAAGCAGCTGTTGTCTACTTGTCTGCCTCTCTCTCCGCAGTCCCTATGCCGGGTGCGGGTGCGTAGCCCTCACTTTGCCCAGGATTTTGCCAAGGGAACCGACCCTACACTTTAGGTACCTTACCCTAAAGCCATATCAGAATGCAAATCTCAGCTGGTTAGTCCCAGGGCAGCAGAAACAGCATAGTGACTCACAGGGACAGGGAGCCTGGCTTACAGCTCACAAACATTTAGATTTTAAAAGAAACTTTAGAAAAGAAAGTTGCAAAATAAAATGCCGCGTGCGCGCACGCATGGGTGAGAGAGAAAGAGAGAGAGAGAGAGAGATAGAGAGAGAAAGAGGGAGACAGAGAGAGACAGAGAGAGAAACCTGCAAAAAAAACCACCCCAAAACCCTACATATTTTCATATATACAAACAATATCTAAGTGCACAGAAGTTCTGGAAGGAGAACACACCAAACTCATCAGTTTGACTCGAAGGGAACTAGGATTTGTGGTTGAAGGGTCAGTGAGGTCTTGAGCTGAATCAGGACTTTTTAATCTCACAAGAATCTATTCATTATTGCCAGTAATTTAAAACAAACTGTCATGCTAAGATACATCTCTATTGGTGAAATTTTGAACAACCTGAGAGAGGACAACATGGTGAAGAGCCCTTCCGACTGCTTCTAAAAGTGCACCATTGATTTGTGAGGCTTTTCTCAGTGGTGAACCCCTATGTTTTTGCTTCCCTCTATTCTTTTACTTTTAAAATTTAACAAATATTTATATGGCACTTTCCATGTGTGTCAAGCACTGTTCTAAGCACTTTTAGAACATCAGCTTACTTAATCTTCATAACTACCCTTGTTGTCCTCATTCTACTGATGAGGAATGAAGAGAAATTCAATAACTGGGCCAGTAAAAGGAAAACTGGGATTTGAGCCCACACTATACTCTTGACCAACAGCTGTTCTACCTCTAGGCAAATTGTAAGAGTTGTGACCTGGAATCCTACCTGTGGGTTTTGGTGGCCACCTGGTAACTAATGATAAAAGTGTGAAATAAAAGCACAACTTAACCTCTGTAGAGCCACAGTTCACCTACCATTAAGACTGTGAAGAATTATGTATTTAAGCATATATGCATATGTTCATATGATCATAGCTATGAAATCCTACTTGGTATAATGCAAATAACCCCTTAGAGTTGAATCTGTATAGGTGTCATACAAAGTAAATATTTAATAGTATTTCAGATAATTTATGGCAGAAATAACATGAAATGAAGGGAAAGGCCTATTTTATCATGTCCTTTGAGATGGATCTTTCTGACTTATACATTGATCATCTTCTCAGGAAAGCGGGAAAAGCAGAGAGCCCCCTTCATGAAACCTCAGCTCCTTCCTGGTATCCCTGAGAAACTTGGCACCCAAAGAAACAGGGCAGGAAGTAAAAACTCTTGATAATTTCTCTACTTCTTAAAAAGTAAAAGGTAAGCCTTTTAACCCAGGAGTCAATTTTTAGAAATTTATTCTATGCAGATAATTGGACAAGTGCCCAAATATATGCATGTAGGATATTCCTCAATACATTAAAAAAACAAATTGGAAGTCACCTAAACAAAAACAGCCAAAATTTCTCCCAAAAGGGGCCTGGTTAAAGAAATTATAGCATATCTATATAATAGATTGCTACTATAGCCATTGAGATATAGATTTATATCTATTAATATAGAACATTCTGTGTTCTTAAGTAAAAAAAGGAGATTACAAAACAGCTTATGAAAGAATTGCCATTTCGTTTAAAAAATATTTTCAATGCATATATTTGAAAATGAAAAAGTCTTGGAGGTGACAGAAATTCTGATGTTTTTTCCTTTTTTTCACATACTGTATTTTCTAGTTCTCTATAGTGAACATGTAATATTGATGTGACAGAATAACAAGATAAAAAAAGAACATTTGCTATAAATGAAAATATTCTAATATAGTCAGCTCTCAATTACCTTGTTAATCCATTTCAAATTCTTTCTTCACTTTTTAATAATCTGAGGTTTCTTTCCTGACTTAATCTCTTTAAATTGCTGAAGACAATGAGTAATAAAATGCTGTTGAAAAGAAACTTTACTTGTCATATAAGAAAAGCAAAACACAGCTGCTTGTTTAGCAATCCGTCTAGAAAACCCTGAGGGAAGCTATCTGTAAATTAGCTCGTCTTCTCCCCAGGCTCCACTGGAGGAATCACAGATCCTGGTTTTCCTTGTTACCACCGCAACACTCCAGCCAGCCCACCCAGCCCCCATTCCTTCTTTCTTTCTGCACCTACTGTACTTCTGTTTGGAGAAAGTTTGCTCAAAGTAAAACCTAGAGCACCGTGGTCACAGGCTCACAGATGCCTCTTCTTGAATCACCAAACTTCAGGCCCCAAATCACAACAGCAACAGAAAAGACTTTCCCTGTGGCTTTTGCTTAGTAACTAACTGCCCTGACTATGTTGGCAAATAGCCTGGAGTAGGACCCCTGCTGGGAAGGTTTCTACCTCAGGAAACCTAGCTTTGAAGATTCCCATTTCCCCCCTTCTTTTCCCAGACGTTATCCAAAAGAGAAAACAAGAGTCAAGTGCCCAAAGCAGGGGAGTCTGCAACGTCTTATGCAGCCAGGACAGTGAGTTTAATAGTAGGATCATTTCTGAACACTTATCAAATACACATAAACCCCAGAAAGGTGGGCTGCTGGTGTGCTTCAGACTGTGAGGTTATTATTATTTCATCTTTAGACAGCAGAAGTGAAGTTAGTAAGAGAGTAAAGATAGTTTTCATAAATAGTTAACTAGAAATAAATTACCACTGTTAAAAAAATTTGATTATCATCAGCCAAGAAAACTACACGAAAAGCTTTATTTTCTACACACAGACACACACACACACACACACGCACACGCGCGCACACACACACACACACACACACACACACACATACACACACACACACCTGATGTTATATTTACCAAGTCTCTTCAAGGAGAAGGTATTATTGCTCTCATTTTATAAAAGAGGAACCAGGCACAAAGCAATGAAATGACCTGCCTGAGACCACACAGCTAATAAAGCTGCATATTCAAAAGAGCACCCCAAATCAGTGCTTTCCATTAAATGTCAAGGCCCGTTCTGGGTTACATGACTTCTCCATATGAGTATGGCCATTTCCGTTATTATATTTTCATATTTAATAATAATATTGCGGTGATGTTTCAAAATGGGCTTATTTCCATGACTCTCTGGCTATTTTTTCCTCCTACTCTATAAAGCCAGACTTTCTTCAGCTTCTATTAGGTGGTTTACTTTTATTACTTCCACTTGCTCTCATAACATTTTTTGTATCTTTTATAACTTTGCACCAAAAAAAAAAAAATCAGTTTGATTTGCATTACAATCCTGTTCAAAGTTTTAATTACAAAAATGTCTGAACACTGAAGAGAGAGCTACCAAGCAGAGTGCCAGGAGGTGGGGCAGAGGTACAGAACATGGAAATGCCTTCCAAGCTTTCTTCAGCCTCAGGCAAGTCATTTTCATGTCTGGTGTCCAAGAACAGCAAATCAGGTGGCTTTGAACTAGATGGTCTTTAAAGTTATGTCCATTTGACTTAATAAATCTAGTTGAACAAGCAAGAAAAATAAATTCGTGAAACAAAATAATATAAAATAGAGTGATCTTAAGCATTAAGTGTTTTGGATATACTTACTTAGAAGGATAAACCCAATCTCTCAAAATATGGATTATTTCCAAGTATGATCCAATATTTTGATGGTAAAATATGATTAAATCTAGGATATAGGTTTCTAGCTGAAACATGGAATAAAAAACCCAGAACAAGAGAACATAAATAGTGTTTTCCCTGGACCCCTAGTCATATATGATGTATAAATTCAAGTGCCTCCAGCATTCCCACAGTTGCTGTGCTTTCTCCTATCTCCCCTGGCTTCCACTTCTCTGATGTGGAACTGCTTTTTTAGATCTTCAAAGGGCAGCAAGGGTAGAGAATAAAGCACTCAGACTACAAGTCAAAACACAGGAGTTCTAGACCTGCCGCACCTCCTACCCATGTGATCTCGGCCATGTCACAAACCTCTCTGGGCCTGTGTTTCTGCGTGTGTATACCAAAGGGACTGGGCCTCTTTGGTCACTTCCAGGCTCTGAAATCTCACGTGCTGTGCTACGCTGTTACATCACTTACTCTCACCACACTGGCCTCTAACTAGTTCCACAAGGAGTGTCACTAGCATGAGAGGTCTCTTTGGACTCCCCTGGCAGTTAGTCACTTCCACTCAGTAAGCCCAGAGGATGGGGCACTTGTTGCTATTATGGAAGTTAGCACAACACACTTCAAGTATTTGTTTCCCTATTTTCCCTTGAACATGGCAAGCCCAGCTTGTCTCTGTGCCTTTCTGCTCACCTACTGTCCTTGAAGCCACTAGATGAACGCCACAAATGAATTACCCTTTTCTCTAAACTTCTGTTCTCAAGTAACAATGCAAAATGATACTGTTTATCTTGATGTGCATAGTCTGTGCCACAAAATAGAATATTTCATTTGATTACAGATGTTCATTCAGCACCTATTAAGTGCCAAGTACTTAAATCACCACCATCACGGAGCTTAGACTCTACTGGACTTTCCTGCATACCTCATGCATGCCTAATCGATAGCACTTAGCAGTGACTGGCACTTACATGGCAGCAATTATTATTACTTAGAGCACCCTGAGCACTGCTCTGCTATGGTTATGAGGAAAAACACTACCCAAATATTTTTAAAAAATCAATAAATATCCTAACTTTTGTTTGCCTTAGCTACTTAGCTACCACATACCTAGTTAGAATTTAGAACCAACAGCACTGGGATAAATCAAGTTTCAAGCTTCCTTTGAGGAGAGTCGAGGGTGGAGAGCAGAGGAAACCGAATTCCTTACCTCCAAATCACAGAGGAGAGAACTAGAGGAATTCTACAATTTTTTTTTTTTTTTTGGTCTAAGTATTGCTGTGAGGTCAGCAGTAAGTGGAAACATCTCCACATTTAAATAGATGAAGAGATGAACATTTTTCACATTTTAACATCTCTGAAAGCAAGATGTGTTTTCCAATTAATAGCATGTTAATTGAAGTATTCTAGTTTAACTAGCAGTCTTCTTTCTTCCTAATGGTACATAAAATTATTCAGTGTCTTATGGTAGACGGTATTTTAGATTCAATGAAATGCAATATATTTCATCTGTCTGTCCCCTCTTGATTTACGATTAGAAGGAGTTTCTTGATACCGTAGAATGAGACCTGCTGTGGCATCACGTAGACAAATTAGAACATTCCTATCAGAAATGACTGCATCAGCACTATCACACCCTTGGCGACCTGACAGCCCGACGGTTGTGCACAGTGTGAGCACCTTCTGGTTTCTCAGGAAATAAATACCAAACTGGAACAGTCTGTGGTATCAGGATGGCTGTGTCATGTTTCTGAGCTCCCACCCTGACATCCCACTGAAGACTAAGCCGGCTCTGGCCCTGCAAGTTAGCTGCACTGGTTCACCCGCTCCTCCCAATGAACCTGTGAACATCCTCAGGTCCACATGAAAGCAAAAGGTTGCCTCTTCCTATCCTAACTCAATTTCTTGCCTTTCCTTAACATCTCCTGCTTTTATAGAGACTTGGGATTTCCACCTCCCCAGACCAATATTCTTTTATTATTGATGAAACATTTTATAAAAATAATTTAAGTATCGGTTTGTGGAGAAAACAGACAACCTAGCTTCTTAAGACTATAATTCATGATCCCAATAGGCAGTCTTTGAGTTAGATGGCAGCCTGCAAGACTGGCTTATTCTAATCTCAGAAGAGGCATGTCTTATTTTCTCTAAAGCTTCAATTATCTCCCAACTCTTAAAGAAATATGACCCTACATATATTGCCTTTTGCCTCCACATATTTACAATTTCCCTCTCTCTCCTCTGCCTCCAATCTACCCATCTATCTTCAAACAAGCACTGATGCCGATTTTAAAAAGTAAGCACATGAAAACTCTGTTCATCTCTGTAATCCCCTCAACTACAGTCACATCTCTGGTTCTTTTCGTGAAAGGTCTTGAAAGGGTGGTCTGCATGTCCTCCCGTCATAATCTCACCCCCTGAACTAAATCCTTTGTGATTAATTCTGCCTGATCATTATTCCAGCAAAACTGTCTTTTTCAGTCAACCAATAACCTCAACAAATCCGCTGGTGTCAGCCTTATCTCCCTGCGGCACTGGAAAGTACTGGCCATTCTCTCTTACTTAAAATACTCTGATTCTCCTGACCCTCTCAAATGATCCTGCCCTATCCCTCTTTCTGGCTTTCTTCCTCCTCCTCCTGCCCCCAAGCAATGGCTGAGTCCTAGGTTCAGTTCTTGGACCCCGGCTCTCTTTCCCAGTCATTCCTGTCCTCAGAGAAGTCATCATCAGTTTCAGTGACTACATCTCAGAGGATGACTCACATGTGCAGGTCCACCTCTCACTTATTGCTCAGGCTCCCGCCTAGTTTCTAAGATTTCAATGCCTTAGTTCTTTACCCTACTGTATTCCTCTTTGTCATCACAACTATGGTATCTTTGTTCATATAGTTTCCCCAACCAGGAGTGTTCTCTCTGCTTCTCTCTGCCTATTGCAGTCCCAATACTCCTTTAAGCTTTAGCTCAAGTTCAAATATCTTCCTGAAGTCTTTTCTAATAATTGTGGTAAAAATTAAGCTTTCCTCCTATGACTGTCCATAGCATTTACTGTCTACGCTATATACTTGTGTACTTTATTTAATTATTCATATTTTTAAATTTTGTCTCTTCAGTTGATATGTAGACTCCTATGTGTGTGTGTGTGGGGTGGGGAGAGGTAGGTCCCCCCAATGCTTGGTACAGTATTAAGTACTATGTACAAATACTAGTTCATAAATACCCACTGAACTGAATTCAGAGGGGATGTGGAATCTATGTGCTGGTCTATGATGATGACTGATGATGATGACAATGATAACAATGACATGATGCCAGGCCATGTTTATTTAGCATTTACTATGTGCCAGACTCTATTACTCTATTCTAAGGACTTGTATATCTATAAACTCACTTAATCCTTATAATACTATCACATAGGTACATTATCTGGTTTTACTGGTGAGGAAACTGCCATATAGAGAGATTAAATAATTTAAACAGGGTTACACAGGTAGTAGGGCCAAGGTGGGCAGAGAGATCTAATAGTTCCCTTTATAGCACTTGTAAAACTGTATTTTAATTATTTGTTTAAATGCTGTTTTCTGTTCAAAACTATGAGTTCCTGAAGGCATGCACAAGTCTTACTCTTCTCCAGTATCTCAATGGAGACACAAGTGGCATTTGGGGCAGGACAATTCTTCATTGTGTACAATGGTCCTAAGACATTTTGTGTCCCTGGTCCTTGCCTTCTAAACACAAGTAGTTCCCTGAACCCTGCCACTGTGATGACCAAAAGACCTTCACTCACTTCCAAATGCCGAGGCTGGTCTGGGCTAGCCAAGCCTCAGAATGCCTGCCCACTCCAAAGCCCACCACAAACCATGTTCGCACCATCAGCAGTTCCTAAGCTATGATTTAAACTAGATGACCCCCTTCTCAGACTTTGTCACTGACATTGGACCATGGATGTGTGCCTAATCAATGAACAGTCAATTCATATCACAAGGCCCAACTAAAAAATTCAAGCTGAGTCAATTATACTCACTCTCCTGGGAATCTGAATTAAAACCATCAGGCAGATCAGATAAGAAGAGAAGCAGAAGCTATGAGAATTCCCCCCAAGGTAATACTAGAACACCTATGATCATGCATAATCTCAAGTGAAATGGAAATAGAAACTATGAGTCAATGGAAAATGTTGGTCTGCAGTAAGAGAGTACCAAAGTAGAAGTTCCAAGAAAAGCAAAAACATCAAGAGAAAGATGGCCCATGAAAGAGAGATACAGACTAAGTGAACACCCAGTCTGTCTACAGGGTGCCTGGTTTCAGTCCACTTGTATTAGAACGACAGCCTCATCCCTCCTCAGGATCTTAAGGTAATCTTTGTCTAACTAGAACATAACAGTGTTTGGTACTCAAAAAATGTCTGATAAAAATACATGAATAGCTCATGTTTACTATAACTGAATGATATCTGGTAAGAGCTGCAAAAAGTGCTTTGAAAATTGTGAAGTAAATTAAGTTGTTATCATTCACTACCACTAACAATAATAATGACATTCCACAGTTGTTTAGCTGGCCGTTTGTCACTGCACAGTTAATGCCTATGAGGATGCCCCTGGCCTCTAGGGTGGAAGAGACTTCATGGTATCTGCCATACCCATGGCTTGTAATCAGTATATGAAATTAACCAGGGTAAAAAGCTAATGTCTTGGATTGACTGGCAGATATTTTATTCCAGTAGTTTGAATACACAATGAAGCTATAGAGATATCATATTCACATACCCGCAATGAAAAGAAAACTTAACTATCAGATTCCTAAAAATGTGGAAGTATCTGTGTAATACTGTCAAAAAATGCTTTCAAATCTATTCAGGTTTTTCTTATCTTGGGAGAAAAGCAAAACAGAAGGTTTTCCTCGGTTCCACTGCTCCACTGCAATTACTGCTCAAACTTTTAAGGAATTGCTTTTACATTCTCAACACCACGTCCCTCCCAAATTCCCTGTAATATGCTTTGTGCCCCTGTTGCAGGTATTCCTCACGCCACCTACAGAAAGCAAAGGTCCTTTCTCAGCCAGCATCCTCTCTATCTCTGCTGCCTGTAACGCAGTTGCTACCCTTCCATCTGAAGACCTTCTTCTGGCTCCCCCAACACAATACTTACCAGCTCTTCTAAGTTCATTTATGTGAAATAAACCCATAGCTGTGCTTCTAGCTTCAGCTGTAGGATGCAGTAAAAGCACTGGTCTGGGCGTCAAGAGACTCAGATTCTTTTTCTGATCTGAGGATTGATTGGTTACCTGGGACACACATTTCAATTTCTCTGAGCTGTCGCTTCATTTAGAAAACGAGGGGGGTGGATTTCAGTGTTTTTCAAACGTATTTTACTGTGACCTACACTTTATACTGTGACTTGATATATGCATTTACATAATACAGGTATGTGTGTGTATATAAACACTCTCACACACAAAAGTATAACATGTTTAGTTTTACAACATGAGAAACGTTTGAAAATTTTCTATTCACTTCTTTTTTATTTTTCAAAAATGCTAGCTGTAACCTGCTAAATAGACATCAAGATCTAATCGTGGGTGGTTACCCATTATTTATAAAACACTGGACTTGTTGATATATAAGGTCCCTCTAGTAATATTATAAAAGGACTCTGTGAGGTAGCTATCCAATCCTGAACCGTTACCCGTAACTCTCAACGGAATTCCAGTTTCCTATGTCTTTCTGTAAGAGTTCTTCATTTAGATATCCTAACCCACTTAAACTAACCCAGTTAACCTGAAATTTGAAGCAGTAGGTCCCCTTCTTATCCTAACTGTTTAGGTTATTAGCAAGTGTAGAACCTTAGTGCCAACTTTTGGTCTAGTAATAGGAAAGTGGTAGCTTACATAGTACTAATCTCTTTTAGCAACTCTGGACAAGATATTTCTAAAAATAACTATATAAAGGCACTGGAAAACCACCAAAGGCAGGCAGAAACTAGAGGAGACTGGAAACAACAGAAGCAAACTAGGTAAGATCCATATTTACCTGATTTCCCCGCTTCTTCCCCCAGTCAATCCCTAGTCTTTTAGCATGAGGGGGAATAAAGCAAAAACAACTGGCAATCTTAACTGGGCTGAGCAGTCAAACGTTCAAGTCTGGGGCTCTGAACTGCCTAGATATTGAAAGAAATCCTAGAAAAAAGGAAACCACAGAAAGAACAGCCTCAAATTTGTGTAGAAATTCCTCTTAAGTCCTTGGACTATTGCAGGTAGGCAACAAGACTCTGGAGAACTCAGCAGAAAGCAGTGACAGCTGGAGGCCAGAGAGCCAGGCAGACATTCATTCACAACTGTCTGGGGCTGTCAAGACAGAGTTTGAAATTTAAGTCCCTCCAACTTAGAAGGCTCAATAAACACTTCCAATTTTCCACTGTGACCTCCAAAGAGCTGCCCCTAGGAGTAAGGATCAGGGCCCAGGGTTAGGGATCACACACCCTAAGGGCAAAACCCTGCAAACCTGTCCTAACAAGTTCTAAGATGGTGGCCTTTATAGGAGAATGAACTGATAAGACAGGGCCCAGAGAAAGAACAAATCTTGGTAGAACAGACTTGGTTTTTAGCCTGGAGGTAGGCTGGGGGCAGCCATTAAATAGCTCTTTGTTTCTCAGATGCAGCAGGGGCAGGGTGGGGAAGAAAGGGAGAGGAGAAAGAGATGGGTATTGTCCACTTGGATAATTACACCTGCAAATACAGGGTTCGAGGGCAGATGTCCAATGGGTGGTCAATGAGGAACTTGGAAGAAAGGGAACAACACAGGGACAGTCTGGTGCAGCAACTTGTAAGTGGGAAGGAAGGTGGGTTATAAAAGACAAATCATAATTTATGACTACCTACTATGTTTCAGACATGTGATGAAGTGTTTTATTTATATTATCTCACTGTGTGACAGGTATTATTTCTTCATTTTACAAATAAGGAATCCAAAGCTCAGAAACATTCAGTAATTCATCTGAAGTTACACTACTGATAAGTGGTGGAACTGAGATTTGCACTCCAGGACAGACAACTGATTCCAACACTTGTTTCCTCTCCATAATTACATGTTGTGACTGTGTAATGTTCAGGAAGGGCAATGACAGTTAGCAAAGAATGTTAGACAGCACAGGATTTCTGGTAAAAACAAGATTTATAATAGGTTAAAGAGTATACTAGAGGTATAAAAAGAGGTGTCAATTGAGTGAGATACGAAAACACTAACAAAAGCTAGGTCCTCAAATATATAGAGAGAGAGTCGTAAAAATGGAAATGACATAAGAGAGAACTGTGCTGGTTTCAAAGAGATCATAGGGCATATTGCAACACTCCAGAGAGAAGGGTTTGACTCCTGTTAAGTCACACAGAATAAACACTTTGATTACAGTTAGGAGGCTTAATACAATAAGGAACTAAAGATAGGACACAAAGTTCAGCTAAGGAACAGCCGTGGGGGAAGGGAACACTACAAAAAGGAATTTAGAAGTCATCCAATCCCTATCATTTCAGAGCAAAAATGCACCTAGAAAAAAAATGGCTAGCTGCTAAATACCTGGCCTCCCAACTAAAGCGTTTGATTTCATTTTTATCTTTATAAATGCAGATAGAGACCCTGCTTTATCCACAATGATGCCTTGGAAATTCAAGTTAAGTTAAGCCTGTGTTGGAAGACCATGGAACAAACCACAGCAGTTCCAGGATTACATTAGGGACTTATCTTTTCAGTCTTCAATGCCCTAGGCCCTCTCCTACCCTGCCACTTCCAGACTCCTCCACCTCCCCACCCCCGCCATCAATCTAACCAGTGAGCCTATTCTGCAGGAGACATAGATAAAAAAATTTCCCTTTAGGATGAAGAGATAAATTGGATTTTCCAGTGTTCTGCATTTTCTGACTCTAACCATTACCTTGTGGCCATAACCTGGACTCCCCCAAGTTGACCAGACTAGGAAGTCTGCTTGGCATGGGGATAACATATATAATAAAAATAAAGGTTTAACAGGGAGTCCAGTAATTATGGAAACCAACAACAACAAAAATAAATTTAAAAAATAAAATAAACATAGCTCATTTCAGAGAACTGAAATGAAGAACAAAAACTGGCAAGGAAGAAATAATCTCTATACAATAAAAGACTCTTAATGTCCCCATTTGATAGATAACTTAGTTAAGACTCAGCGAGATGAAGTAATTTGAATACTTAACCTGTATAAAGCACTATGAAGAATATAAATGTTATGAATTCCACAAAATTTGATGCTCATCATTCACTTAAGATTCCTGAACTTCAAGGAATAAACAATCTATAAAACAAGTTAAGACATCTTTTCCACTAATGTCTAAAGAAATGTAGGGACTGAGAGAAAGAACACGCCAGAAAATTTTCACTTGGTGCCCTGTAAATGAATCTGCCATCCCCATAAGACAAAAATCATGAAATGAAGAATGGAATGATATTTGGGATGAGAGAAGCCTGACAAAACCAAGAAAGGTAAAGTCCATGCAAACACTGATTTGAAAAGTTATGTTACATATTTAGAGCACTACATATATTCTTACTCCGTAAAGTGCCTCCCAAAGGAATTAAATCTCTCTCAAGACACTTAGTAAGAACCCCGGGAGCCAGGTTTCTTAAGTACACAAGTGTTCCTGGTACCTGGTGGTATAACCATCCCTTTTTATCTATATCCATATTTTATACTTCTAAAGCTAACAGAGTTCGTACCTTGGGTTCTCTTCCTGTTTTGCACAAATTCTGAGCATCTCAAGGTGCTGGGTGCTGTGCGGCGGAGGCAGCTATTCCTTTTCCAAGTATCTGGGTCATTTAATTTTCTCTCTTTCTCTAAATGCCGAGTATTCTTCTCTAATGAGGGGCCCTGAGGAATGTCAGAATAATGTTCACTTTCATCTCCCCTAGTCTGCTGATTCCACAGCACATCCGGGGCGATCCTTCGGCTTCCAGGTGCCATCGTTCCTGGTTTGTCAATGTCATTATACTCCAAATTCCTCATTTCATGGAGAGAATCTATTCCTCTATGATTCTGAAGTTTATACTCACAGTTTTCAAATAAAGTATCATAGACTTTATTTTCTCTGTCAAAATTATTCTGATCTATGGCATGAGTCTTTGCTTTGGAACAGATTTTATCATTTTGATAAATATTCCTGTCCCCTTCAGAGTATTCGACAAATTCTTTACCTTTATCGATACCATGAAAATCCACAGACTGACCATTAGTATAATTCGCAGAATTGTTGAGGTCTCTATAATAAATATTAATTTCTTTACAGTCCTCAACGTTATAATTAAAATTCCTGTGGTCCACATGCCAGTTTTGAGGTTGACCAAAATTCCCCAAAGAATCATCCAAACCTCTGTAGTCAGTCCATTGTTTAGTATCTTTCGAGTCCTCAGGATTATAATTCAGATTCTTACAATCCACATATCCATTCGTCTCCCCATATCCTCCAGCATCCCAGGTTACATCTGGGCTTCCTATGGGCCAATTATCCTTAGTCCCAGAACATGGGTTCCTATAATCTGTATTTTCTGAATTCCTATTACCATCACAGTCTTGAGTCCCATTTCTGTGGTACAAACCGTCCTTTCCACTTTCCTTCACTTCATCGTGGTCCATATCACTTGGTTCACTCTGCTCAAAATCCCAGTATCCACAATGCCTTTTTCTGAAGGGCCGATTCTGCCCCGTGGTCTGGTTCCCGGAATCCAAGTCATCTTCTCTGTAAAGTCCATCCAGCATTGTAAGATCCCTTTTCTGTAGATGCCTGCAATCTTCGTATTCCCAGCTGGAGCCTCAGTGCCCTTTCTTTTCCATTTATCTTTTCGGATCTTGTGGGTTTCACACATGTTCAGTGTGTTTAAAGACACAAGATTTACTTCTCCCTTCCATGGGCCTGGGTTGGGTTGAAATGTGGACAGGTACAGTTTTCCTAAGGCTGTATTTGTCCTTAAAATGTCTCTCAGAGCATTTGAGTCACTTCTTGCTGCTCCGGTTGGAGCGAGCATGGAGACCTGTGGAGTTATTTCAACCTCAGGATCCAATCAGTGAGCAGCTATATCTTTCCCCACAGAGGCCAGAAGATAATTAGTAACTAGTGTTCATGTGATTGGAGTTGGCAGTTCGGTGTTTCCTTCATGCTGGTCAAACTGGCTTGGCTGCTTCATGAGCTGAAGGCAGTTAGAAGCATTCTGTGGCTCTAAAGTTTTTAGAGAAAAAGCAGTGGGGGAAACAGCCGCCTTTAAAAGCCTCAGGTAAGGTCACATATCAGTCTCATCTGCCTCTTTAATCCTTTAGTAATCAACCGGGGGTATAAATAAATGCTTTCATGTGCAGCTCAAACTGGACCTCTGTTTCCCCATCCCCCCAGTTAAGCTTTCTAATCCTCGGACATCTGAAACTCTTTGGGACTCCCTCCCCTTTAGTTAGAGGCAGAACCCTTCCTCCTTTGAGAGCTCGGCTTTTATGGGATTCAAGTTACCAGGTAGTACACTTAAACCACGAGCTGTTCAAGCTCTTGCCTACGGACATGTTGGATGTTCCACTGGTGGAAGAAAAAGTACTTCCTTTTACTCTGATCTGATGTATGGGTAATTTTATAGGGTAAAGCTTTTCTCCAGAGGAATCCAGTAATATGTACTCATAGCATCCTTGATTCTTGTCATGCCAGAGAAGCATCAAAATCATTTCTTAAATCTCTTTTCCATCTAATTCATATAGCATATTTAGGAACTAGGTGGAGAATGAGGCTAGAAATCAGAAAGGCAGGTATAAAAATACCTATTTGCATTCAACAAACACTAGATACCTATTATGCATGAGGCACTGCAGAAGAGAAAAAGTTGACCAGGTTAGTTCTTGCCTCTTATAATGCAGGAGCAACACGTACTTTAGAGTAAGACCAAGTGTGATAAGTTATGGAAAAGGCAACAAAGCAAAGTCCCTATTGTAAGTAGTGGCGTTTGACCAGTACCTTCAAGCATAAGCAGGATGTCCATAGACTTTCTACTTATGGAGAACTAGAACATGGGGAACAGTTTGAAGAATATATGGAAAAAGTAATATGAGACAAGGCTGGAAGAGAAGTTTGGGACAGATCCTAAGGGATCTTTTTTTTTTTTTCATTCAGTGAATAATGAAATACCATGGAAGGCTTCTGAGTAGGAGAGTAACCTGCTAAGAGACAGTCTTTAATAAGATTACTCTTTTAGCTCTCTGGTCACCATTAGAAGTCCAGGAACAATTCCTTGAACTTTTATCTAATCTCTATTTCTAAAATAATAAAAAGAACCCTGAGGAGACCAGGGTTATATGCTTTGTCAATAATTAGATGTTTATTCTTGGGTAAACTACTTATCTTCGTTGGGCTTAATCAACCCACCTATAAAATGAGGGAACTGGCTTCTATGACATCCTGAATTCCTTCTGTTTCAAAAACTCATGGTTCATGTCCCTCTCAACTTCCTTTTCTTTTCTCAAACTATGTTATTATACACAGCTTTTGGATTCTTTACTAATAGTTACTAAATGCACCTCTAGATTGCCAAATCTTCTGATTTTCATTCCAAGTATTTTTGTTTATTTGTTCTGTCCCCTCATACCTTCCAAACTAACAGCAGTAGCTGCAGCAACTTCCATGCTGTCAGTGTATATTATGTGCTAGGATCAAGGCTGGGGCTCTGAAATTGACATAAATTTTCTTTGATCTTCACTACCCTGCAAAAAGAGTCTTGTATTATCCTTATTCTACTACAGATAAAGAAGTCTCTGAGGGTTGGTTGGAATAATCTGCCCAAGATCACAAAGGGTCATAATTTGAACCCGATCTGTTTGACTTCATGGCACTAGTCTAGAAAGACTATTTCAAAATACAGTCAAAAGATTAATTTCCCTCAAACCAAGCAAACAAACTCTGTCATGGCCTAATTCAGAGGTGGAACCCACGCATTCCCTCATTTTTCCTCACCACCGACCCACCATGAGCACCTGGACCAGCACAATAACAGAAAGTCTGTCCCATACCCACTAACTCAATATCTAAAACCTATTGCCTAAACCCAACAAAGATTGTGATTTGGTTCACCAAACCAATAGGATGGCAACATCGTTTGGGAGGATAGCTTTCACCATGAGTTATACAGAACGAGAGTATAATAAAGAGCATATAAGATAAGAGATTAGGAAATCTAGCTTCTAGAAGTTCAAGTTCTGCTAATAAACAGTTTGTAGCTAATGTTACACTTCTCTGGCTGTCAATTTTCTTGTTTGAGATGAAAAAGCTAATGGTTTCTCTGCCATTTTAAATCTAAAATTCTACGGTCTTTCTTACTTATTTCTAAGTAAAGATTACAAGTAAAGATGAATCTTTCTCTACCTGTTATGGGGAACAAAGTTCCCTTTAGCAACTTAATATCTGATAAGGCCAGCATGATAAAAGACACACCTAGTAAATCAACCATGAGAAGAGATTAAAAAAAAGAATAAATTATAAGTAAGAAGGATGCTAGTTATAAAATGATCCAGTAGAGGTTTGGGGAAGCTAAAAGAAATAATCTTTGGACAAGTGGAGAATGACTAGCTAGTTATAACATGGGGGTTCCCTCTCTCAGCCCCTTCTCTTTTCCTAAGTCCTGCTGCCTTTAAGGCATTAAAGATAGAGTTTACATAAAGGTGTAAACTGCCTCAGCTTTACCCCCTTATTACTATAACCCAGAGCTAATCAACAGCTGTGAATGGGTTGCTATTGTCATGTAATAAATCTGTGTGCAAAGAAATATGTCTCAAGAGAAACTTCTGCTCCTCCCTTGACTACATGGAAGAACTTGAATTTGAGGCCTTACCCATAATGAGAGATTATCAGATATAATCTCTTTTGACCTGTAGGTAGAGCAGGACAAACTTCTACTTACTAAACATCTGCTCTTCTTAACCATTCTTCAAGGACCCTTTGAAGCTCCCAAAGCACCTTACATCATCCCTAGCTTAATATCTTACATACCCATGTTTCCTTTCTGTCTCTGACCCTCTCATGTATGCAGAGTTCCCATATATATGTATTAAATTTGGTTATTTTTCTCTAGCTAATCTTTCTCGTGTCTATTTCATTATTAGACCAGCTGAAAGAACCTTGAGAGCAGAGGGAAGTTTCTTCTCCCCAACAGGCCCACGTCCTTCCTCCAGTCTGATGATCAAGCCTCCTTACTGAGACTCTGCTCCATGACATTTTGTGATTCCTAGAGTTCTTGCTGTTTCCCAGAGCACTGTGCAAATACTTCTCTTATCTCACCTATGTTACTTCACAGTTCTGTGCCGCTTAATGACAGGACACAGTCTGAGAAACACGTCATTAGGCGATTTCGGCCTTGTGCTAACAGAGTGCACTTACACGCCTAGATGGAAAAGCCTACTGCTATAATTACTGTAATTGTGTGTGCTATGTTTTTGTATGACTGGCAGTTCACGTTTGTTTACACCAGCATCACCAGAAACACTCAGTAACTTGTAGTGGAAGCCCAGGCAGTGGGCTATCCTTTTTTGTAATGCAAATGAGTGACTTAAGCTTTGATTGCTGAGGCATCCACTTCAAAGAAGCGTCCTTCAAGGAAAGCTATCACCAATAAACATAGGGCCAGCCACATGACTAGATAAAGAGCCAGGCCGCCTCCCCCACTGAGGCTTCTTTGATTTAGGGATTTTGGTTGCTTTGATAAGTAACCATTTGGACCACTTGGTTTTTTTTTTCCTCTTCCTGTACTTTAAATTCCCACTCCTAGGTTTTATATTCACTAATAAAGAATGAGCCTGTTAGAACCCTAAGGCCCCTACCCTCAACCTCAGACCCATGCTCTTCTCCCCCGCCCCCGACTTCTCTGGTGCCCACTGGTGTGCTCTGTAACCTCTAGGGCCTGCAAGTAATAACCCTTTTTTCTTCAAAGTTTCTAATGGTTATTGCTGAAAGACATCTTGCAATCATAACCACCACAAAGGTTATTGCTGAAGGGCATCTTGCAATCCTAAAAAAAACCACAAGGGTCTGTCCAATCATGACATTGGTTTAGGAAGGGGTCATGTCTGTGGGCAGCTCACAGGGTCCAGATAATAACCCCCGGATATTTCTAAGCCAATAGCATTACTATCAATAGACTGAGATCAGCACAAAACAGTAATGCTTACTGCTATGGTGTTACCATGTCTACAATGGTCACTAGGTGATAGGAATTTTTCAGCTCTATTATAATCTTATGGACCACCATCATATATGTGGTCCATCATTGACCGAAACGTTATGTGACACATGACTGCATTACCCTTATCTCCTTTTATTATACCAAAAGCTCCTTGAGGGCAAGGACAGTGTCTAACTCACCTTCCAGTCTCCAACACAACTCTATACATGGGGTACACAGTAGGTACTTACATGTTCAATGAGTTGATGTTTATAGCATTTATTGGATACATACTAGATACTAGGCAGAGGGCAGTACAGTTTAGAGGTTGATCATCCTCAGGGTCATCCTTGACTTTTTTTTCATGAACATCTCATAGCTAACCCACCAGCAAGTCCTACTGGCTCTAATTAAAAATATATCTAGGAGCACTTCTCATCATCTCTAGTCTACCATCCTGGTGCAAGCTGCCATCAGCTTTTGCCTGGATCACTGCAGTAGCCTCTTAATAGGTTTCTCTGCCTCTGCTCTTGTGTCTTTTCTATCTATTCACAACACTGCAGCCAGAGTGACTCTGTAAAGCTATAAGTCAGATCATATCACCCCTGCTCAAAACTTTGCCATGGCTTCTTGTCATACCCTAAAAGGTGTGCTCCAAAGCCCATGCCTTTGCTCTAGCTGACCTGGCTTTCCTGTTATTCCTAATACCAAGCACACTCTTGTACTTGCTGTCCTATTTGCCCAGATGGCTTGGCTGGCTCCCTACAATCATTCGGATCTTCACTCAAATGTCACTTTTCAGTGAGGTTTTCCCTGATTCCACAGATTCTTTTGCATTTTATAAACTCATATTTTTACTGACTTCTTGTTTCTCTCTTGCCATGAGGGCAGAGATCTCCACTCCAAACACTGCCTGGAATACAGTAGGAGCTCAATAATATTTGTTAAATAAATGACTGTCCCAGAGTTTTCAGTCTTTTGGGTCTCATTACACCTGGTAAAGTGAACGGTAGAAGGAGGCAGCACACTTAGAGGCGTGGTGGAATGAATGCTTGCGACTAGTGGTCCCATGCTAGCAAGCTTTCACTCACATACAGCAAAGCCTGTGAAAACTGAAACCAATACTTGAAGTCCCTGGATCTATTCCAATCTCTCCACCTCTTTGCCGGGAGCCCAGAGTAAAGAAATGTTTACAAAGCCACACTACAAACTGTAGACTAGTGATTCACAGGTTAACTATAACTAAGTTAACCATTCCAACCTGCATTTCTTGACATACATTAAGCCATCTATCCTAAAAGGAACACTAATTTCTGTCCTGAATTAAAAGACTACTAATGGCTTCTGATTATTATTGCTGTTTTATACCAAGATAAAGTCCATCAGAAGTAACTGAGCTAATTTTTACTGAGGCAACACCCTGAACCAGATGATACACAGTCGAGGATACTTGCTTTTTTTCTTATGTACTGACAAATCAGAAATATTATTATTTCTTTTACCTGAACTTTTATCTTTTTAACATTTAATATTTAGTTTTTTATTTTTAAAAATCTTCTTTTTTAAGTTGCTAGAGAGAAAAAAACAACCTCATTCAATATTAATTTCTTTGTTTCCTACTTACTTTTCAGTTGTGACAGAGCTGTCCTTTTCATTGTGACATAACACTCTCTTCACAGTCAATAAGAAATTAAGAAAACCTCATTTATTTTTCCAGAGACCATTTTATTTGTCTTCCATCTTCATTTTTGGCTGTGCTTTGCTAATAAGAAAAAGCTAATTATTTTTTCTAGCAATCAAAATCCATTTGCAGTATTGATTTCCAATTACTTAAAGAATGAATTTCATTTTGCAATTCTGGCTGGTTTAAAAAGTGGATTCAGTAAATGTCTTGACTGGAAAAAGACATAATAGGTTCATCATGGATGTTGTCTCTTAAGTCAAATTTACACAACAGTAGTTTGTTTAATCCTTTCCTTTCCAAACTTGCGCCTGGAAATGACATTTCATTAACATCTTAACTTCTATGGAAAAAAATGACTTCAGCTTAGAGCTTTAATAACCTATCTAGGGTACATTTTATGTGAGCCTGCATTTTAAAAAAGAAGCTTCTAACAAGCTCTAATATTAGTTTTAAATTTTTTTTTCATATTTATTTTACTAAGTTTATTGGGATGACATTGATTAATAAAATGATGTAGGTTTCAAGTGCAAAATTTTAGATTATATCGTCTGTATTGTGTATTCACCACCTAAAGTCAAATCTCCTTCTGTCACCATATATTTTACCCTTTTCTTTTTTCTCTGGTAATCACTAAACTGTGTCTGTGTTTATGAGCTTTTGTTTGTCTTGTTCATTTGTTGCTTTTACTTTTATATTTCATATGAGTGAAATCATATAGTTTTCAGCTTTTTCTGACTTATTTCACTTAGCATATTTTCAAAATTAATTCATGTTGTTGCAAATGGCAGAATTTCATCTCTTCTTATGGCTAATATTCCATTATATATATGTTGCACATCTTCTTTATCCAATCATCTATCAAAGGACAATTTGGTTGCTTCTAAGTCTTGGCCACTGTGAATAATGCTGCAATGAACATAGGGATGAATATATCTTTATGGATGTTTTCAGATTTTGGGGAGTAGATACCCAGAAGGGGGATTGCTGGGTCATATGTAATTCTAGTTTTAATTTTTTGAGGAACCTCTAGACTGTTATTTATTTATTTATATTACTTTCAAGTATATAATATATTAGTTAGATATTTATATAATTTATAAAATGATCTCCCTAAATGCTCCTTCTCCCCTCTGGTTTTCTACCTAGCCAATACAGACTGTTTTCCATAGCATCTGTATCAATTCACTTTCCTACAAGCAGAGCATGAGGGTTCCCTTTTCCCTACAAACTTTCCAACACTTGTTATTGCTTGTCTTGTTGATAAAAGACATTATTTTAACAGGTGTGAGGTGGGATCTTATTGTGGTTTTGATTTGCGTTTCCCTAATAGCTAGTGAAGTTGAGCATCTTTTCATGTATCACACACTTTTATCTTGAAAGACTAGAAAATGATTTGGCTATTTAACTCTATTATCTTTTACTAGTGTGAGAAGAATTCTTATATCTAAAACAATCCATGGAGTCTTCAGAATAACAACTTGCTTCTATATATAGAAAAACCATACTTTCAAATTTAAAAAATCTGTCTAGAATATTCTGTATCACTTTAGTATAAAAGTTTTATTATTCCATATCAGTAATTCTCCAATTTGTTAATCTAATGGCTCTCTTTAGTGGGCCTTAGATCCTACCCAATATCTTGCTGAGAATGTTACTTTCCTGAAAAATATATTCTGATTTGATATGCAATAGTCATTTTAAATTAAAATTTAAAATTACCTTGAGAGTCTCTGTTCAACTTTCTTCTTGGTATTACCTTAAAGGGAAGAGGGAAGTTTAGGGACAAGTTTCCTCATGCAGAAGAGGCTGACTCATTCTATAGTTTACCATCCACTGATTTAGAACAATGGAATTCTTCTGGCCCTTACCAGAAGTAACCATGGCATGATTCAAAGGCAGCATGACAGACAATGTGATTAAATATAGAGGCCAATATCAGTATGATCACTAGAGTTTCAAATATACACATGTATGAATGATACCGTGACTACTTATGACTATGTCCTTTTTATCAATGTATAGCCAGTACCTGGCTCATAGTATATACTCAGGAAATATTTGCCAAGTAAAGAAATGAATGCATGACCCTATTTGTCAGATTCAGGCATGTGAAACTCTCCTACAGATAGAAAAGGACTATGATATGTTAAAATGAGATTCTCTCAGGGCAATATACAGTCCTACTCAGGATTTCTAAAAGTAACTTGTACTAGGAAATCTGAAAGTCTGTGGGCCAATCCTGAAAATTTCCACTGCTTCGGAAGTCAAACTGTTTAGCAGATTTGCAGGTGTGTTTTAGATATGAACCTTAACTTATTAAGCAACTCATTTGACCATAAGCTCCTTGAGGGCAGAGAGCATACCTATGTTTATGACTGTGGTATATACCCTGCCCTTAGCACAGTGCCTGGCACATGGTAAAAACTCAATAATCATTTGCTGGATGAATGAGTGGTTGACCTGAGTACCATCCTGAAGCCCACAAAGTGACATTTCATTCCCCAACACACTATAATCATAAATGCCTCCTAATATTCTACCCTGACTCTACATAAAAATTCCAAATTTAAAACATAATTCTTAGTCAAAGCCAAACCCTGGCTTATTTAAAACTACTAGTACTGGGCTTTCTATTTCTACTAATTGAATTTTATGTTATTTGGACTAACCTTCTCACAGGAAAAAAAAGCAGCTTATAAAATACTAAAAACATCTTAAAACCAATAACGCACTAATAAGATGGTATTATATGGGCCAAAACCGAAAGAAAAACTAGAACCCAAAGAGGTAAATAACCACAGAAACTCAGTGCTGCAGGGTGCCTGCCAGTCTCAGATGATGGAACTTGCATTTCAATGGCCATCTGGGGAGAAGGGGCCCAAAACTCAAAGCCAGAGCTGCAAGGTGAGGAGTCTAAAAGGAGAACTTTTATGTAATAAGCTAAGATTCCAAAGGACTCCTGAGGGTGAATCAGAATTGGGCCAGCCCTCTTGCAAAATTATAGCTGGAGTCTTTGGTTGTTTGAGGTACTTTAAGCCTTGAAATCAGTTTAAGGTGGAACTGGACTGAGAATGACTAGTGTTTGCATGTGGGAATTCCTTCCCAGAATTTCTGGGAAAATTTATATGTTCTTCTGAATCCTAAGAAAAATCAGCTGAGAAATTTGGAAACTAGAAGAAAATATTATTAATACTCTTGAGAGAATAAAGCCTAAACTGTAAGCACAGAGGTATTACTAGTTTAAAGGAATCCTTCAATGTTAAGTTAAAAGCAAGAGCAGAAAAGACAAAGTAAAAGATTAAGGCTCACCAGAACAAAAGTACATAGGAGAGAAGTAATAAAAAACTAATAGTTTTTCTTATAGCTGTTGCTATGTTATATGTGTTTGTGTCTGTGCTGTTAACAGAGAGTCATTCTTGAGAATAAAATAAGTGTTAATAAACTATTTCCACAGTATATTTTATACAAATCTTATAAATGATGGCCCAAGAAATATCAAGCTTTAGAAGCAAAATAAATCCTTAAATTGGCAGTTCTGACACATGATTTTGTGTAGTATTGTTAAATCTTGCTCAGAGAGGCTAATGTTCCATTATTTGAATTTTACTCACAAATGTTTACCCAGTGTTTTCCAGTATTTATTATATGCTGTATGTTATCATTTTTTGTAAATATTTTAACAGAATAAATGCAAAGAGAAGATGTAAATATTGTCACAAATTTATTGTCTAATACTTGAATCAGCTAAAACAATATCAATTTCAATGGCAAAGCCAAAATCAGAGCAAATACACAAAATATTTTCATTGTTAAAAAAGAAAATGAACTCACATGTAGCAACATGCATCTGAACTGCCTTACCTGAAATGCTTTTAGATACATTTTGAATAATTCAATCAACATCCATGCAAAATGGAAATCTTTTAACAATTATTTTGTTTTAACATTTCCTTCTTTTAAATGTTTTATATTATCAAATGTCTATTATGTTAACTTTCTGATTTTAATAAATATTTTACAGTTATGTAAGAAGTTAGGGTTGGAGAAGCCGAGTAAAGAGTATATGGGAACTCTATTGTTTTTGCAACTTTTCTATAAACTTAAAACTATTTTAAAATAAAAAGTAAAAAACATTTAAAACGTCTATTATAAGGAAGCGCACACTTACATATCATTAAAATATATAATCCCTGTCACAATATTTTGATTCATAATATTAAACTATGCATTTATTTCATATGTAATTCCCATATATATACATACATACATACATACATACATACATAAAATCTCTGAAACTTTTAGTATAATCCTAATAGGAAAATTATTCACTGTTGATTATTATGGTAACAACTATTATTATTTAAGAACATGTAAATAAAGGGCTTTTTAAAAATACAAAATAATTTATAAGTTATTAATTACTAGGAATTCTTATTTCTTATTCCCGAATCTCAAAGCTTACTATTCTTTGGGAATATGGAAAAAGCTGACCACAAACAACTGACAGAAACAAATGCAAATTCTCTCTGGAGTCAAGCGCATTCCTGCAGGTCTTAAAATTTTTCAAATACTATGACTAGCACACAGTAAAAGATAACCAGACACACTTGGGATCTAGACCACACTAATGAGGACAATGTAACATCAAAAATAGTCACACTAAGACTTAATATCTTGGAGTTATCATACACAGACTATAACTACACTTACCATATGTAAAGAAAATAAAAAGCAGGCTGAAAGATATCTGCAGGAAATAAGAAACTATAAAAGGCAAAAAGATTTGAAAAAAAAATAGAGCTTTTAGAAAATGAGTCCTCATTACTTCATAATTCAGTCTTAAGGCGAAATATGAAGAACAGTATACATGCTATTTCGATTTAGGTGTGAACTACCATGGAAATCTGTATATCATTCCATACTTAAATTTAATTAATTCAATATATCCCTGTTGATCAAATAGATTCACACTTATACTTAAGTCTCAAAATTAGAAGTGCCTCTTAATTATATTTTCTTATATTTTCTCAAATTCCTATTAAATGTCTACAATGTGATAAACATAGCTAGGCATTTGCCCATACATGAAGAAGAAAACAAAGAAGAATGAAGAATAAGAAACAGAAGTAGACTATTTTGCTACCCATTAGTGTGTCTCACTGACATCTCTGCACTGACAGTCCCCAGGCACCAAGCAGTCCAAGTTCAAAGTAACAACAGAGGTAGGATATCTTTGAAAGCTCAGGGATATAGGACAGGCAACTTCAATTCACTTTCATTCAGTTAAACTAAATTCAATTAATCAAATACTTAATGAGTTTATTGTCTACAGAATACTATACCCGGCTACCTGGCATGTTCTACACTGAGAAATGATACACTGACTAATACACAGTATCTGTTTTCTCAGTAGGCTTGAAATTTTCATTGGGTGGCAAAGAAACAACTAAAAATAATATTAATCAGAATTAGGTAAATGCTATATTGAAAGTCCTTTAAAACTCAGGCTTTAAACATCAAGATTAGAGATCGTACAAGACAAGATTGGAGAAATAAAGCCTGTGCTTAAACTGATTGATTTCTTCCTCTTTCAAGGGATTGTTTGTATTGTTGGATATACTTTTTATGAAGACAGAAAAAATGACCTTAAGAGGCATTGTCAGTGATTGCAAGGAATAAGTAATTTCACCATATCAGCAATTTATATAAAAATACACCTACTGACAATCAATCAAGTCAACATTAACATAGCCAATGTTGTACCTGGCATATTTAAACAAAGCCTTCCTGATTAAAACTTTACCTACCTACTGTAGGTCTTTCACGGTATTAACTTTTAGAATTAAGAAACACATAGTAGGAACACTGACTGAATCATTAAATTAGTCCTGAAATAAAAGATCAGTTGAATAAAAAAGAATACCAATTTCATCACTTTTACCAGTCCATTAATCCAGACATCCATTTAAAAACACTGCCTGGTGGGAGCATTTGAGATTTTGCTCCCTTGCATATATGTCATCAGTTTGGTTCAAATAAACTCTTATAAAAATTCAAAACAAACGAAAACATGATAGAAGACATAATGGTTCTGTGGAACACTATAATTTTAAAAAGTATCATTAATGAGAAATTCCTGCTACCTGGAATTTGGGAAACTTTTGTTCTGTCACTTGTATATCTAATGCAAGAAGAGTTTATAAATGTATCTTGAAACTTGTAGGTATGGAAGGAAATAGAGAATACTAGAGCTTGCTATGGCTTTGGGGACATAGTGCTGAGACAAATTTCCCTTAGAATTCTTTTTCAGGCACTCTAAAATCATCAAGGTATCTGGCCTTCCTCCAGGAGTTCAGGTACTCATATGAAATGAATACCTTTTTGAGGCCATGTCTAAGCACTCATCCTTGGGGCTTTATCTTGAGGGCAAATGCTGCTGCTCCTGTTTAGCACAAGTGACCTAGGGGCCTAGGCAGCCTGGCTGTTCCCTAATTCATCACACTGAACTTGCTCTAGGACTCCCTCCTACTTCCATGCCTCTGAATCTGGAGTTCCCTCAGAACCGTGTCCACATACACAGCAGTCCTCTCCTGAGCATATTTTAGATAGAGGTTTCCTGTCTTTCTCTTATACCATCTGCTTTCATCTTTAAGAAAATTAGTCAATTTCCAGCTTTCTGATAATATTTTCTTTTTGGAATTTTGTATTATTTTTCACACACACACACATACACACACATATGTGTATACACACACACACATATAGATGTGTATATTAATGTATATGGGTGTATGTGTGTGTGTATTCACTTTTATAGATCTAAAGGACAAACGGAATGAGTATGTGTACTTAGTCTGCTATCTTGATCCAATCTTTTTGGGCCACCACTCTCCTCCTTTTGAGTCTTATTAGTATTCTGCAATTTCTAGACCCATTACTTTTTATTATTCACTTTGCTGATGACACATAGGTTCAGAGCTCTCTGGCACACATGCCGAAGTGGCATGTAGTCATGTTCGCCTTAGGCCCTAGACCAGCTGCTGCTCTCTCACTCTCTTCCTCTTCCTACTTTGGAAATTATTTCTCCTGGTAGCCTAGTGAATATGTGGGAAGTCTCCAGAGGCTGGTTGCCCCCAAATTAAGGGACAGCATTTGAATTTTTGAATGTGGAAAGGGGGAAGTAGTAAACCAGAGTAGTTAAAAACATGAGCTCAAATCCTTGCTCCCTTGGCAAGTTACTTAATCTTTACAAGTCTTAGTTTCCTTATTGTAAAGTAGCCGTATGAATGATCTGGTACCTTCAGGGTGGCTGTGAAGATTCTTTGTGTAAACAAATGATAACAAATAGTTATTAAGAAGTTAATGTTAGTTGTTGTTGTTATTATTACTACTACTATTACTACTACTATTATTATTATTATCATTATTGAGACCTAGGCCCTGGACCACAAAGACACAAGATGCAGTTTTCTCATGCATTTTAGCCTAGATGTCTTCAGTCTTTAGCCTGGTTAAAGAAAGTTACATTTGGAGACTTCCCATCTGCGCAACTGCTACGGACGTCATAGTAGTATAAGAGGTATGAATGTCATTAAGGTTTAAGATTCTTTACCTGAGCTATACAAAGTCAAGAGGCCACAGTAGTCATAGGACACATCAGCACAGAGCAGTCTAATTGTGGTGACAGAATAAGAAATGAGGTAACAAAAAAAGCAAACCATTCTCTAATTGTCAATCAAAAATAGTAACATATCCCTAAAAAACATGGGTAGGCTGTTACCTGGACTGATGGGTATCAAGAAAAAATTATATATTATTTCATCACTTACCTCTAAGTTGCTGGAGTTCCATATTCAAACTCTCGATGTTACTCTCGTAGAACTCAAGATTCTCAAGGGTCTCCGCCCTTAAGGATTCCTCTTGCTTCTCCTCTAGCATTAAGCTTAGCTCTTCTTGAGCTCTGCTATACATATCCAAGTCTCGTTCCATTTCCTGAATCCTCACCAATACTAAGGGACATGGGGAAGTTTGGTCCAAAGTCTTGTCCACACTCTCAGGGGCCTCCTTTTCTAGTGTCTCACAGCTAGGATGGTTACAGGTTAGGAGCTTAGGGGGTGCCGTGTTCATTCTCTGCTGTGCCGAGGGAGGCAGCGGGGCTGGGCGAGAGGGCCGTACTGTCAATGGTGGTTCGGGTTTCAGCTTCTGGTCCACCAGCAAGTGGGGAGAAGCGGATGCTGAAGGACAGGGACGGGGTGGCGGTGGCCTCAGGGCCTTTCTTCTCTCAGGCAGCTCCTGCTGGGTGATTAGCTTTGAGGAACCTCTGACGATATCCTTCTCGGAGCTGAAGTCCATGATTGAAAAATGGCGCAAAATTTTTTCTGGTTCTGTGCCAGGCCCTGACAAGCTCTTCTCAAATTCCATCAACTGTTGTGTCAACTTCGAATCTAGGTCACTGTTGCCCTCTCCCTGTGGGAATGCCATTGCTTCCATGGAAGGTGCCTGGTCTTGAAGACCAGGCTTCATCTCTGATCTCTCTGATGCAGAACAAAAGCAGGCAGCATTTTTTTCTTTGGGTGTGTAGTGTTTTTTAGCATACCTTGCCCAGCCCTGGAGCTGAGGGCTGAACTGGCTAGGTCTGACCCCATGCGAGGCTGAAAGAGAAAGGCTGCTGTGAAGAGGAGACCCTGGCTTAAGGGTTTTCGGCTGTGAGCACATTCTTCTGGAAGGTAGGCTAGAATAGTCTCTAGTCCTTGCTTCTAGAGGGACAAGGTCAGAGAACTGCTCTGAGCTTGGGTGGCTCCCAATTGCTCTGGAATAATTCTGGTTTTTCTGCAACTGAGAATGAAAAAGTACGTGAGGTTGTGAGGAAATGCCACTGACTACCTCTGAAGGGTCCTTTGTGGAAGAGTCATTGGCAAGAGGCTGTTCGCACCCTGTGCCTGGGCTTTGTGGGGAACCGCCAGGGGTGCCCTCAGCCAGATGAGAGATTTTGTTCATTTCACTCTGAGAGGTCAAATGATCTGGGGGAGAAGCGGATGTTTCAGGAATAACACAGTTGGACTTCTCTGCTGTGTACTCTGCAGATTCATGTCCTTTTTCCTCCACTCCTAAGCAGTTCTCTGAGCCATTCAAAGACGTTTCAAGGACCATGGTAGGGCTGCTTTCCTGTGGCGGTTCCATGGTTTCTTCCACCCTTGTTGTAGGACATAACTTTACGAACCGGTAAGGAAAGATGCCTGTCCTGCCCTTCAGTGATCCTTCTAGCCAGCCATCTTCCAGGGTCCCCAGAATCCGGATTTTATCACCGACCTCAAAATCCAGCTCATTTGGCTCCAGGGCTTGGAATCTGTAGAGGGCAATTCCGTAGGTCCCTGGTTGCTCCTCCTCTTCTGGCCCCCTCTCTTCCTCTCCTGTAGGGGTATCTACTTCACCATTAACAACGCAGTCATTGTGATTTCCAGAACTTACCGACGCATCCACAGTCCTCAGGGGCCCCAAAAGCTCTACAAAACCTTCTGGAAAAATGCCTCTTCGACCCTCTAGTTCCCCTTCAAACCAGCCTGGTTCAGGAACTCCGATAATGGTAATCACATCCCCTTCTCTGAAGTCCAGCTCCTCATCCAGCTGGGCAGAAAGCCCCATCAGTGCCCGAGCTTGTCCCATTGAATAGTCTGGGATCTGGAGCAGGGCGCTCTGTGAGTGCCACTGCCGGCTTTGTGAGGAGAGGCAGAGCTCCCGGACACAGGAGGATGGGAAGAAGCCCCAGGCGCCCCAGCAGCTTCGGCCCTGCAGCCAGCTGGCAGTGGGAGCACCATCGAGAATCACTAGGTCACCTAAAGAAAGAGAAGCAAAGACAGTGACCTAAGCAGGCACCCAAGAAGAACATTAGTATAACTACTAGTGTAACTCATCATTTTAAACATCTATCAAATTCCAGGAAATATATGCCTAGAGTTTTAAAGGCACGAATACTTTTGACAATTTAATGACAATATACTGAACATTCCAGTAAACCAGTGGTTGTCAAAGTGTGGTCCACAGGGCCCTTGTGAGGGGGGCTCCCCAAGGTCCTTTCAAAGGGTCTGTTAGGTCAAAACTATCATTTTTTCTTCATGTACTTCAGTCAAAACATGCTGCAGCAGACTGAAGACAGATAAAAATATGAGAATCCAGTCTCCTCCTATTAAACCAAATATTAAAGAGATTTGTCAAAATATAAACCGATGTTGTGAGAATCAAATGTTCTTTGTTTAGAAAACCAGTTATTTTTCATAAAAATGCTCTATTTATTTTACTATGCCATGTGTTTAAAAAAATGAATCGATAAATATTTTTTAAATTTCTCAGTTTTTATAGTTAATATGGTATATATTAGTAGACCCACATAAGCAAGAGCTCTTTAGGGTCTCAATATCTTTTAAGAGAATAAAGAAATCCCAAGATCAAAGCGTTTGAGAAATGTTAATATAAATAATATCCTTCAAGTCTGCGCCACTAGATTATTTTATAAATGATAAACAATATATTCATATCCAATATAGTCCTTTGAATAGACTAATCTAATTTCTCATGCTAAATTACATTCAATATCAAATATAGAACAAAGAAAGTTCCAGGAAAAGGTTCTTTGTTGGAGGCACAGGGTGTGGGCAATAAACTCATTTATTTTCTCGAGGCCTTTTTGAACTATTCTTACCCTGAAAATACATCACAATCAAATCTTAAAGGAATATTCTAGCAATCAGTTCTTTTGTTTTTGAAAATAGCCTACAGTTCCAATACTGTTTCAGGTTATCTTCATAAAATAGAAGCTAAACAGTTAGCATCTGTCTCACCGTTGAAGAAGTTAAGGTAAAGAAAGGATAGGAAGACAGCATTTGTTTCTGGAAAAAAATGAAATTAAAGTTCAGTCTTAAAGGATTCGCTTTAATTAAAAAAAATTATAGTTCTGCAATAAATTGTTTTATGACAAACTTTTAATGATCTGATTATGAACCATTCATTTTGTAAATTATCCGTTTTAATCTTATTTTAATTTAATTCTTACTCGACACCTTAGTCAATTTTACCTTTTTTTTTTTTAATGCCTATAGCACCTGGTATTCCTAGGTGGTCTCCCATCCAAGTACTAACCAAGCCTGACCCTGCTTAGCTTCTGAGATCAGACAAGATCGGGCACACAATTTTACTTTCTTGAGTAGAAGTGATCAAGGAATGCAGTGCAACTGGCCCAAGTAAAATAAGAGAGAACAAAGCACCTAGTAAAATTATAAAAATCATTTTCAGTCAAATATATTTGAAAACTGGATTATCTTTTAGAGTATCAACTTATATCCTTTTGTTTTTGCTTAAAAAAAAACAAACAAAAAAACGAAGTCTGTCCTATCTTCCTACCAAGTGAACAACAGATTCCTTATTGTAGGTACCATTTCTCATTTGTATTTCAAGAGTCTGGTACAATGTCTTTCACGTGGCAAGCATTCATTTTCCATCTGCTAATGATGACGATTCTTCAACTCCAACTCCCTAGTAAATGAATTTTATCTTCCCTCCAAAACTAGCTCTATGCTACTTTCTTTTTTCCTCTAATTTCTTCTTTCAACATATTTATTCCATCTATTACTTGCTCTTTGCAACCACCCTATTCCAACTCCCATCATCTCTCTCTTATAAATCTTGCCCACAGACACTGTCTCAGCTAGTCTACCAAATGATTCATGCCTAAAATTAAAACTATACCGATTTTATCATATCCTTCCCTGTTCAAACTTTTATCATGAGGCACGAAGGCTTCTTCCTACTGCCAAAGGCTTCTTCTCTAATAATCCTATTTTTACTACCTAAAATATATAAAAAATAAGTTTGCTTTGAACTCTCTGGACACTCTGTTAAGATGTTTAGTTGCTAAACTACCTAAAGGCTATTCTTATGTTTCCACCTCAGTGCAATTTGACATTCATATTCCATCATAATCTCCTCTGACCCAAACTCTAGCTATGCAGTATTATCTCACCTTTGAGACCCTATTCCACACAAGGGAACTTTCAATGTCTCTATTCAAGCCTCTCCACCTGAAACCTTAGCATGCTTTTCTGAAAAAAAAACCTTAGAAACTCACATTCATCTGGTCCATCTGCTGACTATTAAAGAAATTATTGCTTATATCATTAATTTAGACACTTATATTTTTATATACTAAATAGCACCTAACGTAAAATTTTGCACTTTAGTGATAGGCACCCAATACATTTTTACTGATTTAATACTGTTTTGCTTAGATGTTCCTGAAAAATAGGGTCTATATTTCTATTCTCTTTTAATTTATGATCCAGTGTTCACAGGTCAGAGCATTGGATCTTGAGAATTACAAGTGATATTCTTCCTCACTAGATCTAAAGCAATTCCATCAGGACCACAGTGGGAACTCACTAGAGACACAGCTATTGTTCAAACACAAGAGACCTTTTGGTGAATCAGAAGAATAAAAGAGTGACATAACACCCACACGACTGCCTTTGAAATGAACTGGACTTCTTAAAACTGTAGAATTACAATATTTTCCTTGTTTTGCCAGATCTCCATGAAATCCTTTAAATAGGACTTATTTTCCTATTTTCAGCTGGGTGACTGTTTTGAGAAGCTTTATTACCTGGCAGACTGTCATTCTGTTGGTTATTACTATATAATAAAATTGAATTAAAAAAATCACTATTTAAACTTTGCAAACTACTTTAGAGATAACTTTGTTCAACACCCTCATTTTATAGCTGTTACCACTTTTTTTTTTTTTTTGCATGAGTCTCTCATTTTCTTAAGAGTCATGCTATTCCCTTGGCATCCTAGGTGATTCCTTAGGAAAGGAGACTACTTAGTGGTCATTTCCAGACTTCTGAAACAACAATCTGGGGAACTCCTGCAAGACAGTGACCAGATTTCGAGAACAGGCTTAGGCAGCCTGAGCCTTTCACTCATGCACAATTATTCCCAGTCACCACACTGCTTGTTTCTTCTGGATGAATTTTTTAAATTTAAATAAGAAATTCATTAGGAATAAGATGATAAGAACAAATGCAAATCTTCTTAGAATCTGAATATAACTGACTGTGGGGGTTAGGTCTCTCACTGAACCCTAATGCCCAGGGGACTGTGTGCTTTACGCAGACTGACCATATATTGTACTTAGGTTTCCATATGAGCCATATCAGAACCTTAATCCTGATATCTCACACATGGCATTGCAAATTTATGACACAAGTGCTTTGACTGATGAATATAATTTATTTTATTGGTCTTTTTTGGTGGTTGGAGAGGTAGCCTAGAAACATGAGGTTTTAGACAAGGGATAAGTATTCTTCTGTGTTATGTAGGCAATTATTAGTGATATATTATCACTCCCATTAATTCTACTTTCTCTCCTCTTTCTGTCTTTTCCTTTTCATATTCTCATTTTGTTGTTCTCTCTCTCTCTCTCTCGTGCTCTTCTTTTCTTCCCTCTCTTTTATCTTTTAGGACAATCAGTGGCCCTGACCACCTGCATCGATGCTTCTAAGAGATAGCTTTACTGCTGAGTTTAAATATAACTCAAAATACAGGTAACAGTACAAAGCAAGTGGATAGCTTCGGGAGAAAGAGAAGGGTGACACCTGCTGGAAGAACCACTAGTGGTTCCGATTCCAGTAAGAATCTCCTTGGGAAAATGTACGTGCACACAAAACTTCACAAAATTATTGGGAACCAAGGTCCCCTAAGGCACATTTATGAACTCCAGGAATCCCGGGTTAAGAATAATAAAAGTAGCTAATCTTTATTAAGTGTTTACCTTATGTCAAATGCTTTACATGTATAATCTCATCTAATCTTCCCAACTGCCCCCAGTATAGGAATTATTAGCCTCATTTTATAGATAAGGAAACTAAGGCCAAGAGAACTTAAGTAACAAGCCCAAAGTCACAGCTATAAGTTGTGGAGTTGGCTTTAAATGGAGGGACATCATGATTCTTACCCCCTAAGCTATATGGCCTTATCTGAATACATATATATCTACATAATTTATAAAATAATTTTATAATTAAAAATAAATCATTTTTTTCTCCTATTAATCCCCATATTTCTGAAAGGCAAGTAAATAAAAATTAAAGTTAGCATAGTAAAATAAAACAGATCTCAAACATGATCTCTCATGCTTATAAAGTTTCCAAATCCCATCCTGACATATTAAACACAAAAGTTTTAGGGAACAGGATTCACAGTACTAGAGCACAGGGATAAGGGAATGTATACAACTCATGCTCTGAGCCACTGATATAGTAGAAAAAGATATTTTCAGTCTAAGAAGTATAAGGGCCATTCCAAGCAGTACACCTGAAAATCAGGAAGCCTAGACTTAAATCTTATAAACTCGAGTGATTTCATTTTTTAATAATGTTGTTTCCAATTAGTAAAATTAATACCTGTTAGTGTGGACTGTCATGTATAGAAAACAAGAGAAATTAAAGTTATTTGTGTCTCCCACTCAACTTCCCAGAAAAAGGCGAATTGCATAGGTATGCCTAACTTCCCCCATCCTTAAACTGGAGGATACAGAACCAAAACAGATGTGAAAAGCATACATGGAAAGAGAGCTGAATAGTCAGTGCATTTACTGGGAAAGATGATAAGATAAAACCACTGATGATTAGTACATCTCTGTCCAGTCTCTTTTCCTGTGTCCTCCCTGGGCTGCACCCTCTGCCTCTGGGATCCACTAAAATCTATAAGCTCATTAGGCTTAATTGGTTAAAAGCCAGTCAAGATAATAAGATCTTCAGATTCCAGGACCCAGCCAGACCTTGTGTCAGCCTGGGTACAGGTGATTCACACCAGGGTCTTCCTGAGAATCTTAAGTGGCCCTGGGATTTCTGAGGTAACTGCAAAGCACATTCAGGACACATTAGATTAGTCTTCCCAGGGAAGGCGTTCAGCACAAAATTCTCTTTTTAGTACCTAAGACTTGATTGATTACACGATATGTAAAAGCTACTTCCAGAAGCAACACCCTCAAATTCCTCCAATGTTGTAGACATACTGCATATTCCCACTTAGTATATTCTCACACCCACTATTTGCTCCAGGAACCAGGTCTAGGAAAGGACCAGCCCATGTCATCCATATCCTCTGCACAGCTACAGGGGAAGCTCTTTCTCCACTCCCTCTGACCGGCCTGACGTGGAACACAGCCCTCCAATGGGACAGCTCTGAGTAGGGACAGATAAGGATCCCTGATACAATATCATGATCTAGTTCTATTTGACTTTCTAACATGATTAGCAAGGAAGTACACAGAACAGAGCTAGAGGCTCAGTGTAAAGTCAAGTGCAAGAAACTCTCAAACCTGATTTTTGAGATTAAGGTCAAAATCTAATATTCCTTTCTTCTCACTGACTAAGGGTTAGGGAGGTTAGTGAGGTTCCCCCTCTTCCCTCCCCCTGCATACACACTCGCACGTGCACACACTCACACTCGCTCTCTCACACGTATATGTGCACATTTTAAGAAAGTAAGCCTATCCTTTCAGTGCCATACTCAAAAGAGCAAGTACAATACTAATAACATACCCAATAAAATCTACCACTTTGATGACTATTCTGAGTCATCACAAAATTGCATTGATCATAAGCCAAGTTTGTGGAACACTACCGGTGTTTGTCTGTGCTTATGCAGAAATGTATGGACTTAATCAAGAACACTTGTTGAAGTGGTTTATAGTCCGTCTTTAGAAGTCCATGTGTCTATCAGAGTGCAAGAAGTGAGAAATACTTGGAATATCACCGAGATAACAACCACTTCCTTTTAAACTGGTTCTGATAGGAACTTTAATAATAGTACCTAATGTAGAGTAGTAAAATGGGGCTATTTTACATGTCTCTTTCTGTACACAGTTTCTGCCCTACTATTATGCATTAGTAATAATATTGTTAGCAAAACAATATCAGTTTTTATGAGAAAAAGATAAATGTAGTCTTGACACTTGGTCACCGCATGGAGCAGTGGAAAAAGTATACCGGATTTGTAATCAGGTGATGTGACTTCACATTCTGAGGCCAAAACTTCTTATCTGCAGGTAACAATTCTTTAATTTTCATTTTCATTATTTATTAATGCAGTTAATAATACCCACATTGCTACCTCCCAGGTCTGTGTTGAGGATCAAATGCTATCAATATGTTGGTGCGAAAACACTGTGGAAATTGTAAAATGCTGCTAAAGGATAAGATATTTTCACTGTCAGCACTATCTTGGTATTGCTGAAGATGTTCTAGAGGTTAGCTACTTCTAAAAATTCCAAAAAAGATCTAGTTGTTAAAATGGTCCAACTCCACCAATCTAATTTTAAACAGTCTACTCTTAAACAACGAACTTACCTCGATGGAGAGGAAGACTGTTCAACTCTTGGGATGTAAACTCACAGATGCAGACAAACAGTCTTTCTCCCTCTTTTAGACTGGGGATGGTCACAATTTCCACAAAACTACTGGGGAACTGTCCTGAAAATAAAAGCAAATATTTCCAATATTAAAATTTCTTTTTCTGTCTGTGTACCAGAACAAAAACTTTTCTTCTGAGCCTGTTTACATGCTCTGTATTAAAAATTTGCCAAATAAGAACACTGAGAATGCAATTCAATCCAATAAGCTTGTATTGTTTGTCACTCTATGCAAAGCATACTGCAGAGGGAAAAATGAGTAAGACAGTCTTGGCCCTCAAAGATCTGAAAGTCTAGTGCAGACAAAATCTAGTTCAGACATAACCAAAAATTCAATTCTGAAATCCAGTGTCAAAACATAGATATGCAAATTGCTATGGAAGTTCAGAGAAGGTAGAGAATGGGTTAGGAAAAAAATTTTTTTAATTTTATGATAAAGGTAGCATGAGTTTGAAGATAGGTAAGGTTTTAATAGGTAGTAGTAGAAAGACAGGGCCTCTCCATTGGAAAGGATCAGAAAGTTTGATTGATTCCACCTTATAAATATGTCTTCTATCTGTCCACTTACCTCCAGACCCACTACCTTGGTCTAAGCCATCAGCATCTCTCACCTGGATTACTGTAACAACTTCCTGTGCCACTTCCCTGTCTTCAGTTTTGTCCCTTCCTATCATCCTTCAATCTATAACCATAAGCTTTCTAAAAATCTGATAAATATCTTAAAGCGCTTAGTAGTTTCCTATCGCCATAACTCCTTACCATAGCATACTGTCCTCCGTGATCTAACTTCTGCTCATCTCCCGAGCACTATCTCCCCCTCCTCGACCTTCATACTTCATGCCATACTGAACTTTTCTCAGTCCCTCCATGTTCTCTCTTATTCCAGGACCTCTGGGCAAGCGATTTTCTCCGCCTATCCTCTTTGCCTTGCTAACTCCTACTCATCGTTTCTGTCTCAGCTGAGATATCATTTCTACTAGGAAATAAATCAGTTCTCTCCCAAATGTGGGTTAAGTGTGAACAGAGTCTGTTCTAAGAATGGTATAACACACTCCAGCCCAGACATACATAAACACACGTAAGTTAAAGACTAGATTTAACATAGTGCAAACTTCCATCTTCCCTAAGCTAATTAAAGAAATTGATGCTAAAGTATATTTAAAAGAATAGAAGAAAAGAAACCAAGTGCATAGAAAATAGGAGGTAGGTACATTTAGGGGAGAGGACAGCTTTAATAAACATGAGCCAACCACGGATAGATGAAGAAGTAAACAGGATGCATCATGCTTCCTTGAAAAGAATGAAAAAAAAATAGTGGAAAAGTTAAAAGAAGCCAACCAGAAAAAATATGGTCAAGAGCACCTTATGTTCCATAAATCAGAGAAAAAAGTTAGCAAAAAGCAATGGTAAACAACAGGGGGTTCTAAAAAGAGGAGTAATGTGTATTTTCATAAGAAAAATAATGGTGCTGAATATGAAGGATAAAGACCTAGGAATGAACAGTATAGAAGTGAACAGAAAATTGGGCTGGGGACAGCTGGAATCTAACCATCCCAACCTTTTGAAAGAACGAGTGAGGAGAGACAAAATGGTAACAGATATTCTCTCCTTGCTGGCAGAAACCACAGTAAATACCTACAGAAAACACAAATAGATTGACTCAGGATTCCATTTAATCTTTATTTTTAATGTGGAAAGAAGAAAGGGCCTGTGGTCCATTTTATACATAACGAATTATGAGCCTCTTACCTGTAACATCCTCTTTCTTTCCTAGAAGCCAAAATTCATCCACCACAGCCAACACCTCAATAATATCTCCCACAAAGAGAGGCAGTTCTTCTGATACGCTAGGGCAGAAGTCAAAGATAGCTCGAACCACTGAGCCAGGCTCCATGTTTGGTAATCTGAAAAGAAGGGTTAAAAGAAATGGGCAATCATAAATATTTAAACTACTATAATACAGACCTATTGTTTGAAAATAATAAAGTTTAAGCTATATTTATAATGAAGTCAAAACTAAGCAAATAAGAAGTTTATACTCTATACTTCAAAAAATCAAAGTACTGTCTCATTTATTTCATTTAAAACAATAATTTCCTCATATACTTTTCATTTGATTCTCAAAGTCATTATGGACTTGAAAACAAAAAACTGACTTACAACACTGAAAGAAAAGATAGAAGTTGGGAAATATAAACTTTTCAATATGCCCAAAGAGGGCAATAAGGAAATGAACATTTTTCAAGTACCATGCAACAGAGTATTTTTAAAATATGGTATTTTAAAAGTAGGAATTTTAAATACGGCATTTCATTTATTCCCCATAACCATCTTTAAAATTAGGATACTGAGGCTCAGCAAGTTGGGAAACCTAATTTGTCCAAGTTCACAGAGTTCATAGCCACAGGGCCAGGATTCAAACAGAGGCCACACTGGCTCCTACGTACTGAGATTGTGTCTGCAAAAAAAAATGTAATGTGACAGCAGTAGGACCATGCCTCAATGGCTGAGATTTCAAATGTACTGAAAAGTAAAAATCCATAAAAAGTGAGATGTGTTTAAGCAACAGAAAGGGAGAAAAGACAGAGCATATGCCCACCTGTAAACAGTCAGCTGTGAGTAGCTATGTTTCTCTCTAGTTCTTTTACAAGGAGCAGTTGAAGATCTCTAGAGTATCTGGGCCCCAAGCCTACTTTTCTTTCTTTATTTGTTTTCTTTATTTATCAAATATTCATTGGTGTTGGTAGATATGGGGGTTCTAACTTTTATCTCACATATAAATATAATCATTTCAAAAGTGCCTAATTACAAAAAATAATGATAACTGTCGAGTTTAAAATCTAAGAAAACAACGATATGGACAAACATGTTAGGCATATGATAAATATAGTTGAGTATATTAATGCAGAGTGCCAATAAGATTTTAATGAAACTTGCATGATATATATTTTGCATATTTTGCAACACAGTTAAATATTATGTATTAGATTTGTACTGTTAAGTAAAAGGAACATATCTTTGTGTTACTGGAACTTTTTTCTATAATGAGATGACTTGGGTATACAGTGGAAGAGAGAAGTGGCTAGTAACACTCCCCACATCCTCTGCCCTCTCCTACCACATATTTTCTTTAAGTATTAAAAATAATCTAATTATAATCATACATGTATTATGTAATTCCCTCATTGAGTCCTCATAACAACTCCATCGTATATTATGGGTACCTGTTTATTAGGAGAGAACACAGACTCAGAGAGGTGACGTAATCTGTCCAAGGTCACACAGAAGTCAGAGATGAAACTGGGAAGCCAGATCTGTCTGTCTCCAAAGCCTTGTCCAGGACACTGATGGTGTGAAAGTACATGGGACAGGGCTGGTACAATAGGTGCTCCATAAATGGCAGTAGTAACCACTAAACATCATTTCCACAATCACCTACAAGCTCAAATCTGCGTCACTGATACAGTATCACCAGAGAATATGCTATGTCAGGTATACAAGCACTAAAGAATTTACCACTTCAACCTTCAAAACTTGGTTAACTTGGACCATGTTTAAAAACAGACATATTATGTACCTCTCTGCCTTCTTCAATAGAAGAGAAGACACTGCACATGATTTACTCTGGCTGATGGACACAAGCTCATTACAAAGACCATAGTGACTATACTGTGTTGTAATATATAATGCCAGCACTGTTTAACTTTTAGGTCTTTCTCTTTTGATGTCAGGCTTCCTTCTGCTATCACTTTGTCTCCTCTGTCAACTTTCCACCCTCTTTCTAGATTGTTGTTTATAATCTGTTAGGGAAGGAAAACCTCACATACACTGCCAAAAAATATTTAAAATTCTCAGATAAATAAAAAGTAAACAAGCTCTAAATGAAAGGCTACAAAGTCTTCTGCGGTGGTAAAATACATGTGTTAGTTCTAGAGTTTTTCAACAGTTATTTTTTATGTGCTCTGAGGCCCTGTTCTCAGTTTCTGGCTGTCTTCCAAAAGGCTGAAGTTGCCAGATGTCGCATTTCCACATAAGGGTGGTGTCATAAATATATTTTTCCTAAAATAAACATAATATTTTGCAAACCTCTTTGCCATCTATACATTATTAGAACTCCTCAAGACTAGGGCAACGTGGATATTATTTTCCTTCTACATTTTATCCAATTCCATTAGACTACATATATACCTCATTATCTAAAGTACCAAGTAAAGCATTCACATAAGCCCTGTAGGATGACTTAGAGAGCTACCCTATTACACTGAGAAGTAACCCTTGCCATCTGAAAGAGTTAAAGCTTCTCCCTGAGAACCTTTTTGCTCTACCAGAAAATGACTCAGAAACAGAGGAGGGTCTGGCTCAATAAATACTTTTACTGACTGACCTCCTACCCTATTGGAATGAGTGTGTAATTGCCAAGGAATACACACCCTGGAAGGGTGCTGAAGTCAGAGCCTGGCTAGATTACAGGATTCATGCATGAGACCAGGAAGGAGATCTTAACATCCTCTGTTTAGCATGGAATATCATTAATTTCTTCTCCATCTTCTCTGCTTATAGTATATATACACTATGAAAAGCAACTATAATTGTTCCTATCTGGCCCATTTTAGATGCCTGAACATATATTTTGAAACAATCCTAAATAGCTTATATAAGCTGTTCCACCAACTCCAGATGGAAGTAAAAAGAACTGCAGAGGAAATCAGAACACAGATGGGCTTGAGAGAAAGCAGGGGAAATAATTGCCTTTATGGCAAGATGTCAGGGACATCGGAAAAGTCTGCTGTGAAAACCACACCTTCTTCTCTTGCTAGTGAATGCCCACACTTTCACCTTTGGAGAGTCATTCTGCCTTTGAAATATAAAGATCCTTAATTCTTCAAACCCTTTTAACATGTAAAACTCTATAAAGAGAGAGATTTGGGGCTCTTTTGTTCACTGGTCTATATAGTACTCAACACATACAACACTCTCAAAAAACTGGTGAGCAAAAGATTTACTGAACTTTAGGAAAATATATAAAACTGTTCATATAAAAATCTCCATTTGCACTTATCTAAAACTAAACTATCTAGTCTCCACAAATAGTTTTACATTCCAGCTTGCATAACAGTGTCATATGAATCTTCCAGATCAAACATTAAAATCTCAGACTTAATCCTCTGCTGCCCACAGACAGTACAGTAACAGCCACAGCTACCATTCAAGAATCTATCACATGCTGGAGTGTGAACTTGGAGCTTGTATCATCACCATACCACAAGGTAGAGACTCAGGCCCTAGTGCCACAGTGCCTGGGTTGAAATCCCAGCACCACCACTGAGTAACATGCCTAACTCTCTAGCAAACAGCTAAGCCAGAACCTCTGTTCAGGTCTGTTTGATTCCAACGCCCATGTTCTTTTTACTGTTGACACACTGCTTCTCTCTCACTGATTACTCCTTCAAAATCTTCTAGGCTTCAACTTTCCTCTCTTTGTTTCTCTAGTATCTTATTACGAAAATTTTCAAACAGTGAAGTTGAAAGAATTTTATACCCGCAACCTTTAGCATCTTCCTGCAGTTACTTTATCACTTATCTACCTCTTTTTCCATTTATCAATCCATGTTATTTTTTGGTACACTTCAAATATTTATTTTTATTTTATTTTTGATACATTTCAAAATAAACCAGACATTTTCTTTTAGTACTCTGGCATACACACACATACACACACACACACACACACACACACACACACACACACACACACACACACACGTTTATAGATTTTTTTGGAAGTTTCATTTCTCTCTCTTCTTTGTCAAAAGTATAGTTCTTTTCTCCCCACTAATCTGTCAGTGAACTTGGTTAATCTTTTAGACTGTTGAATTTTACATATTACTCAGTTGCTTAAGAATTTACAAGGCCTTCCTATTTTCTATTACTCATTCACATATTCAACAAATATTTATCAAGCCAAATGGAGTCAAATTGCTATACAAGCTAAAAATTTGGCTCTACTGAGTCAGCTAATCATTTGATGACCCTTTAACCCAGTATTCTTTAAAAATTTATTCCCTGATCCTGTTGGTGGCTGAAAGGAGCATTTACTCTCCTCTAATGTCCTAACAACTGGCCTCCTATCTCAAAGCATCTACCCTACATAGGAAAAAGCAAAACCCTGCAGATCACCTGAACACTCACTACTAAACTTAGAAGAAGTTTCTTAGGGTTATATGAGGGAGGGAGGGTGGAAGGAGGAGAAGATAGTGGGAAGAGGAAGGGAGAGGAAGAAAAGGAGGAAGGGAAACAGAGGGGGAGAGGGAGGGAGACAGATATATAGAAGCTGATTCTTAAATCTACAGTGATTTTTTAGCACCTCACTTCTATGGACTACCTCTTAATCCAACTTTACTCCCACGATATACTAAGTAACAGTCAAGATACTGTGTGGGGGATAAGCTACAGTTTCTGTCCCCAAAAAGATTAGCTTGGTTCCCACCATTTTCCCAAAACACGTTCTGAGGACACTACTCATCGTGCTCCAAAATACAAGGCTAACAACCATATCTCCCACTTGCAGGAGCATAAAATATACCAGTATATCAAAGACTGAAACAATCTAGCCAAATATCCTTTGTAATCCAACTTTTCTAAACTTATCTGGTACAGCTCATTTTTTCAGGTCAAACTTCAATTTTTTTAACCACTTCTCATGCCACTTATTCATTAAGTAGTCCTCAATGCTGTCCCATCTAATCAAAATGCTGTCTGCTCCCATAAAAACACTTTCTGTCTAAAACTTGCTCCTTTGTTTATATGTTGTTTCTTTTATCTACAGTGGATTCTCCTGTCTTTCCATATACTTAAAGACTCTCCACTCTCTGCTTCCTCCAAATGACGCCCCTCTCTCCTGCTCACCCACCTTTCCTGTATCAGCTCCAACAGCTCTTGCTCTTATATTATCTTGTAGATCTGTGAGACACCAGACTGGGCATGTAAAAGGTAAAGCCATGAGAGAAAACGCATTAATATTCAGAAATAAAATAACACTTAAAAATGTATTACAAGCAACCCAAGAGTCCATTGACAGATGAATGGATAAACAACATGTGGTGTTTACATACTGGACACTCTGACATGCTACACATAGATGAACCTTGAAGACATTACGCTAAGTCATAAAAAGAAATATGGTATGATTTCATGTACATGAGATATCAAGAATAGTCAAGCTTATAGAAATAAAAAGTAGAATGGTGATTACCAGGAGATGGGAGGAGGCAGAAATGGATATAGTTTCAGTTTGGGGAGATGAAGTTCCAAAGACTATGGTGACTATGGTGGCGATGGTTGTACAACAATGTGAATGTACTTAATGCCACAGAACTGTGCACTTAAAATAGTAAAATGGTAGACTCTATGTTCTATACATTTATAGTTTTAAATGTCATAAAATGTGAGAGAATATGAAAGGCCTGAGAAACTTCAGTAATTTTTAATAAGCAACATATCTATAAGTCTAGACATAATTTACCAAAAAAATCTTCTGACATCACGAACTATAAATTTTTAACCTCATAGATACTGATAGTACACAGCATAATAAGTCATTTCCAATGCAGTCTTTTGGGAAAAGACCATAACCTGGGACATGTGCTGTATCTTCCATGTCCCCTCTAGGTCTTTCCTCCACCCTTCCCCACCCTGCTCTGTGCTCCATGAGGCTGACCCACAAGAACTAAATCCAGGAGGTCTCTTGCCTCTGGCTTCCAATTGGGTTCAGCCAATGGGTGGCACCAGAAGGAGATATGAAGGTAAAGGGCCAGTGAGGTTGGGGTATTTATTCCCCTGGCTGCCTTCCCACTGGACTATGAGTGGCTGTGTTGTTCTACTGAAGGCCACAGCTACCGTCAAAGGCCCCCTGCAAAACGCTTTCTCTTGAGTCACATAACCACCTGGTTCCCTGCCCCTTTGGGCCTGAGGTAGCTCCCCTGCCCATTCCAGTCTAAGTAGGACATCTTCGAATTCCTCAATTTGTGTGTGCCTTCTATATTCTGCTGGGCCCCTCGTGGATACATGCCCAAAAGGAGTTTTAGGATTTATGAGAACTATGCATGGAAAAAATTGGAGAGAATATAGGACACTACAAAATTAGTTTCCGAAATCTACCATCTTAAATCCAGATGAGAGATAAGAGCTAGACATATAAATTTTGAAGGCTTAAAAAAATATTTAGAAATATATTGATGCCTGGGTTCCCCCACATTCACCCCCCAGAAAATTAGCCCCATTTTTGATGAATCTGGTGCACAGGACCCAAACTCTGAATTCTTATTTTGAAATTCTAAGCGATGTTTTACTTACTTGGAAAGTAGGACACAATGTGCTAGAGTTTTGAAAATTTACTATATTTTTTCAAAAAGCAATGGTGACACCTTCTACCTTCTTCCTAATATTGCCCAGTTCATAGTCTAAATCTAAAGTCTAGACTTCCAGAACAAAATATCTGAAGGGGTTTCCTTAACTGAAAAACAACAGACTATGGTTTCTCCTTTCTTGCTTGCTCCTGCAAAGGGGGAGTGCTGGAGCAGCACAGGTATATCACTGCCTGAGTAGAGCTTGAGGAAGAAGTTCTTCTTTGTGGGGACTCCTCAGTGTAGGTTCTTTCAGTGGAATATGTATTCATGGGCATCTGGAAAATTTCTAATATCCTAGAACTGAACTCTCCAGAAAATATTACCATTTGGGAATGGGAGTGCATTTTTAAAATTTCAGGTCCTAAAGAGAATATTTAAGCTCAAAAGCAATTGCACAGTTCTCTTATTCTTGACAATACAGGACTAAGAAGGACAGTCTCTTTCTTTTGTGAAAGGATAAGAAGTATCAGAAAATGAAGTCTAATCTGTCTCAGGAAGGAAATGAGAAAAGCTAGGAAAACAGCATTTCCTCTTCTGGTTCATGTCACTGGAGTTCCTTTTAGAGAGAAGGTCAGCAGTCACTGCCAGGTGATTACTCAGTCAACTAGCACAGATGAAGAGAAAAAGTAGGACCCTTCTTGATCATGGCGCTCCCATGGGGCTGAGTAGCAGAGTCTGGGCCCGTTTGCCCTCCTTCAACAGCATTTCTGCCCACCTGCCATGTTCTCTTGATGGCAGCAGCATGGACTCACACATTGCACTTTGGTTAAACACGTTATGGAATGCTGGACTGTAAGAAAAAATGAAAAGCCTGTCCTGACTCACGTGAGGTGATCCAAGAAACAAGGGTAGCAAAGGAGTCTGCTATCATATACTGTCTTACAATTTATATTAGATTTTGCTTCATTCGAGCATCCCAAATTGGAAGGCAACAACTTCAGCAGATGGAACAGGATATAGATCAGAGTTTATGCCAGTTGTGGAAGGGCCCATCAGTCCTTTTCAGGATTTAAACTGAACAACTCTCATCTAAAACATCCTAATACATATATTTATTTAAGCAAGTTTTAGAATTGACTCTTAATTAAGATATAGCTGTTTTAACTAACTTAAAGATTCCACCCTCACCTCTCACCCCCCATATTAAGCTAATGTTTTTCTCCTTTTTAAGCTACTTTTTAAAAATTTGCTTATAAATCTCTATATCATTTTGTTTTTTCAACAAAGTTGCGCTAGTAGAGGGAGGCCCCACGATTAAGTTCTCAGAACCTACCAAATTTTAGGAAATGTACATTAAAGAAACATTTCAAACAGGTCAACCTAAGAGTTCCTTAAGTACTCTCTCAGGTTCACATTTTTTATCCATGAATCTCAATTATGGGAAGAAATTTAAGAATTGCTCGCTCATAACTAAATGCATTGGACATGTCTAAGCTAAGAAACTTAGTGACACGTTAAAACTGACAGCTCCACTATGCTGTGTATGTAATAAATGCCCAGATAATACATAAGATAGTAGTTGCAGAACTGCTGATAAAACCATAAAATAAAACTTCAGGGTGAGGCTGCAGATAGCAAGAACAAACATGTGAAAACAGGCAGAGTTTAGGACAGTTTCCAGGAGAGGCCAAGAAAATTTATTAACCCACTGTTAATAAATGCACAGAGATCTGCAAGGTACACATCTTGTTTCTTTTCCTTATCTGTGTTAAGTACAAGCTAGTTTTCCTGCTAAAGAAGATTTTAAAAGACATGAGAAGTTTCTCTACTCTTCAGACTATCTTAAAGTATTCTTGGTACTTTAGACAAATGTGGAGAGGAATTCAGAAAACTAAAGATTCAGAGGAAGAAAAATAAGGAGGAAAAAACCTGTAATTGGAATTTAAAATAACTACATTCTCAGGGTGGGTGATTTAGATCATTTTAAGGAGCACTGACATCCCAGCACCATGGAAAAAAGGGACCAGGCAGCTTTATACAAACAAATGCCAAAAATTAAAACTTGCCATGTATAGAACCAGAGGCCACTTACTTGGCAGAAAAATATATATGGACTCTTCTTGTAGTTTCTATTCAGAGTTATGCCAAGACAAAGCAAATCCAACAAACAGTGGATTCCTGAGATGGCATCAATGAGGATCTAATGTCTTAAATCAGGATGTTCACATTTAAAATTCAACAGTGGAAAGGTTCCTCTGACATAAAAGAGACCTCTGACAGAGGAAGGGCAACAGTATGATGTAAAGGAAATAATATATCTATATGGAAACCTGTGTCTCTGAGAGTGAAATGTTACCAATAGCAGCTAGGATAAGATAAAGGGAGAATAGGCAGAAGATTTGTATTACAGACTGCAAAAATAGAGAACAAAGATGGTATTTTCACAGGAGTACAAAATTGCTATAGAAACTAACAGTCATGTCTGGAAATTGATATAAGCTAAAATATTAATTCCCTAATAAATAAGCAAATGCATGTAATCATAGGCCAATTAATTGTGTCCTTGAGACTGCAGAGTCTTCTGTTGTGCCATCTAGCAGCTAGCACGTCTGATCACTGGGATTCCTGCCAGAGCAACAGAGGTCATAGTTCAGGACTTTGCTCCAATTCCACATACTATTTTGTTTTGATTTTTCTTTCTTTCTTTTTTTTTTAATCGTGAATAGGTGTTGAATTTTATGCATTTTCTACATCTACGGAGATAATCATGGTTTTTTTTTTTCCTTTATTTTGTTAACGTGGCAAATTACATTGATTTCCAAATGTTAAATCAACCTTGCATTCCTGGAACCCTACTTGCTTAGGATACGTTATTCTTTTTATAGTGGACATTTTGATTGCTACTACTTTGTTGAAGATTTTACACCTACCTTCCCAAGGGACACTAGTCCATAGTCTTTTCTTTAAATGTCCTTGTCAAATTTGTGTGTAAGGATTAAATGAGTCTCATAAAATGAATTAGGAAGTGTTTCTTCCTCCTATTTTCTGAAAGTCTATAAGACTTGTATTATTTCATCCTTAAATATTTGTTAGAAATCATCAGTGAAATAATATAAGCCTGGAGAACTTCAAGAAAAGGGTTTTAATTAAAAATTCAATACTTTTATCAGATATAGGACTATGTAAATTTTCTATTTTTCCCTATCTCATTTGGCAAATCGTATTTTTCAAGAAATTTGTCCATTTAATCTAAGCTTAAATTTGCTGGCATAAAGTTGTTTAAAATACTCCTTTATTAACCTTTTAACATCTGTATTATCTATAATAATATGGAAAATTTGTGTTTTCTCTCCTATTTTTCTTAGTCTTGCTAGGGTGTTATTAATTTTGTTGCTCTTTTCCAAAGACCAACTTTTGGTTTTATTAAATGTGTCTATATTTATTAAATATGTTTGTCTGTTTTCTATTTCACTGATTTCTTCTATTAATTTTGTTATTTCCCTCTTTCAATTTTAGGTTTAATTTTTCTCCTTCCTGTGAATATTTAGATAATATATTTTGAACCCTTCTTTTCTAATTTTAGCATCTAAAGTTATAAATTTCCCTCTAAACAATGCTTTAGCTGCATCTCATAGATTCTGATGCAGTGCTTTCTCTTTAATTATCTAAAAATATTCTCTAATCTCCCATACGATTTCCTTTTTTAACCTTGGTTTATTTAGAAATACGTTATTTACTTTGCAAATATTCCAAATATTCAGAGATCTTCCTGTTATTAATTACCAGTTTAATTCTGATGTGGTCAGAAAACATATAACTTGTATTATTTTAATTATTTTAAATTTATTGAGATGTTTTATGGCCCAGCATCTGAACTATCTCAGTGAGTCTCTATGTGCACTTAAAAAGAATGTACATTCTGCAGTTGTCGAGAACAGTGTTCCATAAATATCAGTTAGGTTAAGGTGACTGATGGCATCATTCAGATTATATTATATCTTTGCTGACTTTGTAACCTATATCAATACTGAGAAAGAAATGTCAAATCTCTAACTCTTATAGGGATTTGTCTGTTTCTCCTTTTAATTCTGTCAGTTTTTGCTTCATGCATGTTATTAGGTTAAACATACATGTAGAATTTTTATGTCGTCTTGGTGAATAAACCCTTTTATCATAATAAATGTCCTTCTTTATCTCTAGTAAAGCTCCTTAACTTGAAGCCTACTTTTTCTGACATTAATACAGCCATAGTAGCTTTTTGGCTTACTGTTGGCATGGTCTTTCTCTATTTTCATTTTTAAGTTCAACATATCAACATCTTTATATTTACATCTCTTTTTTTTTTATAGTGGACATGTAACATTGTGTAACTTGAAAGTGTACAACATGATGATTTGATACACTTCTGTACTGTGAAATGATTACCACAATAATGTTAGTTAACACATTCATACCTCATATAACTATATATTTTTTAGTGGTAAGAACATTTAAAATCTAATTCTCTTAGCAACTTTCACATATATAATACTGTATTGTAAACTACAGTCACCAAGCTGTACATCAGATCTCCAGAACTTATTTACCTTATAACTGAATGTTTGTATCCTTTGACCAATATCTCCCCATTTTTCTTTATCTTTGGTTTTCAGCAGGTGATTACAATGTGCTTAGGTGTATTTTTCTTTTTTTACCCTAAAAGAATTTCTTTAATTGCTCCCCCCCACCCCACCCAGCTTTACTGAAACATAATAGACAATCAGTTGCTTATATTTACATTGTACAATTCAATAAGTTTTTTCAATTATAGTTGGCATACAATAATATACCAGTTTCAGTTGTATAGCAATGATCAAAAATCCACATAAATCACAAAGCGATCACCCCACTAAATCTAGTACCCCTCTTCCCCCTTACATATTTATTACATTATTAACCATCTTCCCTATGCTACACTCTATATCTCCATGTCTATTCTGCAGCTATCTATTTGTACCTCTTAATCCCTTTGCCTATTTTTTCCATCCTCCAACTCCACTCCCTTCTAGCAGCCATCAAAATATTCTCTGTATCTATGAGTTTATTTCTCCTTTTGTTGTTGTTGATTTTGTTCTTTAGATTCCACATGTACATGAAATCATGTGATATCTGTCTTCTCTATCCAACCTATTTCATTCAGCACAATACTCTCTAGATCCATCAAGGCAATATCTTTTTCCATCCTCCTCCTTTTAGTCCGTGTGTCTTTTAATTTAAAGTGAGTCTCTTAAAGGCAGCATATGTAGGGGTCTTGTTTTCTTATCCATTCAGTCACTCTCTCTCTTGGTTGGAACACTTCATTCTTTTCCATTTGAGGTACTTGTTAATAGGAATGTAGTTATTACCATTCTTAATTCATATTTTTGATACATGTTTTTTTCTTCTTAAAGAAGTCCCTTCAACATTTTCTGTAATACCAGCTTGGTGTTGATAAATTCCTTTAGCGTACTTTTGTCTGGAAAGTTCTTTATCTGGCCTTCAACTCTAAATGATAGCTTTGATAGATTCTGGATTTTCATCATATCAAATATTTTTGCCAAACCCTTCTGTCCTGAATAGTTTCTTTTGAGAAATCACTTGTTAGTCTTATGAGTGCTTCCTTAAAGAGAACCAAATGCTTTTCTCTTCCTGCTTTTAAGGTTCTCTTTGTATTTAACCTTTGGCATTTTAATTATGATGTGTCTTGGTGTGGGCCTCTTTGGGTTCATCTTTTTGGGGTCTCTCTGAACTACCTGGGATTGTATGTCTATTTCCTTCACCAGGTAAGAGAAATTTTCTGTCATTATTTCTTCAAATAGTTCTTTGACATCTTGTTTTCCTTCAGGTACCCCAGTGACATGGATAGTTTTACATTTAATAGTTTCTCATAGGCTCCTTAAATTATTATAATCTTGCCTTTTTTCTTGCCATTCTGATTGAGTGTCCTTGGCTCCCCTATACTCTATATCAGTGGTTTGATCTTCTTCTTTATCCACTCTGTTTATTCCAACATACTCTTCATCTCAGATAATGTATTCTTCATTTCTGACTGGTTCATTTTTAAATTCTCCACTTCCATTTTTATGTTTGTTATCTCTTTGTTAAAGTTCTCACTGAATTAAACTACACTTCCCCTAAGTTCATCGAGCATCTTTATAACCATTGTTTTGAACTCTGCATCTGTTAGATTACTTGACACTAGTATTCCTTGATCTCTGTTCTGTTCTCTCATATGGTTTCTGCTTCTTTGTCTTCCCATTTTGGCTGCCTTTCTGTGTTTGTTTCTATATATTAAGCAAAGCCCCTAAGTCCCCTAGTCTTATTAGTGTGGCTTTGTATAGTAGGTGTCCAGTAGCACAGTCCTGAGGGGTTCAGCTGCAGGCCAAATTTAGCCCAAGCCTGTGTCTCTCTGGGGCTACCTGTTAAGATTCAGCAAGCAATCCACAGATGCTGTGCTTATAGTTGCTTCAAGAAACCACACCAAAACCAAGGGCAGCTGCCAGTAGTGAGAGTCTTGGCGCTGCTCAACAAGGAGCACCTGACTCGCTGAGGTCACACCTGGATGTGGCTTGGGTGAGGCCACGAGTTGGGGTAGGCGAAGTTTCAGGAATCCTCTGAGCTGAGTGACCTCTTTTATCCAGTTTGATGATGTCTCAGCTATGGCGGCTCTGAGACTGCACATTGGGACGAGGGAAGGGTCAACTGAGGAACAACTGATGCCTCTGGCACTTCTGATCCTTGCCTTCGGTCCTCACTCCAACAACTCATTGTCCCCCTGTAAGTCCCTAGAATCCCCTGAGCAGCTGACCCAGTGTTGATGCTCAGAGAGAGCAGGTCCATCACCACAAAAGTATGTTTGCGGACACGGCCCCTTTAAGAGGTGTCTGCAGCTGCCGCTGCTATGGCTTCACTCAGCTGCTAGGGACCAGGGAGCCTTGTGTCTTCACTCCCTACCTTCTACCGTTGCAAGATAATTAATTATTTCTCTCCCTAGTTGTAGTGCTTCTATTCATCTAGATCTCAGGCAACTTTCCTCACTGTTTGCTTTGTGTTTGTCACAACTTTGATTTGGTCGCAAGAGGGATGAACAAAGCCTCTAATCATCTACGCCATTTTTTTTCCCAATCTAGGTGCAGTTTTCTTCATATTTACACCCTGTTTGACGTTCACTGAGTTTTCTGGATCTGTGGGCTGATGCTTTTCACTAAATTTGGGGGAGTTTTGGACATTATTTCTTCAAATATTATTTCTTCCTCTCTTTATAGGACTCCAGTTAGACATATGTTAAACTACTTGATTTTGTCTCACAGTTACTATAGCTTTGTCCTCCTCTGACCCTATTTTCTCTCTGCTTTTCAGTTTGGATAACTTCTATTTATCTGTCTTCTAGTTCATTGGCCCCTTTCTTTTGCAGTGTCTCTCCTGCTCTGTTAAGGCTATCTAGTTAATCTTTTTTTCAGCTATGATACTTTTCAGCCCTAGAATTTCCATTTGGCTCTTTTTATATACATTTCTCTGCTAATGTTCCCCATTTATTCATTCATTATGTTCATCTCTTCTTTTAAATATCTGAACATATTTACCTTAGCTGTTTTAAATTCCTTGTGTACTTAATCCATCACTTAAACCATTACACCTTGTGTTGTATCTTTTCCTGTATAGTATGGGTCATATATCTGTTTATCTGTCGTATTTTCACTTCTTTGTATTCTAGTAATTTTTATTATATGTTAACATGTGGATAATGTGTTGTACACAGTCTGAATTATATTAGTTCCTTTAATGAGTCTTCAATTTTGCTTTGACAAGCAATTAAACTACTAGAAGATCCCCTTGATCCTGTTAGGATTGGTTCTATGCCATTTAGGTGGGTCTATTTTGGCTTTGCCTATTGTCTTGAGGTATGGCCTTTATTCTAGGATGTTATCACTCCTAAAGTCCTATCTGAAGTCTCAAATAAATGCCTCAAGTGCCCATCAAGTTCTCTCACTCTGGCTGGACTAGAACTCCAAAATTTCTTAGCACTGTGCACCCTCAGGTGTCTCTGTTTTGCCCTGTGCATGCTTGGCCCAACCCTTGGCCAAAGATTTAAGGTAACTCACCAAGCAAATTCCTGTCCCTCTATGCATTTACAGTTCCTCTCCTCCTTACCTTGGCCTACATACAAATCTCTGTTATCTCAGTAACCCCAAACTCTGATCTCGGCCTCCTCAAATCAGTGAGACCATTGCTCTCACTTGAATCCCATCTCCCTAGGCTGTAGTTGGGAAAGCGCCTCCAGGCAAAGAGCCAGAGTGACTATGGGAGTCACCTGGTGTTTCCTTTCTCTCAAGGATCACAGCCCTGTGCTGCCTGTTGTTCAGTGCCTGAAAACAGTTGCCTCGCATTATCTTCCCCAGTTTCATAGTGGCTTACACTGAGAGTATAAGTCTGATACCAGTTATTCCATCAGAGACAGAAGCATTTCACAGCTTTTTTTTTTTTATGTTTCATATTAAACTTCTTGGGTTCACAGATTAAAACTTTAAAAATTCTCTAAACCTAAGTTTGCATATGTGAATGATAGGTTTTTCTATAATAGTAGAAAGCAGCCACTGTAGCCTAAAGACATGGCCCCTCCTCCAGTTTTCTAGCACCATGTGGATCCAGGAATCTCTCTGGTACTGCTGGGTGCAGGGAAGGAAGAAGAGCTCCAATGATGCCTAAAGTTAAACTTTCCAACAGCCATGAGGAAGAAGGCTTAGAATAGGTAAAATATGATTTAGATAAATCAAGATCTATTTAGTGGTTTTACAACATAGTGCTGTGAATGAAAATTCAGACCAGCAACAATGAATTAAAACAAACCAAGAATCAGTGAATCACAATCGACAATTTGTCCCCAACCTTCTAACATCCTTGGGATACCCTGAAGACTTTTAGTCATTCCTATACTCATGCCCATTTACATCTCTGATCCTGCTGTGTTCAGCTATTTCTTGTGCTTATATACTCTGTAGATTAAAATGCTATTTAAAATTTTCACTTCTTTTAACAGAATTACGTATTTATACCATTTGCTGTGTAATTGTGCACTGCTTCTCACTGTAGGCAGAGTATACTTTTCCCTGAAACATTTTTCTTGGACTTATTCATGTGACTTGATGAATGTCAGTGGAGATGACACGAGCAGAAGCAGCTTTAAATCATATTTTATGGTTCAGCTTGTCTTCTTATAACCTACCATGAGAAGAATATGCCCTGAGAAGTCACTATCCCTTTAGCCTGGGCCCTAGAATGAAGACAAGGGAAAACAGACTTGAACCTAAATAGAAGTTCACACAGTTTTGCCTGGCCAAGCCTAGATCAGCCAAGCTATCGCCAGTCTTCGGACCTATGAGAATGAATGTAAAAGACTGTTGTGATAAGCCATTGAGATTTTGAAGTTATTTGTTGCACAGCCAAAATAAAAATAAAAATAAAAATAAAAAGACAATATACATGTTGGATGTTTTGATTGAAGCAGCTGAGCGCCTTACTCTTCCATTAAAAATGCATATAACTCATCACCTGGATAAACTCCTATTGTCTTTTAAGATCCAATTCAAATAACAGCTCTTCTCTGAAGCCTATAGAATTAGTCTTTAAGCCATGTATGCCCTACAGGTGGGGATTCTTTTTGCCTATATTAGTGTGTGCATGTGTATATACACATATAATTCTTTTTTCAGATAAAAAAAAAGGTAGTCTTAGGAAAATCATTCTGATTGTTTCTCTTTATATCATTTTTTAAAAACAGATTTCTTAAGTTGTAATTAACATATTGTACAGTTCATTCACTGAAAATGTGCGACTCGATGGGTTTTAGCAGATTCACAGAACTGTGTAACCTTCACCACTATTATTTTAGAATATTTTCATCATCTCAAAAAAAAATTTCATCTCCCCTCAAGAGTGACCCCTCCACTTCCAGCCCTAGGCAATCACTAATCTATTTCTGCCTCTATAAATTTGCCTTTTCTGGACATGTCATATAAATAAAATCATACAATATGCAGTCAATTGTGATTGGCTTCTTTCACTTGGCATAATCTTTTCAAGGTCTTCGTATCATTTTCAAATATAAATAAATATGATCAGCTTAAAACATATGTAATAATTAAAAGCACAGACTACAAAGCCAGACTGCCAGATTTATATTCTAGCTCCATCTCTTATTAAAGTTAGATGATATGAGCAAGTTATTTAACTTCTCTGTGCCTTAATCTCCCCATCTGTAAAATAAGTTTAAAAGCAGAACCTGCCTCATAGGATCATAGTGAAATTTAAATAAGTAAATATATATAAAGCACTTAGAATAGTCCCTCACACATAGTAAACTATACACCGCTGTTGTTGTTGTTATCATCTACATTAAAGATAGAGGGATTGTGGATATTCTAAAAATCTTTTTCATAGCGTTGGGTTGTGTCTTGGCATACAGTAAGTTTGAAAATAGTGTCTCAGGAGGGAGAAATGGAGGATGACTGCTAATGAGTATAGGTTTCTTTTTAGGGCAATGCAAATATTCTAGAATTAGACGGTGGTGATGGTTGCACAACTTTGTGATATACTTTAAAAACCTCATTCAATTATACATTTTAAAGGGGTGAATTTTATGCTATATAAATTATATCTCAATTTTTTAAAATGAGTGTCTCTCCTATTTCAGAAAATGCTCTATTACAAGCAAAATAGTAAAGGTATACATGAATCTTCTGCCTTGAAAAAAGCCAGAAATTTAAATATCTCCCCTATTCTACCCCCCGCATGAAGATTTCCTGCACTTCATGTTTTAAAAATGTTATACTCTTGTGTTTCATATCTGCTATGAGCTGGGAATGAGGGATAGGTAATAGTGTTTGATTACATGGATTGTAACTGGGTGGGGCTATATAAAAGAGCTAATTTAAAAAGAGAAATCATATTTGGCTATTAAATTATATTAAGTAATAACTATATTCATAACAGTTAAGAACTCAGATCCTAAAGTCAGAGAGAATTAGGTTCAGTTTCTGGCTCTGCCTCTTGTCAAGCTATGTGACTGCTGGCAAGTTATGTAAACACCTCTGAACCTTAGTTTCCCCATCTGTAAGCTGAAGAAAACATAGCAAATTACTTCATAGACAGTTGTGAGAATTAAGTTTGATAATCTAAGTGAAGTGTTTAATACGGTTCCTGGCAAATGATAAGCACTCAGTAAATGTCAGATATGAGACCTGTCGGATGATAATGAAGGAAGAGGAGGAGGAGGAGGAGGAAAACTGTCATCATCGCCCAGACTGACTGTAACATAAATAATACAGATGAGGCAGCAACTTCTGGGCGGGGCTAACTCCTCAAAACTGTGACTGTCCTCTTCAGGGAAAGGGGGAGTAATGTGACTCTATGGTTACTGGACACGAGGATAAAGCAACTGACATTTCCCCCTACTCTAAGTCCTAAATGAGCTGTGTATTCATAACAGACCCACAAGAATTTGGCAGCAGTTTACGAATGAGATCCCTCATACAGGTCCAAGAAAACCTTTGCCAAATGCCTTCCAGGGATAAAAAAGGGATATGAAATTAATTGATTTACTCTTCTAAAATATTACCCTGTACTTCTAGGAAAACCATGGACACTACTGTTACATCCTTCAAATGCAATGATCTTTTAAAAATTGTTTTGGGGGGCTTGAAGTTTACAAATTTGAGATTGCTGTTGTCCTATTTTAGGTTCTCACCATCTTGTCTTTGGGACTACTGCAATACCTTCCGAAATGATTACCTACCAGTCTTATCATCCTCTGTTCTTTTTTCCATGCTGAAACCAGGATTTTCTTTTTAAATACAAAAATCTCAGAATACTCTATTGCCTGAAGTTCCACAGGGCTTCCCACTCATCACTTGTAGGAAGTATCTAAAACTCCTCTGCAGATCACACAAAGTTCATCATGACGTGATCCCTGCCCATAAGTTAGCCTCATATTCCGAGCACCTACCATATACCCTAAGCTCTAGCCTCACCAAAATAATGGCAGTTCTCTGTAAGGCACAGCTTTACAATACAACACAATTATATTTACAAATTGCTTTTCAAATACATTATCTCATGTGTCTGTTGTTACTATCTGTGATTTTGGTGTGAATATGACGTGCTTATTTTTATTGTTAACTGATCACTGCAAGGAAGAATAATCAATAAACCAGCAAATCACCTCTGGTTAACACTTTTATTGGTAATAATTATATTTTAATTTTTAAGTATTTGGAGTCACCAGAATATTGACACAGATCTGACTCCCACTTAACAAAATGTAAGAATGAACATACTGCTAAAATTCAACAAGAAGATTTTTGTTAATTTACTGTTATCAATGTTTTTAAGTAAAGCAAAACTTAACTTAAAATAACCAATTAGCCTCATAATAAAAGTATAAGTAGGGTTGTAATAAATTTATTAAATGTCTCATTCTTTGTTAGATTTTTAGTCTTGGTTTATTAACCATTTATTTGGCTTTAAAACTAGATGAAAATATTGACATTGAGATACTTTATTCTTACAACCTTCAAATTGCTAAATAAGCAAATCTAAGCATAGCTTCAAATTTCAACAATTTTTTCTTTTTTTTTCTTACTTAATATTGACTCACTACCCTGCAGAACTATCACAGTCGACTAGTGGTTAAGGGAGCAAGACTAAAAAAAGAAAAACAAAAAAATTGTCTCTCTTCATGTCTATAGTGGTTCAGATATTATAATGACTGAACAACACCTAGACAGTGGCAGCAAAAAGAACAGGACATGAAAATTATGGGTTTGAAAAACATATGTATTAGTATTATGCTCTACAGTTCAGTTAGCTGCTCAAGAATACAAGACCCCAACAGGCAGTAATAAAAGTCTTGTTTTAATGTAAACTCATTCTCCTCTTACCTGACCCTCCAGGGATTCTGTTTCCTGATAAGCAGATCTAAACTGTAAGACAATAATATCCCAAGGAGGTTCTGGCACTGAGCCCCAGAAATCCTTAAAGCAACAAACACTGTCTAAAAGAAGAAAACCAGACTACTCACTTGCTTCTCAACTCTCTCCTAACCCTAGGGAACATGAAAATGCCTTGCCAAATAGGAGTTATAACATTCCCTTGGAGGCAAAATGTTCTGAAATAGAGATGGTCTGTTGTTGATAATGTCATTCTCTGACACCTGGGACATTTTGGAAGACTCCTCAGAAAAGACCTCTGGGCCAAGCTATGTAGGTCAGTACATACTTTCTATTTATGGAAATAACTTGGAACCTCCTATAGTGACTGAAAGATGAAAGGTGACTTAACTCACCATAGGTCAATAAAGTTATGTCAAAAGCCATTTAAAAAATTCCAAAATGTGGGAAACTATAGGACAAAAGGCCAGTTACTTCAACAAGAAAACTGTAATAAAAAAAATTAAAATGAAAAAGAAAGAGGAACTTACCAACTAAGAGACACTTAAGAAACACATTAACTAAAAAAAGAAAAAAACTAAATGCAACATGTGTACATTTCTTGGACCCTGATTCAAACAAATCAATAGTTTAAAAAATGACACATAAATTTTGAACATTGACTAGATTCTTCATTACAATAAGGAATTGCTGTTCCTTTTCTTAGATGACAATTGTGGTATTGTTGTTATATGTAAATAAAAAGAAATATATATTTTTTAAAGTCATTAGACCAGAGGGTCTTCAAAAATACAGAGGAAGATCAAATATAGAAACCAACTCAGCTTTATAGGTCTTAAATTGAGCGTTGGAAACATGGATATTTGTCTTACTATTCTTTATTCATTCTTGAATGAAACCCTATAAAGTGGGAAAAATAAATATTCATAATTATAATCAACAATATACTTATTGTTATCATTATTGCTGTAAGAAAGAAAAAGAGACCCATAGAAAGTGGAAACAGAGAAGTAAATTACAGTAGATTCAGATCAGACTTGAAAGGCAGCAGAGTTTAGGATTTGTAGGCAGAAGTGGTGGGAACGGCGTCTAGTAGTACAGTAAGAATGAAAGCAGTGTGATAATGGTCTATACAGGATAGACTGGGTGTGTGGCATTGGCCTCTAGGACAACATTACGGTATACCTGTGGCAACTTTATTTTTTTTAGCACCGTGTATAGTGCTATTAATATAATTGAGGCCTTATATATAATAAAGTAACAGGGTACACGCAGCATGACTGTTCATCATGACAAAACTAAAACAGATCCAGAAATGACGGAAAAGCTAAAAGGTTTCTGCAGTGCTGGGAATGGGAGGAAAGAATAAGCTAGAAAGGGGGAGGACATGGGGTGTGAGATGGGGAGTTCAGCACAACTCGGCACATCCATTGCAACTTTTTCTGCTGAGAGGGCAGATCATTTATCCTAAGTGAATTGCCTCATGAGAACAATGCAGAGCGTGTGCTGGGCCCAGAACCCATGGCTAGAACGTCAGCACTGATTATCTGCTCCCAAGCCCGAGTCCCACTATGTGCTTGTCAGCAACACAGACACTCACACATCACTTTCAGAAACCATAGGCTCCATAGGAGGGGCTAAAACAGATGTACAGAAATTAGTTCTGTGGCTGAGTTGACAGTTACGCTTACAAGGTCAAAGAGGAAATGAGGATACTACTAGCTCATTAAACCCATGTTTGTCAAGGAGCCTAAGAAAATTTTGTTTCTTCACCCCTTAGATTTCCCTTCTCTGTATCACAGTGCTGCCTCTTTATGTATTGTTTTATGGATCCAGTTGTTTTAGGACACACTATGTGCCATGCACAGCTCAAAGTGCTTGAGATCTGTCAGGGAACAAAACAAAGATTCCTGCCCTTGAACAACTTTCTCCTTGAGGGATGGGAAAGACAGACAATGGTTTTAGAAAATGACAGGTATTACAGCAAAATGAAAAAAACAGCAAAGTGAAGGGTTAAAGAGGTGAGGGCAGTCGTATATTGAATATACCAGCCGAAGGGAATGTTCATTTATAAATTCTGCCACTTTCCTCTATTTATTACCACTCCCTCACCACTCATCACACTAGCAAAAGGTGATTAGGGAAACAAGACAATTGTGTTGGGTTTCTTTCAAAGTCAAAAGAAAAGAAATTTCCACTATTTTCTGCACACTCTTTATTTCCTGAAAGATGAAAGCAACTGTGGTCTAAAGAAGAAAGACACTAACTGAACTGAAACAAATAGACTTCTCCTCCCCCAAGCTAGTCTTTGGTCTGTTGGCATTTGGGCTATGACTGCTCCACAGTGTGACAATGAGGCCAGGCTGTCATGCACAGTAGCTCCCTCAGCAATAGCCTGTTGGGAATTGCTAAATAATCAGCAAGTTATTACTCAATACCTATAAACTAATCGAATCTTTCTTATTGCTTTTTTTTTTTCTCCAGAGGATCACTGGAAGCAAGACAAACATGAATTGATGGCCTAACCCTGAAAAAGCAGAGGTGATACAAATTATACAGCTCAATTTTAAGTGTACACTCCTCCACAAACATGCCCCCCTCCCTGCCAAAAAAGGGTCAGAGAGAAAAAAATAACAATTTTTACAGGAGTTGGTGCTGAAAGGCAGGATTAAATAATTGCCTCTCTATAGTTTGCAAATTTTCTACAATAAAAGGTGTAATTTTTATAATTAGGAAAAAATAGCTAGTTTGAAAAAAAAAAAAACAACCATACTGAGATGCTTAAGAGATGGCTATGATAACCAGCACCCTAACAGTTATGGATGCTGAAGAATTAACTACCGCTGAACTATATTTTGTGAGATATACTTAGATAAGATTTATACCTGGAGTAGAAACTGACCCACAGAGTAAGGAAACTATAATCTTACATATCTTATATTTACAGTCATGCTGACAACTATAGTTATGATGCTGAAAATGGCTTTCATTTTTCACACCAGCTATTTAAATTCTGACTCTTAACATCAAGAGGAAAAAGTTCACCTTATGGTGAAATAAACTTACATTGGAATCATGAGATGGTTACCATAAATTTATATATTTAGGGTTCAGAAATATTGAAGACTCTTATTAATCTTCTTTTGCTTGCAACTTAACCTTAGTATAGGCTTATGATGTGGGCATGCAGCCTCATAATACCATCTTAATTGTCTGTAGACAAATCCTGAAAAGGTATTTGATGAGACTTAACACTCACGTATCACGAAAATGTTCAGTAAATTGGGAATAGAGGAGACTACCTTAACTCAACAAAGGTGCATCTAAAACCTAAATCAAACATTATATGAAATGAGGAAACTTTAGACTCACTCATTCCTTTTAAAATTGAGAACAAGATGCCCACTAGTATAGCAACTGTTTTGAAAGTTCAGGCCAATACCGTAAAGAAAGACAAAGAAATAAGTATAGGTTGGGAAAGAAGCAACAAAATTATCCCTATTTTCAAAAGATGTGATTAACTATGGGCAAAAACAACAATCAACAGACTATTTGAATATGATAGTGAAACAAGACTGTCAGATACAAGATCAGCTTATAATAATACCATTTCTCTTAAACCACCAATAACCAACTACAAAATAATAAAAAGAGACATGATTTACAATAGCAACAAAACTCTGAAACACTTAGGAATTAATTTAACCAAGAATGCCCTCCTAGACCTTTATGGAGAAAACTTTTAAGTTCTAATAAAAGACTTAAAAAGAAGCTGATGATGTTAAAGTGTACAGCTGCAATTTACTGGATTTCGTTAACCAATGTCACCATAAAAAAAATAATTAAATAAATAAATAGAATAAAAAGCAGCTGATGGAGAATTTCAGATAAAGGAGAACGATGACTGCAACTAACTTAAATGGGTCGGGAAAAATATGCATAGAAATGTAGAGAGGGAGTAATTAAGCAAACATGGCAAAATACTAACATTTGGTGAATCTAGGTGAAGGATATACAGAAGCTCTTTGTTCTAATCTTAGAACTCCTCTGTTAGTTTTAAATTCTTTCCAAATAAAGCAAAGAATTCTTTAAAAATACCGAGTTGAATAAATGAAGAGACACATTACATGCTCTTGGAGAAAATGAGTTAATATCAAAAAATGACATCAAGCCTCTCCCAAATAATTTATAAATTCAATGTGATCCAAATTAAAATTCCTCAGAAATATAGTTTGATGAACGTAATAAACTCATTTTCTATAGAAAAAATAATGATCCAAGAGTAAATAAGTAAACTTAATAATGAAGAACTTGCTGTGCCAGTCATATTACAAAATCACTATAATAAAAACAGGGCAATGAAAGATGAGCAAGTACTGACAGACTAATGGAACAGAACAGAGCCTTAGAGACAGACCAGTGTATCCATGGAAACCATATGAGAAAGAGGGTACCACAATTCAGAAAAGGAAAGCATGGATGTTTTTGTAAATGTTATTGGAAAAAAATGGCTCATTAAATGAATAATAGGACTGGATCCTTATGTACTACATGTAATGTGGGCTCTAGATTAAAGATATAGCTGTGACCCAGGAATCTGAAAAGGCCATTTTAAAACTCTATAAACGTCAAACATAAGTCAAAGAATTCATTTATTTGATTACATCAAATTAAGAAGTTTTTCTTGATCAAAAGGAAAACAAAGACAAAATTAATAGTTGACCAAATGAGGAGATATTTGCAGTCAAAATGTGACAACGAGTGAATGTCTTATTACAAAATTACTTTCACAAGTCAATAGCAACAAAACAGATAGCAACTCCAATAGAAAATGGGCAAAGATACAAATAAGCAATTTATAGAAGAAGGTACATGTAACAGAGATGCTTAAAATCATTAGTTATCAAAGAAATACAAATTAAAAGAACAAGATATCGCTTTGCACCTATGAAAGTAGAAAAAGTGAAGAGCTGGATAAAACTGAGTGTTGGTGGGACACAGAGACACAGGAACCCTTGAATACTTCTGGTGAGAGAAAGACTGATGCAGCTGGAGAGGAATCCAGCATTATTTACGCAAACTCTGTACATGCAAGCCTATAATGCAGCAATTGCCTTCTAAGAATATACCCCACAGATATATTATGCAGCTTTATAAGGAAGCTCATTGCATCAACATTTGTGGTGTTAGGGAGTACAGACAACCTGAGTATTTATCACACGGAGAGCAAATTAGTAAAATTATGGCGCACACACAGCATGGTGTATAATGCAGCATTCAAAATAATTGGATGTATTACAGAAACATGGACGTATCTTAAAAAGAGTACCTAGAAAAAAAAGCAAAATGAAATATAGCATTATAAAGTATGCATACACATATAAAACAAACATCCCCACTTTGCAAGATCCCATAAAAAAGATACACATTAAATGTGTTAGAATGAGTACCTGTGAAGCATAAAGTGAATGGAAAGAGTAAAGGAATTAAAACCAAAAGAAATCTTTTAGACTTCTTGCAGGTTGAAAAAGAATTCAAAAGACCCATGATAAATGAAAAATTATAATTGTTTCCTTCCCCGAAGTTTCCAACTCTCCTAATAACAAAAGCTACTTTGGTTGCCAGCTCTGTTGATGAGTAACAGCTTTTCATCCTTTTTCAAGCAGGAAGGGAAAAATCAGGGATCAGCAGAGTACTAAAGGGATCAGCAAAGAATATTCACGAAACAGTATTTTTGTTCTCATGACCTCACAACCTGACTGAAAAGACCTGATTACCTCTTAATTTGGAGTGATTCAGCTAAAGGCGTGTCGGGCATCAAGTTTTCAGGTCATTTAGAAGTTATCTGCTTTTAGAACTTCTTCACATGCAATCCTCTAGCCTCTCATGGAAATATTCCACACTACGTAGAATCTTAAAATTCTGGAGTATGATTTGGGGTAACACAGCAAGTATAAAAGGGAAGTCTCTTGTCTCCCTTCTGTCTATGCTCACCCAACAACTGGAGTGATTCTGTTAAAACATGTCATCATCAGCTTCTCTGTTCAAAACCCTCTAAAGGCTTTCCCCTCACTCAGAGTTAAGGCCAAAGACTTTACAATGGCCTACACAATAATGTGCCCCATCCCACACCCACCACCTCTCATCTACTGCCACTTTCCCCTCACCCACACAAGCACAGCCTGGTCACCATGACCCTGCCATTCCTTACACATGACAAACATATGCCTGCATCAGGGCTTGAAACTTGCTTATCCCTCTGCCCTTGCTCCCTCATTCCTTTCAAGTCGTAGATGAAAAGTATCCTTAGCAGAGAGGCCTCCTCTGACCTCTGTGTATAAAAATAATCACCACTACCCCACATGCTTACCTTTTCCCAGTTACGCCACTTCAAAGTTCTCCATAGCACTTATGATCATGTGCCTGTCTATCTGTTCACATATTTATTTGCTATCTGCCTCCACTCAACTAGAATGTCCACTTCATGAGGGCAGGGTTTTGTCTGTTTCGGTCACAATTGTATTCCTAGCACCTAGAACAGTAGCTGGCACATGCAGGTACTCAATGGATATTTGGTGAATGAATGAATAAGTCAGGACCAAAACCCATGCCTTCAAACTTCAGACTCCTAGCACAATGCTCTATTTGCTCTACTATGCTGCCTCAGTTCTTGGTGATCACATCCTTCACGTCAGAAAACCCGACAAATCTGAAATAATATCCCTTAGCTACTCTATGTCTATTTTACCTCCTATGGCTGACTTTTGTAGCATCAAGGATAAAGCAACAACCAAAAGTTAACACTTTGGTTTGTTTAATGGCTCTTTCATTACAGAGCTGTTCTATGATCTGGTTTCATGGCTGCAACGTTACCTTTCTGCTCCAGGTGAGAAACTCATTTCTCATAATTAACTCCTGACCAACAAGACTGTTATCCTATCTTGAAAATTAGTCTATCCATATGTTTTCTGAGCTGGCTATAATAAGAAACTATTTAATATTAATTGAATTGATGTGAAACTTGTTGCAAGGGTTTTTTTTAGTGAATTTTAAGATTGCTTTAGCTGAAGACCAAACACACTTGAGAATTTCAGAGCAGATAATCTTGTAATAATACTGTTGTAAGTAATACATTAACTGACTTCAGAAACAGCAGAAAAACAAACCTAGAAAATAATTCAAGCTTTATATCTGGCAATAGGTATGCAAACTTCCATTTGCATTCTATTTTAATTATGTTTATCATTAAAAAAAAATGTCTCCATATAAATTTAAGTAACACTGAAGTATCTGTAATTTAAAAAATTACTCTTCTCTCATTTAGCCCACTGATAAAGTGACTGGGAGGGTTGAAAATAATAATAAATTTGAAGAGTCACTATGCATCCTAAAAAAAAGGGTTTCTTTCTGAAGCAGAGATAAATGACTTTTTACTGGCCCTGGAGGCTTTCTAGATTGTAGCCTCCAAGTACAAGAAGATAAAAATCTAAACACTGTTCACTTGACCTGTGTTCTAAAAATGAATAATTATCCTTAGTTTTTAGATCTTAAATGGTGACAAGAATTATGACATCATATTCTTTGAAAGGAGAAAAAGTAAAGTTCAATCAGTGCTGGAAGGCGGCTATGAATTACAATGTGGATAAAAGAAGAATGTGACAAGAATCTCTGTAGGTAAGAGGGGCCCTCAGAAGAGAGGAGCCATAAAGAAGAAAAAAGAGGACGGAAAGGCTCTGCTTTGAGGCTGCAAGACAAAATAAATAACTCGTACATATATGGACAAAATGTCTATGAAGCTTATTATTATATCTCAGCCAAAAACACATACAATATGAGCCCTGCAGAAAAGACATCTTATCATAGTTTCTGAGGCAGAATGTTCTGTCTTATTGCAAAAGATATCTGTGCACCACAGGCCTCATCCCCAGGTCAGATTTTAGCTATTTCCTATCACACACAAAGCACTCCGTTCCGGCTTCTGAATTGGAGTGAATTTAACATTGAAGGATCTGTAACTTGAAAAACCACTTTCACTTATGTTAGCCCAACAGTGATAAAGTAACTGGGAGGGTTAAGAATAATAATGAATTTGAAGATTCGCTAAGCATCAAGCAGAACTTTTTTTTAAACTTGTTTTCGTAAAACTTTTTGTCATTAATGAGTGACATGTTTCAAATTAACATGTAAAATCAGAGAATTTTAGAGATGGAAGGGAACCTTAGAGATCCTTTAATTGAATAATTTAAAGAAAATGTGTACTAAGGGATGCTAACTTGCTAGTCACCTATAGTCTATTCATGTTGCAAGAGTAATAAATGCAGCACTAACTCTGAGAAACCACACCTGCATGCTGACAGGTACTTCAGTATTGCAAAATACAACTATTAATCAGTCTTACTCTCCCCTGTAACCCAGTTATGCAAACAGTTGGAGCTAAACTATGCTCAAACCATAAATACTAGCGCTATCAATGGCGTGCCATATATCACGGCATCACTAACTATGAAAAGAAAGTGTTTCAATGAATGATGCTCTTATTACTGTAAAACAGGCCTTAAGGCAAATTGCTAATATTACAGAATAAGGCAGTGAGTGGCCTTCACTAAGGATAAGGCCGCTTTTAAAGGAGTAGTACTGAGTTTTTCTTGCATTTTAAATTTTGTTCTATACCCCAGGTATTCTCCACAGCGCCTAATTTGCAGCAGCTTTGGCCTGTTTACAACTCCAATATTCCTTTATTCAACTGACAGCATAGCATCATCAACCTATTCAAGGTAAAGTGCTTTGAGAAACTGATGCCTGGTGGACATTAGTACCTGTGGCAGGAGTGCAGGTATCCATGGGTAACTGCAAAACTCCACCATAACCAAACTAGCATCTCTAGCTAAACATCTTATTCTTGCTTTGGAGATCATCCCTCCAGCTTCCCTGACATAGAATCATTAACTCCTAAGCCGACTGGACGTGACTCTGAGCATGCCAGAAGAATGTCTGCATCTGTGAAATAAGCAGACGAGCCTAACGCTGAATTCTTTTCCAGCTCTCAAAATCCGCCTCATTGCCGGGGTGGCGTGACGAGCGCCGCGGGCTTGCTTGACACCATTTAAAAAGCCCCACGTCCGCATCCCTCTGACTGCGGGGCACCCGGCCCCTCCAGCTCTCCGGGACCTCACAGGACCCGACTGGACGGTGGACCCGAGGACTGCGCGGAGGGCCCAGCGCCTCACCGCCGTTGGGGGGCTCCTGGCCGGGGCAGCGACCACCGCGGACAAGGGGCGGCGCAGGCCCCGCTGCGCGGCGCGTCCCTAGGGCGCGGGTCCCCTCCGCCCGCGGCCCCCAGGCAGCGAGCGACCCAGGATCCCCGCCGGCCCCGCCCGGCTCCTGACCTGCTCTCCGCCGGCCGGCGGTCCCTCGGCGCGGCGGGACTTGCGGCCGCCTGTCCCGGGCCGCTGTCACCTCCGCCCCTGGAAGCGGCGGGCGGGTCGATCCGGTGTGACTCAGCGCGGCCGCCCCGCCTCCCGCCTCCCGCCCAGGCTTCCGCCTCGCGCGGCTGGGGGCGCCGCACTCCGTCCCCGAGCCCACCTCCCGCCGTCTGTCCCGTGCTCGCGCCCCCTGGTGGCCCGCCCGGCCCCGCCAACCCCATGACGTCAGAGGGGGCGGAGCTCTGAGGACCTCTGCCCGGGGAAACTGAGGCACCTGGGCGGCGCTGACCCGGGCGTTCGCAGCTCGCTGGGCCTCCAGTCCTCCGGCTAATGGCGAGTTCTAGTCTTCCCTTGCTGCTCCCTCACCTCCACACCCCGCTTAAACCAAGGAAAAAGTCAAAATTCCGTTTAGAGAGAAGGCCAATTCCATTCCTGTCTGTGGTGCTGTCCTGTATGCTCCCCCGAAGCTGCTTCCTTTATCACGGCTCACAACACTTGGCGTTCGTTTTTGTCTGTCCCATTTTCTAATGAGGTAAATGTCAGGACATCGTTGACATTTTAAAAGAAAGGAATAACAGAATGCAAGAACTGGGAAGGGCTGAGAGAACGCTTTTTTAACTCGTTCTGAATCCTCACCGGGGTTCCCTTGTGTATTAATGGCCACAGAGTCACAATGCTTGGTGTGTTGCTTTTCTAGGATCTGCCTTGAAGATTCTGAAAAATGCACAACTCTATCACTGTGTATGCATAACAGATAAACTTCTATGTCAAAATTTCATCAGGCTATCTTTTCTTCTTTGCTTTTTTTGGTGATAAAATATACATGATATCAAATTGGTCATTTTAACCATTTTAAGCGTATGGTCCTGTGTCATTAAGTATGTTCACACTGTTGTGCAACCATCACCACCAGCCATCTCCAGAAGTTTTTTTATCTTCCCAAGTTGAGACGTGTTCGTTAAAGATTAATTCCTCATTCCTCTCTGGCAATCGCCATTCTGCTTACTGTCAGGTACCTGATATAAGTGGTATCACACAGTATTTGTCTTTTTATGGCAGACTTATTTTAATTAGCATAATGTCCTCGAGGTTAATCTATGTCATAGCATGTGTCAGAATGTCCTTTCTTTTAAAAGCAAAATATTCTATTATATGTACATACCACATTTGGTTTATCTGTTCATCTGTTAATGGATGTTTCCCACCCAACCAACCTTTACTTCCACCTTTTGGCTATTATGAATAATGCTGCTACAAACTGAGTGTACAAATATCAGTTTAATCCTTGCTTTCAGTTCTTTTGTGTATACCCAGAAGTGGAATGCCTGGATCACATGGTAATTCTGTTTCATTTTTTGAGGAAACTTTGAACTATTTTCCTACTTTGCTTTTTGATGCATGTGCACACTGTAGACAGAAAACTTTCTAAGAAAATATTAATATTCTTGTGTTGACAAAACTATTAGCAAATGCTTCATTTGCCTGTAAAACAATGACTTTACTTCTCTAATAAGTAATTAACATTGTAAATCTATTGCCTTTATTTTTTAAGGTATTGTTACTATTCAGCTAACCACAATTTTGTTTGTGTTCTAAGGATGAACTTTTCTAATATTTGGGGCAATAAGTCAATACGCCATATGAAATCAAGATGAAATAAATATCAAGCACTTTGTTTTAAAAAGAAAACAACTTTGGATATTTTAATGTATACCCAGCCCAACCTGAACTTTGAGTCAGATTTAGAATGATCTGGTCATTGAATCTGAATCTTTGGAGGTGGGTTCTTTAATGAGTATACTAAAGTTTAAGAACAACTGCCCTAAGGCATTGAAAAGATTCTAAATTATCTAAAACACAATAATATTCTTTCTCTCATCAAGAGAGCTTTAGTGTACATTTGCAATGCAACCAGTGTTGTGCTAGGTGTTTGGTGTTCAGTCTCACTAAGACAAGTTCCCTTCTTTCATGGAGCTCACATTCTAGGGTGGAATGACAGACAACAAATAAACAAATGATCAATCGGATAATTACAGTGTGTGGTGAGTACTGTGAAGGAAATAAACCAGATGGTATGATAGATTATATGGGAGAGAATTAAACCCTAATGCCCTAGGCATCCATTGTATATAAAAGACTAACTTCTCTCCTATGCAAGGAGAATGACACATGTTATACACAGTCCTTGAGAGAACTGAGAAGGTAATCACTCAAAACATTTTCTCTGCTCTGTGGTTTAGCTGAGGATCTGTTCTGCTAAGGAACAAAGTAAGGGGTGGGAACCTTCTTTGAATATAATAGTGGTCAGGGAAGTCTGTAGGAATGTAACATTTACTTGAGACCTAATAGATAAGAAAGAATCAATCATGTAAAGAGCTGAGGAAGTGCCTTACAGGTAGGAAAAACTAAAGATGCAAAGCCATGAAGTGGAAAACAATTTGGTACGTTTCAGAAACTGGAAAGAAGCCAGTATGAGCAAGAGAGCAAGTATTATGACATGAAATTGGAAAACAAACAGGGGCAAAAATCATCCTGGCTCTGGCAGGCCTTGGTAAGGATTTGAATTTCCTTTAAGTCAATGTATTGGTATATTATAAAATATTCTCAATTGAAGCGAGTGAAATGAAAAGTATCAAAAGAAATAAATGTGCATAAAACTGCTTTTTATCGATAATGATAGTATCTATTTGTGTAATATTAAAATTAAAAAGGTGGATTTTTTTATAATCCTTAATTAACTAAAACACAGAATGATTCAACTGCTGTGTATTTTAATTAATCTCATTGATCAAAACTATTTGGATGTGTCATCTTTTGATCTTATGTCTGAACCTAAATCCAACCTGTTAAGACTTACTGCATCTGAAATGTCCATTACTGCTAAGACAGACTGTATAACTAACAATTTGCCATGGCTCGGCCCCAAATCAAAGTCAATTTCCTCTAGGTTCCCTCTGGAATATATCACATCCTAGCCACAAGCTGTTGTTAGCAATGGCAAGTTGATGACAGCAGCAAGCTGCTGAAACTAATCTAAGCTGGCCTTGCTCATGGTGAAAGTTAACTAGTTATTAATCCTGGACTAGTCAGGGGTCCAGCTCTAGAACAGGAAGGAGTATAGATAAAATAATATATGCTTATTTTTATTATTAAAGATGTGGTTCAACAACTTAGAGGTAGAATATAGAAGCCATAACATCTTGCATTCTAAGATGTCAGAGAAGGAAGAGACATCACTTGGAAATACTCTTAACTGTTCATCAAAAATGGTTCCAGAATGCACTGGGACAAGCGGGGGTGTCCAAGATGATTTCGAAAGGCGGACATCTGACTTGTGCTAGAAGAAGAAAACAGAGGCCATTTGGTTCCATTTGTGAATAGACTCCAGTTGGCAAGAGTAAATCCATTCCAGTTTGGCTTATTCTAGAACACGAAGGATCCTATAAGGAAGCTTCCAAATTTTAAAATTAAAAACAACAACACAACAAAAACTTATCCTGTTTATCTTCAGGGCTGCTCTTACATATGGATATAGTTTCAACTATCAACCTATACATTGATTTCCCAGGGGCTCCTGCTTTTCCCACCTACTTGCAGAAATTTGAAATTGGTTTAATGAGAAACAAGAAATTATTTTAAAATTAGAAATAAAAATCAAACAAGCAAACAAACAAATCCACCTTAAAATACAAATGCCTAGTTGAGGTAATATTTGCGAAACTACTTATTCTATTGTGTATCTCTCAAGATATATCAAAGTGATACTATAAGATCTATTCCTTATTTCCATGAGAAGATAAGAAAGAGAAAGGTATTTAAGGATCTGGAAGGAGATAGGAGAAGGAAAGAAAGGAGAAGCTGAAATACTGAAGGCAATTTTATAGCAAATGTACACTAGGAACTGGCCTTATATTAAAGACCTACCATATGTTATCTTTTCTTTTTTCTTTTATTCACTGGAAAAATATTTATTACTTGAAGAAAAAGAATCAGAGTTCCCCCATTTGAATAAAATCAATAGTTTTTAAAAATAACTTATAAATCATCTTTGTTTTCTTTTTCAAATTATCTACATTAATGAAGCAAGATAATCAAGCTCATCTTTTTCTTCTCCAAAAAATATTAGCTGTTTTTTTCTTAGTGCATATCATGACAACAACTCAGTGAGGTAGTTATTGTTTTCCTTACCTTATATAAATAAGGAGCCGAGATTTCATGAAGTCAACAACCTGCCTAGTGCTTCTCACACTTCTCACACTTTCATCATTCTTATACCACTTTTTGCCATAATCTTGTACTCTCAGAGTACCATTATAATACATAATAATTTTTTACTAAATGGCATACTACTTTTAAAAAAATTTTTTTAAATATTTTTATTTTAAATCACTTACTTTCTCTTAAGGAAAGTTTTGCACCACTCCCATATATGCAAAACCAGTACAGATTGCAATTCATAGGAGGTAATCTTAAAACAAATACAATGGAAACAAAACAGTATCAAATTCGAGTTATGAGCCTGAGGCCTATTCTCATTTGTTAAAAAAAAAAAAAAAAAAAAAAAAAAAAAAGATTTAAAAAGTGAAATTAGCCAGTGTTAGAAAGTTAGGACCAAAGAGAATCCTTGACAAAGTCAGAAGTATCTAAAGAAATTGATGAGATGACTTTTTCACTAAGTGATCTATTATTGCCCAGTTGGAGCATCACCCAGAATTGGCTCCTGTACCACCAAAATTGTCCTGAAGAACATCTTGAGTACTCCTTGTGATTCTTTACCTACATTTTGGGAAATATCTCTTTTGCCCAAGATAACAGAGCTTGTAAATGACAGAGCTAGGATTCAAACCACCACTTGCCAATTTCAAAGTCTTCTCATTGTACATTGTAGGCTTCTTACTCAGCTAGTTTTAAAACTTTGCTTCAGATTGGCCATGTTTGTCTTCTCTTGGCAATATTTTATCCTGGTACATCCACAAGGCTTAGTAGTGTTGAGACCTTCAATGTTCTTCTTGAAAATGCCAGGACCTATATAGCACACTCCATAGAAAACCTGACTCCTCGTGGCCTCGTGGGCCTGTGTTGTTTTGATGCGATGCTGTGCTTCTCTAGCACAGTCTGGGAATGCATTCCCTACTTAGGCAGCTGGGCCACGCTGCTGCCTCTTGTTGAACTGTGGCCAAATTCATGTCCCTCCTACCCCCACCCTCATGTGATAATAATCTATTTGAAATTAGTGTATAGTGCTTCACAGAAATGAGTCATCCAATTTCCTACTGTACTAAGTCAGGTCTTCATTAGCCAAGTAAACTGAATGAGAACATGGATTATGATTCTTTGGCCTATGACAGGGCAGATTTCAGTTACTTCACACATTATTGTAAAAAGCTATCTACCTCTCGGGGACAAATGAATTTATCTTTGTAACCTTACTGCCTGCCTATCAAAGTACCTGTCACATAGGTGGGCCTAAAAATGTTTGTTGAGTGAATTCACTTGAGTGAAGAGTCACAGTAAAATTAAAATGGTGCTTGAATTTAATAAAATTGTAATATCCTTTTGTTGTTTTTGTCCATAACCATTCATTCTTCTTTGGTTAGTAACAGTGTCTTGTTTTGTTTTGTTTTCTAAATGATAACCAGCTCTCTTCTACTATCAGTCTTCCATACTCACCTTCTGCTTTCCAGGAGTGGACATAAAACCCTAGAATGACCAACCAGAGAGTCATCATGATAGTTTTAGAGAAAGACACATAATCCAATTTGTACTACTGAGTCAAGCCCAAGTATCAATAGTTTGTTGGTAGAATATAAGCTAGAAGCTACCATTAGTCATCCAGGCCCCACATGAGGAGAGCATGTGAGAAACTGATGTTACTACCAAAGACAAGGAAATCCAGAAATGGAAAAAGATTCCAGACCACATAACTGGGGCACTTGGATCCAGCCTTGTCTGAAACCCCTCTAATACATTTTTTTTTTATTTACGTCATTAAAGGTCTCATCTTTAAATTACTGGTTCACAAAAGCCAGTCAGAAATTAAATATTTACTATTCCAGCAAAATGAGAAAAGTAACTTAAAAGTCTTTAACTTAAAGACTTTTTTATTCTGAGAGCATATTTTTCCTAATTTTTGGCATTAAAGGATTTATGAATCGATGTTGATTATAGATAGCAATTGTATTTTTCTAATTGTCCTTAATAAAGAATTAGAAAGCCCAAAAGAGTTAGTGGATCTTATATTTTTCTCCCTATCTTAGTCTGCTCGAGCTGCTATAACATAGACTGGATAGCTTAAACAACAAACACTTATTTTTCATAGTTCTGGAAACCGGGACATCTGAGATCAGGATGCCAGCATGGTCGAGTTCTAGTGAGGACCTGTTGCCTGGCTAGTAGGCCTTCTTCTTGCTGCAGCCTCACATGGTGGAGATAAATGTCTAGCTCTCTTCCTCTTCTTGTAAGGATACTAATCCCATCGTGGGGGCTCTTCCTACACACCCTGCGCACCCAATACCTCCCAAAGTCTCCATCTCCAAATACCACCATATTAGGGCTTCAACATATGAATTTGGGGAGAGTACAAACATGCAGTCTATAGCACCCACACTTTAATGTTGTTTTATTAGTCTATGAAATAAAAGTCTACTATAAACTATAGTGTGTGTAAAATACTTGGAGACACAAAAATAAATAAATAAAATTAAATTGTGATCTTTTTCTTTCTTCGTTTATTTATAGTTCATCTGATTCTGGAAAAGATTTAAGGAAATTCACTTGACTCCTTTGATCTAATGCCCAGGATGGACTCTTCATTCCAAAAACCTCACATGGGACAATTTAAAAGGAAGTCAAGGAAGCCTTTTCTTCCTCCTCTTGGAGGACAGACACGGATCCAGGTGATGATTTGATTTGCCTCCTCCCTGGGACTGTGCAATAGGAAGCAGTGTGTCAGCAGAAACAAGCACTACCCCTAAGGGCTTCTCCTTGGCTGCTAGCCATCTATTCTGTAATGTGTCCAGGTTTCCTGCTTCTAGGAGATGCTCCATCCCACTTGTAGCAGGCAGGGCTTTGATCGTGTGAGGGTTAGATTGCAGGGGGCGTATGTGAAACGAAGAGAATAGAGGTAGGAGAAGGAAAGACCCGTGAAGGGACAGGGCATGAGGAAGAACATTAAGTGGTGAGGGTGGAGGAATAAGAGAAACTGAGAGGGAAAAAAAGCCTTTATAAATAGATCTAACTTTTGGGAGGAAGGAGAGAATTAATGTTTGTTTAGGCATTTGCCCAGGGGGAATATTTATTCATGGTTTATTAGTCAGAATGGAGTTAGTGTTAAAGTAGAAATGAAGTAATATTCCAGGCAAGGAGGTGGGCATGATGGAGTGTCAGTGCAGGGTGTATATCAGACAAATCATAGTACCACATATGTGAAAATGATGCTCCAGACACCTGAACTTTGACTTCTCCTGTTCTGATGGCAGATTTGTCCCAAGTCACGCTGTCCTACTTTCTCAGTCCTTGTTTTTGAGATGGCTGGTCAGCTTAGGGGTATTTTCTGTGACTATGGAAAAAGTGAATTTCATTGGCTCACTTATGACTAGACTCAATGTGGTTTGGATGTAGATGTTATCCTCTTTCTTGAACCCATGCTGGGTTGGGCTTCTGACATGTTAGATTATAAATCCCAAGATATGCAGCTGCTGGAACCAGCTAAGCTCTTTCCTGTCACAGTGTGCTTGCTTGGACTTGCTATTCTTTCTGCCTGGAACTTTTTTTTTCCTCTTCATAAGTCCCTTTTTCTTATACTTTACATCTCAGCCTGAATATCACCTCTTCAGAGAAATCTTCCCTAACCATCCTGTCTCAAATAGATCTTTCAGCATTTCCCTTCTCAGCACCACTTCTTAGATATTAATTCTTTTTATGTATTTGTTGATTAACTTGTTTTATTCCGTTTCTCCTTCCACATCCTTCCACCTCCAAAAAGGTAAGAACCATGTCTTTCCAGTTTACCACTGTCTCCTCAGCTCTTAACACACTGTCTGATTCAGAAACAGTGCTCAACTATTTGTCACATGAATGAATCAATACATGAACTGCTCTGAATTCATATCCTAGATCTCTTAACAAATGATAACATGACACAGTTGTATTGGTATCTTATTGTTTTAGAATAAAATTTCAACCCGTGGGAAACTATGCTTGTCTATTTAAGAGGGCTCCTACTTCTTCTATTCCTTCAAAGTATCCTGAAGGTGGATAGAAGAAGTTGGGATGTTGCACATTGATTATTGATTTTGAGCCTTTGGGAAAGGAAGGAGAGCCCTAGTCTCCAGGCATGCTTTACATTTTCACTTGTTTTAGTATTTGGGCCAGTGGTGTGTCCACCACCCTGTAACATGAAATTTGGTGAAAATTATGGGAATTATGTGAGACAGGATAGTACAGTTCTCCAAAAGCTGAAGTTCCTGCTGTCAGAAATGTGCTCTTTAGAGATCAAAACTGTTGTCACTGTCACCTTCTGGGTAAAGTTGACTATGCCAGCCCTCTTATTTAAAAAGAGTTATATATATATTTTTTTCTGTGCTTTGTATTATATACACTTACTTGAGGTTGAGTATGACATCTCTACAACTGAGTACAATGATCACAATTGGTTATTTGTTTTTATATATTTATATCTCACCTACTTTACAAAAAAATTTTGAGATAGTTTATGCATTAGTTTTCTATTACTATGTAACATAACAGCACAAGATATTCATGCTTCAAAGAGCATGGATATATTATCTCACAATTTCCATTGGTTTAGCTGGATCCTCTGCTCTCGTCTCACAAGGCCACACTCAGGCATTGGCCCACGCTTGCTCCAATTATCGGCACAATTCCTTTCCTTAGGGTGTATGGCTACAGTCTCCATTTTCTTGCTAGCTTTTGGCTGAGAACATTCTCAGTTCTTAGGGGCTGCTCTTCTTTATAGGCAGTTCACAACTTAGCTTAGCTGTCTGCTTGCTTCCTCTGAGGCTGCCAGAGAAACTTTCTCCTTCTTAAGGGCTTCATTCCACCTAGGATAACCTCCCTTTTGATTATCTCAAAATTGACTGATTTGGGGCCTTGATACATTTGCAACACAGTCATGGGAAGGATATTTCATCATAGTCCCAGGGTCTGTCCATATACAAGGGAAGGAGTTATATAAGGCAAGGGTCATGGGGAGTCACCTTAGAATTCTGCTTACTATGTTTTATATTTTTTAAAAAATAGATGCTTAAAACTATATTAGATTTTTAAAAAATAGTGAAAGAGGAAAGAAGAGGAAAACATATGAAAATAATCCTTGAGATCATTCATTCGGCAAATGTGTATGATGAGTTTATATAAGCCAGGCAGTGTTCTCAGTGCAGGGTATACCAAAAGGCAAAGACATGGTGGTTACAGTTTATCAGAGCAGAACCCCGAAAACCTCTTTGGGAAATAGAACCATGTCCAAAAGTCATAAGGTATTATCCTGTCTGAAAATTAGAAATTCTCCTATCTAATCATGTGAGGAGGAGAATTGGTGTGTCATGAAATCTTTAATTCAGAAGGGAAAGTGCCAGGAAGAATAAAAACTAATAAAAAACCTTCCAGTATATGAAACTTAAAAAAAAAAAGTGGGGGTAAGTGTAGGCTTGGTTCAGCCCTTCATGAAACTCCCTTACATCCAAACTCCCCTTTGCAGTCCTAAATTCCTTGATGTCCTGTCGGACTCATTAGCTTACAACTGGCCAGCCTGATGAGCCATTATCTTCTGAGAGGGTCTGGGGCAAGAACCATTTCCCCTGGTTACTGATTTACAAGAGTAGCACCTTTACTCCCCACAAACTCCAGCTGAGATAAATATTAACTTTATTTTTTTTTTCCAGACGTAAGTAACTGTGACTCAGAGAAGGTAAGTTATTTGTTCAAGGTCACATAGCAAATAAAGAGCAGAGCTAAGATTAAAATCCAGGTCTCTCAGAGTCCAAAACCCATGCCCTTCACTATTCTACTCCTTTAGGAAACACCATCTATCTAGGCTGACATTCTGTATGGAGATTTCCTCTTTGAAATAAAATCCTATATATAAAATAGGAAGACTACCAGCCAAGAAAATGCTGGATTCAAAATCGGAGGATCTTCCTTCTTTTGATTTCTCATCTTTCCTCAATACGCTGTGAGAAATTTTCATATGGTCATGGCCTGCCCCTGTATTTTTCATATAATAGTCTGTCTATAAAATTATGTCCAGGTTGAGTGAATTTTACTCAGGAGAGTCTTTAGGATTTGGTTGAAAACCTACATCTCCTTTAGTGCTTAACATCTTCAACATGGCAGGCAAGAAGCATGTGAATGAGAAGACTGGAAGTCTTAAAGAGGACAAGAAAGCTGTAGGGGGCTAATGGGAAGCTCTCTGGAAAACCAAGGTAGACTCAGTAACTCGTGAGTTGCCTCATGTTTCTTTATCTGTGTTGCCCTGCCCAGGTTCAAGCCACCTTCTCACCTGGCTTTCAGCAGTCTCCTCAATGACCCAGTCTTGCCTCTGCTCCATCCAGCTCTTCAGGCTTCAGTCTCAGTGATCGTTCTAAATCTGATTTTGCCACTCCCCTCAGTAGAAACCTTCAATGGTTTGTTCTTCTTGGGATGAAGTTCAAATGCTGTAATATGGTTCAAAGGTCCTTCGTGATGTGGTCTCTCCCTACCCCACTGGCCTCTGCTTGTGGCAACTCACTTAGCTCCCACCACCTCCCTCCCACCCACCATACTGAAATTCTTGCAGTTCCTTGCAGGCCTCACTCTTCCAGCCTCCAGACCTCTGCCCTTGCAGTCTTCTCATTCTAACTCTTGCTCCCCCATTGCTTTCCACCTGGCCAGAGCCTCTTTTTATGACCTCATATATCTCACCTTAGACTTCACTAGCTCTGAGAAGCCTTTCCTGATCTTCCCAAGATGATGACAGGGCCTTTCCAAAGGCTCTCTGTTCCCCCCATCCCCCACCCCCACTACCCCAGAATTTACAGAATCATAACCATCATCGTAATGCAGTGCAATGACCTATTTGTCATCCCAAATAGATCGTAGCTGTCCTAAGATCACTGGCTGCATCTTTTTTCCTTTGTATTCTCTGCTTTTATTGAGAGCAAGGGCTCAATAAGTATCCCACAAAGAAATGAATAAATGAATGAATGAATGAATGAATGAAAGAAATTATGTGGCTATGTCGGGAAAAGCACTGTGACCATACTTTGTAAACATCATCTCTGTTAAGTGACTATGTACCAGAAAACTTGAAAACAATTAAATGATATTTAGATAATCTGGAAAAATCAAGTGCATATGGCAACTGCAGGCATAACATTTCACTTAATTAAAAAGAGCCCTCTCAAGCAGCTGCTTCTTTATAACAAGAAGGGAACTGAGGATTATGGGATTAAAATTGGGAAGGAAAAAAATATGTAGAGGTAGAGAAAGTATTAATCACCTGAGGAGAGAATACCCTGTCTAAATAGGAAGACATATTTTCTTTTGCTTTCCTTTTGACCACAGATTGAGAGATTGCTCAAGTAACAGAAAAATAAATCTTGTGTCAATCCTAATTTTAGGTGGCCTCCTACGAGGGTGGCTGTCACCACCAAAGCACCTCTGTTGTCTGAGAGGTGTAAGGCTACTTGTTGAGAGGAGCAAAATTACTCCATGTTAAGAAAGGGCTGGGTTAGTTAGAAGCTAGGGGTGGGGAGTGGGGAGGCAGAAAGGGTGGGAGGAGATGAAACAAATGAGGGAAACTGGAGATTGCACTGTCTGAGACTGAGCCCTGAAACGAGGTGCAGAGTAAAGAACCCCCACCAAGCCCTGGGGACAGGTGGCTTGGGAAGCTCAATATGCCCAATGGGGGGTTATGAATTTGTGTGCTGTGTGATGTGTGGTAAATACACATCCCTTCAAAATCTTTGGTAGTATCTACCATGCTCAATAATAGTTTTGGAATAAATGACCTCATTCTGGGAAACTCAGCAAGGTGGAGAGTGCTGTGTGTTGCTGGCACACAGGCAGGACAAAACCACTCCACAGGAGCATCTGCATTACACTTATTACCCAGAAAATGTTTTAAAAGATACATATTATTTAAAATGGCCATGTAAGAAAATGGGTAGCTAGCAGTGGTACTAGGTGTCTGTGTGTGAAATCCTTTTGTTCTCAAGAAGCTACTGTTATTGAAATGGTCCTCTGGGATTTTAGAACTGGTCACTTGGTCTTGCTATGGAACAATACCAATGATGAATCATCTCAGCATCTCAGCCATTCATTCAAAAATCTTAAGTACCTATGACATCGCAGACTCTGTGTTAGACTCTGGCGACAGAGGGGCCAGCTGGCCAGAACCAGTCTCTGGATGCAGACTGGCATGGAGCCCTCAGGACTTAAACCACACCCCCAGAATTGGAAAAATCTTACTGCAGCAAGAGGGCCTACCCCGGGAACAGATGGAGACCATTCTAAATGATCCTGAATATGTTTGTATTTAAATATGTCCCAGATAATAAAATAGAAGGAATGCTTCATGTGATTGGAAAACAGGGTCAAAGACTTTCTGAAGTGTTGCCTGGGGCACTGTGGATTTCAGGGATTTTGCTGCTGCCTCATCTCCGGCAGTTTTACTTGGCTGCCCGGGGCTGCACTTTCTTCGGTAAGACTCTGCTTCCAGGCCCTGCACTGGGAACTCTCTTCGTAGGGGTTATTTGAGGGATGCTTCTCTTGAGATGGAAGTCAACCTGGAAGAAAATAAGAAGAAGCAAGAAGAGTGAAGGAGTCAGTTTTCTACTTCCTGGAACTGAAATCAGAGGAAGACCTATTTGGACCCAGTTTCACAACAGTTCCAGGTTCTGAGGGCAGGGGACTAAGGAGAATTATTACAGCAACAACCCAGAGCAGCCCTTGTGGTGTCATATAGGCTTGGCTAATATTCCCCTCTCACCACCACAAAATGGTATATAATCACTGGTGATACATAGGGAGTTTCTGGATGAATTTAATATTAATTTATTTTATGTGTATTAGAAAAAAAAAAAACTATACCTCAAACTCTGATTTCGCCAATATTGTTGCCTAGGACAAGAATTAAGATCGATGGTGCCATAATAATCCCCTGATGTTGACTGTGTGAATCACAGTTGTCGTGCTCAGGCATGCCAGTGAATGCCTCAGACCTTTAGAACTAAACTTTCTTGCATGTTATTCAGAAATACAAATAGGAGATGATATAGATTGTTAGTATGGATTCTTAAATTCCATTTTTCCATGTGCATTAATGCATCATTAACAGTAATACATTGAAACATCCGTCCCTTCTGGTCATGGCAAACAGATGTAAAGATGCTACTGATTGACAAGCTGGGATATATTGGGTGTAGATACATTCCAGGGAGCAAAGAAAGAGGGAGGGGCACGGTGTTGTAACTACACTCCCCTGAGGCATACTTGGCTTTCAAGCCTTTGGAACAGTTTGAGCTGCTGAAGCCAGCTGCCAGTTGAAAAACTTGCAAGGAAGAGGGCTATCATGGGGTTATTTCCTGCCCCTTCTACAAAAATCCACAGCCAGTTTTTCTTCTACTTCCCCAAAATGGGAGAAATCAACGTCAAATGCACTATCATTATTATTTCCTACATAGTTATGCAGGAATCTAGGAAAGAAAAACAAACAAAGAGATAGAAACAATAAAACAAAGACAGAGAAAATGAAAGGAATGTGACATCCGGAAGGCTGTGGGAAAAAGCAAAGGGGAGAACACTGGACTCTGGAGGTATCTGAGTCTTAATTATAACCCTCTAGTCAATGATCTTTTTCTTTTCTCTTTCCCCAGTCAGATGGATCGCTGCTTTAGAACTGAGAAGAGAGATTCCACTATGATCAATAAGTGGATTCTTAGTTGTTACTGTAACTGGGAATTGAATCCAAAAAACAGATTTTTTTCCCCTCTGAGTTATATGTTAATTTAGTAACATATAACATAGAATGACACAATGATGGGCAATGTTAATTTATTTAAAGGCTGTATGACAAAGGAGGTAAAGAGGTAGAGCATTTTACTCCAGAGGTTTTGCAATTGTTTGCATCTGGCACTGAATAGACTTGCTTTAATGCAAAACTGAGGCACACAACTGCCAAACCATCATTTGATTTTAGGGTAAATGAGACACAGGGGCATAACAAGGAAAGATAAAAAAGAAAGAAAACATGTTGTTTGGGAAATTGGAACCAGGTAATGGGCTGCAGTGGAAGTACTCTTTGCTTCCTGCCTCTACAAGAAGTCATTTATAATATGCAAGAGGTGGGTGGGAGTGTAGGGACTGGGAGGAGAGAAAAGGAAACTCAAGAAATTTCAGAGGAATTTTCAAAGGATTTAAAGAACTCTTAACCCTGATCCTTGTGCTAAGAAAGGGGTTACGAACACAGGTTATGAGCTTCGCATGAGGCTCTATAACACAGAAGTCCCTAAACTTTTTGGCACCAGGGACCGGTGCTCCTATGAGAATCTAATGCCTGCTGATCTGAAGTGGAGCCGAGGTGGTGATGCTAGCTAGCACTGGGGAGCAGCTGCAAATACAGATGAAGCTTCTCTCACTTGCCCACTGCTCACCTCCTGTTGTGCGGCCCAGTTCCTAACTGGCCACAGACCAGTACCAGTTTACAGCCTAGGGTTTGGGGACCCCTGGTGTAACACACTGGCTAACAAGGCAGCCCTGAAAGCCTGACAGATTCAAATCATGGCTCCCACCAATTACTCACTGTAACATTGGACACATTTCTGATCTTCCCGAAATTTCAATTTCTTCACCCACAAATGCAGATGCTCCCATCTACCTTGCAGGATTGTTATGAAGGTTACATGAGATAATTCTGAAAAGTTCTCATATAGTATCTGATACATAGTACCTATAACTGGTATTTAAAAAGACAAACTACTTGACTTGACTGAATTGAGTTAACAGAAAAAGGGGAGGGAGGGTCTAAGGTTATATAGAGAATAAACTGGACAGAATGAGGAGGCCTCAAGGAAGAGCTGACCTGTGGGGAAGCAGTCTTGTAGATGATCATTAAATAGGACTGACTTAGTGTCCACAATCACTGAGCCTCTTCAGCTCTGAGATTCTAATCTAATATAACCAAAGCTCAAAAGATTCAGGCCGTAGATGAATAAAGTTCTTTGCTTCTTATTCTACCTATAAAAGAAAACCATAGAGAGTTGAATATTGGAGAGCAGCAGGTTCTCCGCTGAGGTGAGAAAGAAACAAGGCTGTCTGGGCCCCCAGGGAACTAGGAGGGGACAGTGTGCCATCTGGTGGTAGTCCTTGCTGATGGCACAGAAGAATGTGACCCATGGGAACCCGTGTATCTGGTCAAGCAAGGTCTCTGGCATTTACAAATATTTGTTGGGCACTTTCTAGGTGTCAGTCACTGTACTACATGCTTTACATGCACATTCTCATTTCAATCTCTTGTGAAGAAGGTATATTATCACTAGTTTACAGAGGAAGAACTGAGGATGAGAGTAATTGGGTAATTTGTCCACGGTCTGTGGACAAATGAGCTGAATTTAGAACCAGATTGCATTTTTAATCAATTCGCTATGTTAACCAGAAGAAAACAAAAAGGCAGAAGGAAGTGGGGAAGGATATAACAGAAAAATGACAGAATAAAAATCAGCATATGAGAGCAATGATTTTTTTTTTTATGGTGCAAGGGAAGCTTAGCAAAGATTAGAACTATGCAATCGTCTGTGATTTTGTATAAGTGACCTTAACAGTGCACTGTGAAGGTCTGCCCAACTCACCAGTTTTGGTTCTCCAGGACCCACAGTCACAATCACTGTCTCTGGGTCAAACCCAGGTGCTGTAGCAGTGACAGTGTAGGTACCTGGAAGCAATAGCCGGAAGTAATCGCCGTGATGACCTAAAAGTCAAGAATATAACTCAGTTTGCTATTTAGAAATCTGCCCCAAATTGGGCCATTATATGAAAAACAATCTGAGGGTCTTAGCTGATCACAAGCTTGATTTTTCTTAATAGCATGATGAAACTGGTTAAAATTTAAAAACAGTCTTAGGCTATTGCACATAATGCAAGTGTGGGCCTCAGCTCCTGTGAAGTCGGAGTTTCACTCTTCTCTGTACTGACACTATTGTGTTTAATTCTAGACTCTCTCTTTTAAAACAGACATGTCCAGTAAAGGGTTGCTGGGAGAAAGGTTGAATACCTCCTTTGCCTGGTAAAGGAGACTAAATGAGACCTCTGTTTCGATGTTCAAAAAGTCACCGTGAAGAAATGTCTACCTAACGAAACAGGCATGAGAACTTTGGGTTTAAGTTGCAGGGAGGAAGATTTTACTAGACAGAAGCAAAAACTACTGTGACACACAGAGCCGCCAAGAAAGAAACAGATTGCCTTATGAGATCTTGAGTATTTAAGCAGAGAGAGAATGGTGGACCCTGGAAAGGCTACACAGTTGTTGGGTGCGCAATTTGCACTCATGTTGTTGGGACTGATGACCAGTCGTTAGCGATGTTGTATGTGTGTAGTCTTATATTGAGCGAGAGGGCTGGACTAAATGACCACTAAAGTTCTGATTTTGAGAATTTTACATTTAATATTTTTTTTCCCCATCACCTCCAAAAAGAGAAAATAAAATTCAAAAGAAAGCCTATTTCTCTGTGGCAAGAATATAACCTTTTGGCTTATCTCTCTTTAGAATCAATTGTGACTATGCCTTTAAATTTTCTTGTAGGTGTACAGCAATGAATGATTGAAATAATCAATGCAATTAAGATAGACAAGAAATAATGAGAAAGTCTCTTTTCTGTCCCTTACTAAATGTCTGTAATTTAAAATACTTTAGCAAAAGCAGGATGTCATTATGCATATGCTGGATAGTTTAAGTCATACCCCAGGGCTATCATTTTCTTAACTGAGGGAGTAGTAACTAGCATTGTATAAGAAAGGCCCAATTCCAGATACAGGTTATTAGGAGAATATCTTTATTTCTAATCAACACTTGGTGCTTTGCTAAGTGGTATAATGAATGTTATCAATGAGTTTATTCACTGGTGAAATGAGTAATTTATTAATTTAGCATAATGGGTGTTCAAAGTGAGCCCTTATTGGTTAAATTAGTGGTATTCAATATACGTTGATTGGCTAGACATTCCTCACCCTTGTGTGAATAGGGTATAAGAATCTCAGAAGCCCTGAAGCTCTTCGGGACACCTGAGGTTTGATGCCTAAACAGTCTTGGGTCCAGCCACTAGGCTAAAAGATTCTGGTGATTTGGTGCTTGATTATTAGGCTACAGAATTCTGCCTTTAGAATGTTGCTGACTTTGCCTTGAATGAGCCTTTCATGTAGGATGTGTTGAGATCATCTTAAAGAACACATTATCTCCTTAAAGTTGAGATTTCATCGATTTAAACAGACTGTCTGAACTGTAAGACACCTGCTTGATAATAAACGTGTGTGTGGTAGAATGTGGCTGAGCCTTGCTGGGGTGGAGCTTGTGGGATGCAGGCAGACCTCAGCTGGCCCTGACCATTGGTAGCTACTGCTCTACTTTAAACACAAAACAAACAACAAAAAGTCCGTATGAGTTGTACATGATCAAATTCAGCTGGGGCAGTTTACAACACTGTTGTACCATGAGATATTCTATACCATTCTAGGAGGTTCCATCAATTTTGCCCTGCAACAAGCCTATAGGATGCATCTTGCTAACTTTTCTCTGAATGGAGGTGTAGCAAGAGGCCTTTGTCAAGGACAAGATTAAATATCAGTTTTGTTGTCCTTTTTTTTCTACCCATTTCACACCAGTATCTGAGATACTAATAATATCTTCAAACCCATAAAACAATCCTAACAAAATGGTATGAGGAAGTGGCTCTTGATGCTGAGAGATGTTATCATCCTTTCTTCCTCCAATCCCCTACCCCAATGGCCTTGATGTCCCTGCTTGTTTCACTGGTTTATTGGCCTCTTACTGGTTTATTGATTATGCTGAAGAAGGAGAAGTAGAAGCTTCTTTCTCATCCTGCTAGGTAGTGACCACCCACCTGAAGTGACATCATGGTTAATCCCACTGACAGAAATGACAGCCTTAGGGAGATTATTGTTATTCTCATCAAGCACCATTCCCTTGATGCCTTGGTGTACCTGCAGAAAAAAACTTACTGTAAAACTATGATCATAAAACATTTGTATTTTAGAGTCCTCAAAGTTCTTCTGTCTCATCTTTTTACATTTGATCTTCACAAAGATGATCATAATAGCCCTTCACTACTCTGTCTCTTTCCCCTCTCCAACCCTGTTTCAATAATCTCTTCTCAGGAGAGCAGTCAGAATGATCCTGTTAAAATCTAAATCAAATCATGTCACAGGTCTGCTTAAAACTCATCTTAGAGCAAAGCCCTTATGATGGTCTATGAAGCCACAGTCCCAGTTTGCTCTCTGATCCCATCTCCTACTACTCACTCCCATATTCTCACTATTGTTTCAGTCTCACTAGTGTCCTGGCCTCAGATTTTTTTGTTTAAATAAAAGGTTTTCAGATTGTGATAAAATACACATAACATACAATTTGCCTTTTTAACTATTTTTAAGTGTACAGTTCAGTAGTGTTAAACATATTCACATTGTTTTGCAACTAATCTCCAGAACTTTTTCATCCTGCAAAACTGAAACTCTATACCCATGAAACAATTTCCCATTTCATCCTCTCCCCAGAACCTGGTAACCACCATTTTACTTTCTGTATCTATGAATTTGACTATTTGTCTTTTTGTGATTGGCTTATTTCACTTGGCATGATGTCTTCGGGACTTATTTATGGTGTAGCATGGGACAGAATTTCCTTCTTTTTTAAGGCTGGATATTTCACTTTATGTATATACCATATTTTGTTTATCCATTCATCTCTTATTGAACACTTGTGTTGCTTCCTCCTTTTGGCTAACGTGAATAACGCTGTTATAAACAAGTGAACGAATATTTTTTTGAGATCTTGCTTTTAAGCATATACCCAGAAATGGATTGTTGACTCATATGGTAGTTCTATTTTTAATTTCTTGAAGAATTGCAATACTGTTTTTCATAGTGGCTGTACCATTTTACATCCCCACCAATAATGTACAGGGTTCTAATTTCTCCAAATCTTTGCCAACATTTGCTATTTTCTGTCATTGTTTGTTGTTTAACAGCAGCCATCCTAATGGGTATGAGGTAGTGTCTGATTATGGTTCGATATTCATTTCCCTAATGACTAGTGATGTTGAGCATCTTTCAGGTACTTGTTGGCTTTGTATTTTCTGTTGTGTCCTCATTGAGGAATCCCTCCTTCTCTAGACATCTGCGTGGTTCTTTCCCATGAACGGGGATATCTGTTTGTTTACTCAGAATCTCCAGCATTTAGTACAGTTTCTGACAGATAATTATGCTCACTAATGTCGAATGGATAAATTTTATTGGCAAAAGTTCAGATCGAGTCAGAGCAAAAAGGAGACCTGAGCCACCTTACCTACCGTTGGAAAACTCTCCTCTTTCTGTAGCCATGAAGGTTAAGTAATTCAACTTTACCTGTTCCAGGAACTGGATTAGAGCTTCCCGATTACCCAGCCACTCACGCTGCAATTCCTCTTGGCGAGGAAACTTGTCACAACTCAGTTCCAGCGTGATCTCAAAACAGTTGGTATGAAGATAATTAAAGTCTTGCATTCCTAGGTGAAAGAGGGCGGTAGCAGATTTGCATAACCAGGTTCTCACCTGATGCCTGCCCTCAGCTTTCTTTAATCACAATTTCTCCGTATGCACCCCATTATCTTCCATTCTACTTTTCAATCTCCATTTATACTTCTCCATAAAACCTTTCCCCAATTTCCCAATTCACGTTCCTTTCTATAATTCCAGTTTTGTCTCTTCACAAATGCTCATTTTGTCATCTCCATCCTCAATTCTTTTCCATTTCATGACTTAAATTCACTTCTTGTCCCTCTTAGCATCCCCAAAGTCCTCTTATTAGCCACATCTTAACATTAGTCTGTCCACATGTACTACTTTCTGGGGGACAGATTTCCCCTTTGACCTATGATGTTCTTCAGACCTGGGTGGGTAGAGATGAGACAGATATCTTGTTTTCACATCCCTCTTCCTAACTGAGAGCATAACCCGAAAAATAGATATCCAAGATAAACAGACCCCAGAAAAAGCAGAAGGCAGCTAGATTTTTCTCCATCAAACACTTGTTTGTTTCTATCTTCTATATTATTCAATTAGATCAATTATTTTAAAATATGTTTCTGGTTATTAGAATGGTATTCATATCACAAATTTTAAGAAATTATCCATTTAATCAACTTTCACCTGCTAAGCTGAAGCATGCAAATAGTCATTACAGAAAGAATGAGGAAAGTTGAAAAACAACTATAGCCTGTTACATTGGTTCTCTCTCTGCATCAGAATCACCTAGAAGGTTGCACCTTCCAGTCAAATACAGATTGCTGGGTCTTAGCCCCAGAGTTTCTGACTCAGAAGGTATGGGGCAGGACTTCCAAAGTTGCACTTCTAACAAGTGCTGGATAATGCTGAGGATGCTGGTCCAAAGACCATAGTGTTGGAATAATCATTTTGATTTACTTAATGACCTTGAAGTTGTACCAGATTAATTTGGGGCAATGATTCTCAGTGGAGGTATGGTCCATACTTTTACAGAGGATGAGAAGGGAGAGGGAGGAACAAATATAATTTGAAAAAGTATATTTGATATTTGATATTTTGGAGGGAAAAAAGAACTATTTCTGTCCTGATGCAAACTAAAGAAAGTAAAGTTCAACAGACTCTCCTTGCCTTTTGTTGAAGTGAATTTTCAGCCACCTTCCCCGTACATGGCGCCTCCCTAACCTTCTTCCTCCTCACTCTTTACAGGACCAGCCATCAGCTCAGTCCTCACCAGGGAGCTTTCTACTACATGGGCTCTAAGCAGGTTAGGTTTGAGAGGATGGGGAAAAACAACTGCTAAAATGTGATTCCAAAAGATCCCAGCTTCCTGCTTCAGCCTCCTCCCTATCCTTAGCTTCCCTATCTACTGAAGGTTTATAAACAGAAGTTCTATCTCCACTCTCAGTGATGGCAAAGGCCCAACGAGTAGAGAGAGAAGCCTCTTGCTGGAGGTTTCTGCTACATTATCAATGGCCAATGTCCTGGCAAACCCCCGCTCATGAGAAATGGGCCAACAGGGGACAGAGCATGCACCAGAGGAACCGTTTGTGTCCAGGCCGGCTCCTCCGCTCATCTGTCCTATATGAGACATAACTCCATGCTAGTGAGAAAACGCCTAACATTTATAAGCCAGGAATTTCTAAATGCTTCATGTGTATTATTTTATTTAATACTTACATCAAAATTATGAGGCAAGTATTGTTATTCTTAATGTACAGATAGGGAAACCAAAGCTCAGAGAGGTTAAGTGATTAGGCTGAGCCACATAATGGGTAAATAAGCAAGCTGGGTTTCAACCCAATATACCCTTGAAGCCCACACTTAACCACTTGACTACATATTTTCCCTTCTTTGCCCTAATCTATTGTGTAAACCACCAGTTTCAAAATACCACAAGGTGTCCCTACCTTCATTTTAATGAACTACAAAATGGTTAAATGCTAACTTAAGACTTTGCCATTTTCAGATCTATACATGAATGCAAAATTCTATAGTATTCCTGTTGTTTCCCTAAGGAAAAAAAAATTTCTAGAAAGAGAAACAAGCCCTCCTGTACTTCAGCTCACAACACTATTGCACCCAGGCCTCTCCTCACCCTTGCTGAGAGAATACCAGGAAGCCCCATTGGTGATGCCGTCTGGGAAGTAGTCCCCACAGTTCCAGCCCTGGTGCATCCATCCATGTGCATAGGAGTAGACCTTGGCCAGCTGTGGGAAAAGTGGGCAGAAGTGACCTTGGGTGTTCCCAACCCATATGGCAATGCTCATACTCAGAAAAGTAGAGTAAAGCCAAGAAACCCCACTAGTTATAAACAACTGATTATTTGCTTTGGTAAAAGAAAATACCAGCAGACATAAAGATGGTGTGTGTGTGTGTGTGTGTGTGTGTGCGTGTGTGTGTGTGTGTGTGTGTATGGTGAACTAGAGTGAGAAAACCTGTGTCCTGATTTTTCCACTCTCTTGGGGCTAAATGTCTCCAAGTACAAACCAAAGGATGGCATTAGATGATACATAAGCACCCTTCTAGGTGTATGATTTTCTCTTTTTAAAATTTATTTTCCAATTATAGTTGACATATATAATATTATATTAGTTTCAGGTGCACAACGTAGTGTTTAGGTGTTTATATACCTTGTGAAGAGATCACCTTGATAAGTTTAGTACCCATCTGACACCATACATAGTTCTTACAATACTAGCGACTATATTCCTTTTTCTTTACATCCCTGTGACTATTTTTGTAATTGGCCATTTGTTCTTCTTAATCCTTTTCTAGGTGTTCCATTTTCTAGCTGAGTTTTGTAAAAGAAACGAACAAATAAGATGTTTTTGTTTGTTTCTTTCTTTGTTTTTATGCAAAGCAACCCTTGATTGCAAGGAACCCTTGATTCTGACAACCCTTGATTGTCAGCTTACAATCCCTTATTTTTTAATTTTTTTTATGCCTACAGCACCCAATCGTCCTAGGTGGTCTCCCATCCAAGTACTAACTAGGCTCGATCCTGCTTAGCTTCCGAGATCAGACAGGACGGGTAGGATGGCCGTAGACTAAGAAGAACCATGTTCTATGGCTGAGAGATGTGTGTTGAAGGGAGAGAAATATGTTTAGAATCTCTATTAATTCTTTTTCATTACTATTTTATAACAGTGAACAAAGAGAGATTATTGGAGAAGAATATACAACAGTATACTTGCTTTGCCAAGAAACAACCAGCGTTATTCTCTATGTAACTCATTAATTGATTAATTAATAATTAATGTTATTGTAATTATCATTATTAATTAATGTTATTAATTTTATTTAGATAAATTATGTTCTTAATGTACTAACTATAAAACAATTTGTTAATTTTATTCTATTGCTGTCTTGAACTATTATGTAAATCTTTTTTTACATGCATGGTCTATTTTTCATTAATACTACCACTACCAAAAAATTACAAGTTAGAGTCCTTTGAATTCACATTCAAATTCACTTGCTTATCACCAGCACTATTAATCTTTTGGCATATTTTTTGCTTGTCATCAGCTTAAATACTTTTTTACACTGTGGTAATTGTACTACAAAGCTTTCCTATACATTTACTTTTTCTTGAATGTATGGCTTATACTCAAAACAAAATGTAATTTACTAGATCATAAGCTCCTAATGAGCAAGTAGTGTTTTCAATTATTTTCTGTGCACCTGTGCATAATCTGGTCCTGTGTTACTGACCTGACCTGTGTTACTCTCTGAAGCCCCAAGTTCATGCCTGGACAAACTACTGTTCTGCATACCTTCTGGAATAGCTTGTCATCTGGTGTGGGGGTATTGGCAGTGCGACGGAAACCTCGGACCCGATGCTCCAGGGACTTGTCATATGGGTAATTGGCCACCACTGCCCCTCCATGGAGATTGGCAGAAAGAACAAAGTTGAAGGAGCGTATCCACTGGATCACAGCCCGGGTCTCAGGTTCCACCTGAGGAGAGAGGAGAGCTTGGCAGAGAAGCTGCAACTGACGGTACCAAATGGCCATTCAAATAAGTTTGCCAGGAAGTGGCCTGAGGCAGTAGCATGTCTGAATAAGACAGATAGAAGAAGTGTAGATGGAGAAATTTTGATCTTTCGCATGATAATTTTAAAAATTAAGTGGATGAAACCCTTTTTCAAAATGTTACCTTATGTAAAATCTTAACGTACAAAATAGACAAGAAGAGAGCATTTAGGGCACTGAAACCATGGTGAATGATACTATGATGGTGGATACAAGTCATGATACATTTCTCCAAACCCATAAAATGTACCACATGAAGAGTGAACACTAATGTAAACTGTGGACTTTGTGTGATAAGGATGAACCAACATAGGTTCATCACGTGTGACAAATGCACCGCTCTGGTGCAGGATGTTGCTGATGAGAAATGGGTTATACAGGAACTCTTTGCCCTTTCTGCTCAATTTTGCTGTGAACCTTGAACAGCCCTAAAAATAAAGTCTATGAGAGAGAGAAGAGAAGAGAAAGAGAGAGGGTGAGACAGACAGATAGACACCCTAGCTTGGCCTCTCTCTGGCCCCTAAGAAAGCTTTCTCTAATTTATCCACTGTTCCAATGGTTTCTAAGGTGCCTTTGCAAAAATTTAGGGCTCTGGTAAATAAATCTGAAAAACGCTGGTTTAAAGTAATCGTTTTCAACCTCCCCCTTAACTCAACACATCTGCTGTAATGTTGACATGTGGAGCACACTTCTGGGATCATACCCAAATTTCATGGATTAGAAATAGTGTAATATGGGCCAGTCTTGGCTAAGTAGTGAAATTCCACCCTTTCTATTACATATTATAGTGCAAGTGAGTGATGGTATCTAAGGAAAACCTTGCATCCACTTGGTCTTGCAGTATAAGCAATTAATTGACAGTCCTCAGTGTTCTTCCGCCTCTCAGGATGGATGTGCTTAGAGGTTATGTGGTGCCAATGTGTTAATGGACCTGGGCACAGGTCCCATCTTTCCTATCCCAGGGAGAAGTGGGTGAATAGGGACTGATTTTCACCCAATCAGAATGGATATAATACCAAGGGTGCCAGTCTTGCTCCATGACTGGGGTTCAGCCCTTTTAAAGCAGTCCTTTCTCTGTGTCCTCAGCCTCCATCCATTAGAACAAAACCAGCCTCTCACTGTCCTCTCCCTCAAGGCTGTCCCACCAGGAAGAAGAGAGACTTACTTCTCATTCTCTTTTTTTCTTCTAAGATTCAGAGAGTGGAACAAGTGAGAAATCTAATTAATTAGCTCAATTGCCTTATTTTATTTCAACAAGCTGATAAATTAAAACACCCTTCTGGCTGGATATGTTGACGAGTGCAAAGATATTTTTGATTTATTGTTTACTTGAGTCAAGAGTATAGCTGCTGTATAAAATCTAAACATGTCAACATGACTTTTGTTTCATTTCCACCTGAGACTATTCTATCTAGAAAACTCCAAATAGAAAGCCTTATACCTGTTTTTCTGTTTCTGTCCCCAGTCTCTAAATTTATATGTTCACAAACAGTGTAAGAACAGAGTGGCAGTGAAGCTCTGAAGATGACAGTAGTTATTTCTGGGAGCAGGTGGAATCCTTCACGCTGTGGGGTGGCACTACAGGCCTCCTGGGGAGAAGGGCCTGGGAACATTGGGTGGGATCTTCTGACAGAGAAAGGGAAATGAGTGTGGTAAAATGGTCAAGGGTCAAACAGAGAGGGAAGAGGAAAAACTAGAAGGATGAGACTCTCTGAACTTCTTCCTAAAGCTAATCGATGAGCATACAGTTCATCACATGTAAGAGAGATTTCTCTATAGAATGCTAGAGTTTAGGGTCAACTGTACAGTGTGGCAGAAAGAACATTGGATTAGGAGTTGGAAGACCTGGGTTTTAACCCTGATTCCATCAATTACTAGCTGTGTGGTTTAAGTTATTTTACCTATAAGTGTAACATCTATAAAACAGGGATGGATAACACTATTCGATGCATTCACCATACAATACTATAATAATCAGCTGAAACACTGGCTAAGAATTGTGTAAAATTGTAAAATACTGTTTCATCTCCTTCACTACCATGGCCATTAACATCAAACATTGTGTGAGCAGGAGCTCCATGGAGGGCCCTATGCTAGCGAAGGGAATAAAGGTAAAGAGTCATAAGGCACAATTATTATTGCTTTGGACACATTAACATGGAGTTAACACTTAATTCTTGCTTGTTTCATGATACGAGGATTGGTAGAAGAAATTGCAGATGCTGATTTACCAGCTTCTGTATGCAAATTTCTTCTCATACCTGACTTTTCCAGTTGTCTGGAAGGGGCAAATGGTGGTTGGGGCCTCCGTACTTCTCATTGTAGTAGATGTAGGTGTTGAGGTCGGGGAAGTCGCGGTTCAGGTCCACTCCATTTGCATTGTTCCTGCCAACCAGATACCCAGAAATGTCTGGGCCCTAGGGGAAAATGGAGAAACAAAAACATGAAGTTTCAGATTGGATCCTATGTTTGAAGAACACTATACAGTTCTTTTTAGGTATTGGCTTAATCTATCAAACAATATAGTATTTTCTTATTTAGCTTATCCAAAGTCTCAGTGACATGGTTCAGGTTTCCCTGTGGACCACATGCTGGAGGTAGAGATCTCAGAATAAGCTCTAACAAGAGCAGGATGTTTCAGGATGAAAACCCCTAGTTTTTAAAAAACAGCTTTATTGAAATACAACTTACATCCCATAGGATTCAGTTGTTTTAAGTGTACAATTCAATGAATTTTAGATGCATACAGTGTTGTATAATTATCACCACAATCTAATTTAAGAACGTTTCTATCACTCTAAAAAAAAAACTACTAATGCCCATTTACTCCTCATTTTTTCTCCAGCCCTAGGTAATTACTTTTTATCTCTATAGATTTGCCTTTTCCGGACATTCACATATGTGGGATCATACATTACATGTTTGGTTTTTTCATTAGACAATGTTTTTGAGGTTCTTCCACATTGTAGTATATATCAGTACTTCATTCCCTTTTATAGATAAATAGTTCCATTACATGAATTTACCACATTTTGTTTACCCTTTCACCAATTAATAGACTATATTAGTTTCCTAGGGCTGCCAAAACAAATTACCACAAAGTTGGAGAGTAATAACAATGGAAGTTTATTCCCCTACAGTTCTGGAGACTGGAAGTCTGAAATCAAGGTGTCAGCAGGGCCATGCTTGCTAAAGGCTCTAGGGGACGATCCTTCTTTGTCTCTTCTAGCTTCTGGCAGTTGCCTCTAATCCTTGGTGCTCCTTAGCTCATAGATGCTTCCAATTTCTGCTTCCATCTTCCCATGGCCTTCTCTCCCAACTGTTTGTACTGCTGTACAAATTTCTTTCTTCTTATAAGGACACCAGGCATGTTTGATTTAGGCTCCACCCTAATCCAGAATGACTTTATCTTAACCTGATTACATCTGCAAAAACCTTATTTCCAAACAAGGTCACATTCATAGATTCAAGGTGGACGTGAATTTGGGGGGACGTTATTCAACCTAGTACATGGACATTTGGGTAGTTTTCACTTTGGGGCTGTTGTGAAAATGTTGTTATAAAAATTCATGTATAATTCTTTGTGTGAACATACATTTTCCTTTTTCCTTGGGTGAATACCCAGTAGTAGAACCACTGGGTGGTAAAGTAAATCTATGTTTAACTTTTTCCAGAAATGCTAAACTATTTTCCAAAGTGGCTGCACCATGAAACCCCCCCCACACACACTACTTTTTATAATTTAGTATCCTTGCTTATCTTCCTTATGAGCAATATCAATCTCATGCTTACACTTCAAATTTCTCTGCTCACATTTCAAATTCTATCATTTATTTGGTTATATATTAATTCATTCACTCATTTGGTCAACCAACATTTATTCCAGTCCATCTTCCATACACCCTCTGATAGACACTAGGGAAAGAAACAATGATTATTATTCTAGCACTCTAAGAATTCATATTATACGTGGGGAGATACATATTTACATAGATAACTAAAATATATAAAGCAGTAGAAAACGGATATGTGTAAAGGCCTTTGCCAGACTCCATTTAATGTTTTGGGTGGCATTGGAAAAGGGCAATAGTCCACTGGACTATGGGAGCCCTGTGGAGTGAGAGAGCAGAGCCCAGTTTGGTGGCTGTTCCTTGAAGAAGGGCAAATGGTTCAATGCCAGACAGCTAAAAACTCACATATGTACTACCAGTCTCATAGTTTTCTAAGAAATCTTAGTTTTCTCAGACTTCTTCATTTTTCATGGCATCTTGCTCATATTTTATTTTTAGATTTCACCAAGAACAATTTTTTTTTTGAAGTCCTCCTACATTGGTTCTGTCCAGCGAAAAACATTTACCCGATTTTTCTGTTTGGAGTTTGATTTTCCATTCTATAAGATAATGATTTTTCTTATGCTTCTAGAGGTTTTTCACTCTTTGCTTATTCACATCAGCATAGCTCTTACCTGTGTCTATATTAAGAGCTTTATTAATTTACCTATTGGAATTACTGCTCACACTGGGTCATTAGCTAAGCAGGCAAGTAAAGGAATGCCTTAACAGTGGGTTCACATAAACAGGGTTAGTGGTGTCTTAGTTTCCTATTAGTGCTGTAACAAATTATCACAAACTTATTGGCTTAAAACAGCACAAGTTTATTATCTTTTGGAGTTTTGGAGATCAGAAGACTGAAATGGGTCTCACAGGACTAAAACTGAGGTGTCAGCAGGACTGTGTTCCTTCCACAGGCTCTAGGGGAATCTGTTTCCTGACTTTCCCAGCTTCTAGAGGCCACCCACATTCCTTGGCTCATGAGCCCTTCTTTTATCTTCAAAGCCAGCAGCATAACATTGAAATCTCTGATTCTGACCTTCTGCCTCCTTATTCCACATCTAAAGGACCCTTGTGATTGGTTATACTGGGCCCACCCAAATAATCCAGTATATTGTAAGGTCAGTCGACTAACCACCTTAATTCCTCCTTGCCATGTAACATGACATATTCTCAGGTCCAGGAATTAAGACTTGGACATTGCTGGGGGAAGGCAAGGGCATTCTTCTGCCTTACCCACAGGTGGTTTTAAAGTTTGGTGACCACGCAGGTCTTCCCTGTGAAGGTTTCTTGTAGGTAGCTCTGGGAGTCTGAGAACCTGATGGGTCTTTTCTTGGGTGTGGGCTCAAGATCTGCATCCTCTGAGCAAGTATACAACAGGTGAGTGAAAGTGACTGGCTCCCCAAAAAAATGGCTATAGAATTTAGTGGTCTGGCAGGGGTTCTCCCCACTTCCTCCCACCCCATCCCACAAGCGATCTGAGAGTTTCTCCAGTTTTCTTACTGCAATACAGGGATTGGCCAAGAGAAAGAGAGCAGCCAGGCTGGGGTTCTCTCCTACACATCTTTTGAAATTTGCTGCTGTTTTGTGAACTCAAGCCTTGAGGCATGTTAGTATGCACCTGTCTGATTTCCAGTGGAGGGTCAAAGTTGTCTTTTCTCATTTGTTAAGTCATGTCAGCAGAAAATTGTGAGATGGCAAGGGTCAAACTTGTGTTTGGTTCAACATCTTGGCTCCATTTCCCTCCCTGCCTCTTCTCCCTGCAGACTCAGGTAGGTTTAAAAATACTCTTGGGATGGGCTGGTCATGGAAGAACAGATACTGAGTGCCTCTACTTATGTGGGACACTGTGGTCAGATTCTTGGAATTAGGAAGTGAAGGGAGGTTGCTAGGGGCCTTGGGGAGGAAAAAATGGGGACCACTAAATAATGGGCATAAAATTGTGGTTGAGCAGGATGAATAAGTTTTGGAGCTCTGCAGTACAACATTCTACCTATTGTCAATAATACTGCATTGTACACTTAAAATTTTCTTAAGAAGACAGATCTCATCTTGAATATTTTTACCACAATAAAATATTTTTTAAATTAAATGTAGTGAAGTCTAGTCTTAAAAATGAAAAATTTATCATCTACTCCAAATAAACATATTTTTAAATAAAAAAAAAGCTTTAATTTACAACCCCCTCTCAAAAAAAAAAAACCCACAAATCAACAGATCAGGATTAAATATAGCTTTTGAAGAAATATATCATAGTGTGAGGTGGGTGCCTGGTTTTACCCCCTGGAAATACTAATTCAGTAGATCGAGAAGGGGAGTGGGGCAATCTGGGAATATGTATTTCAAAATCTTCACTTAAGATTTTGATGCACAGCCACAAAAAGTATCACTGCTTTAAAGTTATGCACCCTGACATTTTGTATTTATGTTAGGAAATAAAGTAAAAGCCCACAGACATTTTTTTCTTATCTCTCCCCAGCAAATATAACTCTAAAATGAAGAATTTAAAAAGCTGAGTACTATACTTGTAAAGGAAAAAAACCCTACAGAATATAACAAAGTGTGAAGAATCTCGAATTAACCCCTTTCTCTGCAATTCTGGGAAATGCTCAATCTCCCTGATTCTCCACTCCCCAAATGCAAACGTGTCTTGTGGGAGCCAGTAGAGTATTTAGGGTTCGAAGTTAAAAGTGCAGGGAAGGAGGTCTATTTCACAATATCCCTTCATGCCTGTATAGTATTTTCCAGTTTACAAAGTATTGTCACAAATATTGCCTCGTTGATCCTCCCAGTAAAAGGGAGGCCAGCTGAAAAGGTGTTGAGGTCAGCTGGAAAGGAAGCTCAGAGAGAGCCCGCATTCATTGCGTAGGGTGCCAAAGCACTGAAGCCAAGTGTTCATAGTCAATAATATCTATTGGTTTCTTCTCTATTACGTAATGACATTGACAGTGGAACAGAGAAGATACATTGTCTACTGGTTTGTACTTTGTTTCTTAAGAGGGCTTTATTCTCCGCACGGCTCAGTACCTGGGCGGCGGCCACCTCATAGCCATCTGGGTTCATGGACGGCAGGATGTGAATGCGCGTGTCCTCCACCAGCCGGACGATGCGTTGGTTCCCGTTCCGAAACTCCTCACACAGGAACTCCGACAGCTGCAGCAGCAACTCGCGACCCAGCACCTCGTTGCCATGCATGTTCCCCACGTACTTGACTTCCGGTTCCACTGCGAGCGTGAGAAGAACATGCAGGAAGATAAAAGATGGGGAAAGCTTGCAAGTCGATTCCTAACCATGCAAAGGGACTTTTTCCGTCTTTGTCAGGAATGGATCAAAGAGAATCTCATGCTTTCGTTGGGTCTTTTCCAATAATAATTCAAACAAATGGATTACAAATGTTACAAAACTTCATGCTAGGAATAATAATGACTACTGTTTATTGAACCCCTACTGTGTACTAGGCTCACAATTGGTAATTGTCACAGAAAACCCATCAAGTGGACATTTTTAGGCTCAAGTATGAGGTTATAATTGTCTGAGGTCACCTAGGTAATTCATATGATGGAGACCAAAGCCCAAAGAGTGGTTACAGTAGCTCCCTGCTGTTTAGAGACAAATCTTTTCAAGATAAAAGTGTTTTGTTTTGTTTCCCAAGATCTGATCACATAAAGTACTCCAGTTTATAACATAACAATTCTTAATTATCTTAGTTGAAAACTTAATTTTCCTGGTAGGAAACCAAAATCTCTCCTTCATATCTGAGAACATTATGTTTTGAGGCACAGAGTAGGAAGGAGTGTACCTACGTCTCATTCCTTAATCTTCTCTTTGGCTGGGTTCACTGTTCAGCTGAAGTAAGAATTGAGGTCATGGAAAGAGCCTCTGGAACCATAAGTAAAATCATTCTTGAACCCTTTTAAAAGGAAGGGGGAAAGCTCCGGCCAAGTGATTGATTTCCCTTCCACCCTCCGTGATTTCCCTTCTACCCACCTTTCTGCCTCTATGGCTGTTCTGATTCTGGACTTCTTCCTCTCTCCATTTCCAAATCTTCCTTAACATCCTTGTGGGCTCTGGGAAGCCAACATGAGTTCTCTCCGCTGGGAGTGAACTTGCTGTTGTCGCACTTCCCTTGTATGATACATACCACTTTCTACTATTTCACCTAGTTTTTCGCATGCCTTACTTTCTTTACTGGACCTGGCCTTTGCAATGTATGCAATTTTTAATTTTCTTTAGGATGTAATTCACTGTTATTCATCTCAGCATACCTACTGCCATCTTTCCTAAAGGAATGTGTCTAATACCCACAAGGATCATGTAGTGCATTCTCCATAATGCATAGCCTTTAATCTTAGTGTGTTTCCTTAATCTTAGATTATGTCTTTCTTACTTTTCCTTTTTTTTAAAATTAATTAATTAATTAATTAATTTTTTATGGTGACATTGGTTAATGAAATCCAGTAAGATTCAGTTGAACATTTTACCAGTAAGGCATATATATTTACACTGTGTGTTCACCTCCCATAGTTAAATTTCTTTTTGTCACCACATATTAGACTCCTTTTACCTCATCTACCTCCCCTCTCCTCCTTTCCCCTAATTCTATGGTTTTCTTACTTTCTTTGTGCATAAATATCCCTTCTTTTAGGCAAAATGGTGATAACAGATGGCAGGTAGTACTATATCCTTGCTCACTAAAATAAAATTTGGAAAAAAAAACCCTATTTTAGTCTCCTCCAATCTCTCTTATTTATTAAAAAAAAAAATCATTTTAACCTCTGTGAAATCCAAAAGTCAGCAACCATTGCCCTGTAGAAATTAGCATAGTGCCTTGCACTTAGTAGGTGGTCAAATTCTTTTGTGTCTACTTTCAATATATGCAAAATACAACCACTTCTCATAACAAGCACTGCTATCATTTGGTTCAAGCCCCCAGTCTAACACCTGGGTTATTACAATAAATTTCCTGCTGAACTCCTTGCATCTGCCCAGTCCCATTAAAGCATATTCTCCTGAGTCAGGAGTCTGCAAACTTTTTTTCTGTAAAGGGTCAGGTAGGAAATACTTTGGCCGTATGGGCTATATTGTCTTTGTTACAGCTACTCAACTCTTGCAGCAAAAGCAACCATAGACAATACAAAAACAAATAGGCAGAGCTGTATTTCAAAGAAACTTCATTTACTAAAAAAGGTAACTAAATGGCCCTAGGGCTGTAGTCTGCTGAACCCTGTTCTGAATGATCTTTAAAGTTTTTAAGTCAGATCATGTCACTCTTCTGCTTCACTCCAAAGAAAAGCCAGATCTTTACAAAACCTATAACACCGTACAAGATCTCCTCCTGCCGGGTTTCCCTGAATGTGCTGCTCTGATCTAGTCTCTTGCTCCCATGGTTCACTCTGCTGGAGCTGCAGGGGCCTCCTTGCTGTTCTTCATACATGCCAAGCATGCTCCTGCTTTTTTCTCTGCCTGCAGCGTTTTCCTCCCTGACATCAGTATGGTATGCTCTATCACATGCTCAAAAATCACCCCAGTAAAGAAGATTTTTCCTAATCCCATCCTCCACTCAATCCATAGTCCTCCATAGCATTCCCTGTCTTTCTTTCCTGGTTTATCTTCTCTATAGCACTTATTTTCATCCAATATAATATATATTTACTTAGTTACCCATTTATTGCCAGTCTTACCTATCTAGAATTAAGGCCCTGAGGGCAGGGTTTTTGCTTTATTCTCTGGTGCATATTCAGAGTCTACAAAAGTGCTTATATATAGTAGATAATCAGTAATATTTGTGGAATGAATAACAAATAAATGAAAGGAATGAATTGATGAACTGCTAAATTATAGGCATCAGAGAAAAGAAGGATAATGAGGGCTAAATAGCATGCAAAAGTTTCAAGGAAGGCTTGAATGCTAGAAAGTAGAGGGGGCAACGAGAAGGGGGCGCAGAGTGAGAAGCTAACTCTGTAATGCCCATTAGCACCCACAAGCTTCCACAATGAACAAACAGCTTGAGTAAAAGCAGGTGCTTGCTATGCAAGCAGAGCTTCAAAGCAAGGTCCTTGTCCTCACTTAATCACAGTGTTCCTTTCCCCCACTGCACCCTCCTCACTGACCTTGTAATAAGAATCCATTGGCTATGAGGTTGTCAATGAAGGTTTTTAAGCAAGGGATTGAGAAGATTATATCAGTATTTAGGGAAATTATCCAGGCATTTCTGTGCTAAATGCAAGGTTTCAAAGAATGGTGGCAGTTAGGAGTTAGGGGGTCAGAAAGAGCATTAATAATTGCTCAATAATTTCAATAACTATTGGGACAATAATTTCAGCAGACTGTGGCAGAGTGTTGGCTAAGGTGGAGGGTGTGGAAGTGGAATGGAAAAGAGATCTGAAGTTGACGGTTTGAAGGAGGAACTGACATAACTTGAATGTCACAATTGCTATAAGTGAAGCAATGAGAAATTAGAAACAACTTAAAAGTCTATCAATATATCAACAGTTAAATACAACCATGCAGTGAAATATTATGCAGCCAAATGATGATGTAAATCTACATTTACAGACCTGGATGCTATTCACAAAAGACTATAAAATGAGAAATGCAGTTTATAGTATGATTCCAATTTTATAAAATAAATTATGTGTGTATGTAAGGGAGGTTCAATATGCATAGGAAAAATTCTAGAGGGGTGTACACGAATATGTGAACAATAGTCATCTGTGAGTGATGGGATTATGAGTGAGTTTTCTTTCCTTCTCTAACTTCTAATTTTAATCCAAACATCAATTGCTTTTTATAAATGAAACAAACTAACAAAAAATAACCCAATGAATAAAACTAATACCTCAGACTTCAAACTCTCTCCAGGATACTCTTCTCTACTCCATTCTCGTTCCCACCCCAAAACATCCCTAAACCTTCCAAAGCCCTGACAGAACTAGAAGAGCTGATTGTTTCTGCTTATGTCTCCTGAGGCATTGGACAGGGAAAGACAGAATAATAGTAAGGGGAAAAGAGGGGTCATAAGAGGACGGGAAGAGGTAGGATGGGAAAAGGGAAGAAGACTCATCTTTTACAGTTAAAGTCTTGAACAACTAGAACCCAAAGAAGAATGAACTGGAGCCTGAAGTGGGGTTGCAGCTCCCCAGAGGCAACAGGGAAATACTTAGCTCAGGTTGAGGAAGAGGTGATACTTTCTAGGTGTAGGGGTCTGCAGAATTCCCCAGGACCCCCCTCCCCACCCACACCCCTGATCACTGCATTTGTAAAGGAAGGGTTTGGCCCTACACACTCCAAGAATTGCTTGAGGCTTACAAGGCTCGTGGATTCCGGGGTAGTCGCTGAATTCCAGTACGTAGAGGTGTCTTCCCTTCACACTGCGCCCGATGCTGTAAACCCGCGTGATGTAGGGGCATTCGTTGTGCACCTTGTACAGCGTCCGCACGAGGTCATCATAGCGGCTGTGGCGAAAGGTCACCGGGGCAACCAACTGGAAGAGGAGGAGGTGGAGGAAGACTGAAAGCAGGCCTGACATCTTGCTGGGCTTTTTCAAAGAGAACCACTGAAATGGCCCCACCTCTCCCAACAACCTGGCTTCTTCACCAATCAAAATCCAAGGGCTAGGAACCAGCTCTTCCTCGTAAAAATTTCCCACCAGTAAACACCAGGGTGACAGCACCTGGGAAGGAGGTTCCCAACTGTCCTGTCCAAAGCTGGAATTAGTTATGTAGCTCTGGAATGGCCACTCGTCTCTCCTCCCCCATTTCTCTGTTTCTTCTAATGCAAAAAAATCTTTTGAAAGGTTTTGCACTCCCCTAGATTGACTAGTTTCACTGATTCTGGTTTACCTATTAACTGGACTGTAAACAGGCTTCAATAAATAGCTACTTATAACCCTTTGATTCCCAGGGAATTTTGAGAAACTTGGCCTATGCTAGTTCCCTATATTACAATTTAAAGAGGTGTATTAAAAGAGACCTCTCTGTCTCCTTCCATTCATCCCACATACTGCTGCCAGACTTTCTGAGGCAGCTTTGTCTTTCCCTTTCCTCTTCAAAAATTTTTCAACAGATATCACTGAGGAAATGAATTTTAAGTCATATATCCGATAATATATCCAGAATACATCAAGAATTCTTACAACACAACAATAAAACAAACAACCCACTATAAAAACAGGCAAGAGATTTGAAGAGACATTTTATTAAAGTAGATATATGAATGGTAAATAAGCACATTTAAAGATGTTCAACATTCCTGGTCATTAAGGAAGTGCAACTTAAAACCACAGTGAAATATCCCATTATATCCATCAGAGCAGCGATAATACAAAAGACACAATAACAAGGGTTGGTGAGAATAGGGAGAAACTAGAAACCTCATGTATTGTCAATGGGAATATAAATGGGGCAGCCACTTTAAAAAACAATTTCTTATAAGGTTAGATATATACTTACTATATAACCAGCAATTTCACTTCTAGGAATCTACTCAAAAGAAATGAAAACATATGTCCACACAAAAACTTGTATGTGAATATTCACAGCAGTATTATTCACAATAGATAAGATGTAGAACCGATCCGGATATTCATTAAGTGATGAATGGGTAAAAAAATGTGGTATATCTATACAATAGAATATCATTTGACAATGAAAAGGTGTGAAGTACTGATGCATTGTACAACATAAATGAAGCTTTACTTTATTATGCTCGGTAAAAGAAGTCAGACACAAAAGACCAAATATTATATGATCCAATTCATATAAAATGTTTAGAAAAGCCAAATACATAGAGACATAAAGTAAATTAGAGTTTGCATAGGGCTGGGAGTGGAAAGGGAAAGCAACTATAAATAAGCACAAGATTTCTTCTCAGGGTGATAGAAGTGTTCTAAGATTAGATTGTGGCGATTGGACAGCTCTGTAAATATACCAAAATTCATTGAATTGTATACTTAAAGCAGGTGAATATTATGGTAGACAAATTATATCTCAATAAACCTGTTTTAAAAAAAGGAAATAAGTACAGTTCCCCCAAAATTAACTATAAATTTACCATACAACACAACAATTCCATTTCCGAGTACCTACTCAAAAGAACAAAGACTTCTATATAAGAATGCTAATAGCAGCAGTAAAAACTCAAACGTCCATCAACTGGTGGATAAATAAAATGTAATTTATTTGTACAATTGACCACTATTCAGCTATAAAAAAGAATAAAATGCTAATACACACTACAACATGAATGAACTTCAAAAACACTATGCCAAGTGAAAGGTGTAAAATATAAAACATATCATGTGATCTTATTTATATAAAATCTCCTGCAAAATTAATCTTACAGAGACAGAAGGTAAAATAGTGGTTGTCTGGGGCCGGGAATGGAAATAGGAATTCACTGTAAATGGGCACGAGTGATCTTGGTGGAGTGATGAAGATATCCTAAAACTGGATGGTGGCGATGGTTGCACAACTCAGTAAATTTACTAAAAATCATTGAATTGTATACTTTAAATGGGCAAATTTTATATGTAAGTTATACTTCAATAAAGTAGTTTTTAAAAAATCCCAAAGTTCCAGTGTCTCTTCATGCACTATGATATAAAATCCAAATGCCTCACTCTAGTGCAGCCCGGCCCCACCACCTAGTCTTCTGAGCGTGCCCTCATCACCTGCCGTCCTGCTATTGTTCCTGCTGTTTCCCCTTGTAGCTTAACCCAGATCCAAATCCTGGATCTTCCTCATGTCCTTTTGCAATTGCTGCTATAATCCTTTGTTTCTCCCATTTTTATTGCTTTGTCTATTACACACTTGGCCACTGTGCTAGGTGGTAGGTGGTAGGAGATAGTGCAGCCCTGCTGATACACTGTTCATGCCCTCCAGAATGATCACCAGCCTCCAGCACAGGGCCTGAAATAGGTGCATAACTGTTGAACAACTGAACAAACCCGTTATTGACTTTTTCTTTTGCATCATGCTGCTCTACCTGCAGCAAACTTTCCCAAGGAAATCCTGTGTTTTTATAACCTAACAGTAAAGACAGCTATGCTCTCTTGGATACATTGGGTGAACACTCTATAGGCAGGCCAGTTCATCCCACAAATGGTCCAGAGGGTTGACCTAAGATAAATACCGTATTGGCAGTACCACAGGGCTGCTGCCTGAAAACCACTGCTGAAATCTCCTAATTTTCTGATGAGATCCTAACACCCCAGTTGGTGAAGGCAGAGATCAAGAGAGAAGGCTGAGAAAGGATAACTAATGCTGTCGCACATTAAATCCTCGATCTAGGCCAATATCTACTATCATTGTAGAAGGTTTGGCTTAGTGGCCCCCAGAGAACTCCAAATTGTTTCTCTGCATAAGATTTCCCATTTCTTTGGCAAATGTGCCTGTAATTTTTCTGGGGACCTCGCTCATACTTAATAGATGACTCCCATTCTCTAGGAGAGAGATGCACCCTCCCTGCCTGTTTGAACTTTGGGTTGTTGTAAATAGGGAATACCCTCTGTCTATCAGGGCTGAGGTTGGCATCTTTTCCTGGAATTCTGCATAGGGCACCAGAGCATGTGCCCTGAAGCCAGAAAGCATACAATACCTCTCAGTGCAACTAGAACTAGATGGAGCTCGAGAGTCAGAGAAATATGATATTAAAAAAACTTTTTTTCTAGCTTCATTGAGATATAACTGACATATTGTGTACATTTAAGGTATACAAAGTGATGATTTGAAATATGTATATGTTGTAAAATGATTACCAAGATAGGGTTAGTTAACACCTCCATCCCCTCATGTAGTGGTGTGTGTATGTGTGGTGAGAACATTTAAGATCCACTTTCTTAGCAACTTTCAAGTATATAATAGAGTATTGTTAACTATAATCGCCATGCTGTGTATTAGAGCCCCAGCAATTATTCATCTTATGGCTTGGAGTTTGTACTTTCTGATCAACACCTTGTTTTCCCCAAACACCAGTTTACTCTGCTTCTATGAGTTTGACTTTTTTTAATTCCACATGTAAATGAGATTATACAGTATTTGTCTTTCTCCATCTAATGTATTTCACTTAGCATAATGCAGAGGGATGTGCTTTTAAGTTTAACTCCCTCTTAGGCCTTCTGACTTAGGGTGAATTAATTAACTTCTCTAAACTTCGGTTTCCTTCTGCATAGGATGGAGAAAAAATAGCTCTTTTCTCATGAGTTGTGTAGATTGGGAAGATCAAGGAGGGTTAAACTTGCTGGAGAATATGTGGGAGCTGAACTAGATGAGAGAATCTGGTTCCCCACTGTGGTAGGTGTAATAATGGTCTCTGAGAGATGCCCACATCTTACTCTCTAGACCTCATAAATATGAGATGCCACATGGCAAAGGAGAATGAAGTTTGTGGGTGGAATTAAGATTGCTAAAGAGCTGATCTTGAGATGGAGGGATTACCCAGGTGGGCTCAGTGTAATTACAACTGAAAGAGGGAGAGAGAGGGCCAGAATCGGAGTAATGAGATTTGAGAAAGACTTGACCAGCCATTGCTACCTTTGAAGACCAAGGGTAGGCAGCTTCTAAAAACTGCAAAAGGCAAGGAAACACACTCTCCCCTAGAGCTTCCAGAAAGGAATGCAGCCCTGACAAAACCCAGAGTTCAGTCCAATGCAACCCATTTTAGACTTCTTATCTCTAGAAATGTAAGGTAATGAATTTGGGTTGTTTGAAGCCACTATATTTGTGGTCATTTTTAATTACAGCAATAGGAAACCAATACATTATCCAATACTTTACGTCTTGGGTAGAGCTGGGGCTCTTGCAGGGAGGCTGGAGTAGAAAGCTTACTTGTCTGACATCCTTTCAAGCTCTTGACTCAAATCCTGGGAAGCCAGCCCTGCACATGATCATAGGCCAAGCCAAAAGGCATCTTCAGGCTTCTCTCTTTTTCTTCTACTCACCCTAATTGTAGGCACTTCCTTCTTTCTGGATTCTCTGTCTTCAAAGTTGCCCCTGCCTGGACCACCAAGTCTCTACTCTGCCTTAGGCAAACATGAATAATAATGTACAATTTCACATTGCCTCACAGGGGATCAACTAATTACAGTTATTTATTGCCACAACAGCAATAAATAGAGGAGGATAATGTAATTCCATATTAGAGGAGGGATTTGCCCAGAGGCACATAACTAGGAAGTGGTGGAGGAGAGCCTGGAATCTACTCGCTCTGGTACAGTGAGCCCACCATCCCACTCAACTAATTCCTATGAATACAGGTATGGAGCAGAAGAAAGAACCCACCAGAGAAATGTGAGGAGCACATTAAAACTTGGAAAGGGTTGGGAGGAGGTAGAAGGACACTTAACTCAAGTAGGGCAGTGGGGAGAAATCATTCTCTTTCCTTCTGTCGCCTCTCCCTAGATCCTAGATGAAGGAGGATAGTGGAGAGGGAGAGAGAGAGAGAGAGAGAGAGAGAGAGAGAGAGAGAGAGAGAGCAAGTAAGCACATGCACATTCTTCCTTTGGGCAAATGAACCAAACTTCCAAACCCTTATCTCCAGTTATCTTAATTTTAAAATTTCTTTTTATCCTCCAGCAGTAACTGAGTTTATGCAGAGCAGTCTCAATGTAACTTAAGCCTGATTAATAAATATTAGTTGGCTGGACCTATAAATGAATTAAGAGTCCAGTTCAATTCAAATCACCAATCACTCTCAGAGAGATTGGATTTTAAGTGTCATGAGAGTGTAAGATAAAGAGAAACTGACCCAGTGTGAAAAGTAAGTAAAAAAAGTCTGTCCCCAGGACAGACCAAGCCCTTTCCAATTTTCTTCCCCTGGAATGTTCTCCTCCCAGCTCATCTTATACTTCTGATTTTAGCACAATGGTCAACTACACATGGAGACCTTCTCCTGATCATCTCGTTTGAAGAGACCTCCCCTAGTTATGCTTGCTCTTAGCTCCTATTTATTTCAGAGTATTTGACTTATCGGTCTATAAGTATCTTGTTTACTTCTTTTTTCGTGTATTTGTTTATTGGCTGTCTCTCTCAGTGTGGCAGCCTGGCCCTGCCTGGCCATTTCCTGACGGCCCCACCCCCCTTTCCCAGGACTCTCCAGCTGATGTCAGTTTTCTCACAGTTTGGCAACCAATCAATATTCCCCTTCCTTATATAAAGTATCTGTAGCTATGCAGGAATGCGGAAGTACAAGACTGTCTAAAACTGCCTGCTATGTTACAATCAGGGCTCAGCCTTTGGATAATAATCAGTCGAGCAGGTGCTGGCATCAACCAATGCTGCTTCCTGCTTATAGCCTCGTTGTCTCGTCTCTCTGTTTGAGAATCTCACGACACTAGTAGAAGATAAACTCGGTGAAGGCCAAGAGTAATTTATCTTACTGTTCACTACTTAATTCCAGTACAATATACTAAATAAAAAATTTTTTAAATGGAGGAAGTAGCGTATGAACTGAGATCTGGGATCTGAATGAGAAGACGTAAACCCAATGAAAGAGGCAGAGGAATGCGTAGGGAGTGTGGGGACAGAGCTCATTTGTTTCTCCTTACTACCCTGACCCCGGTGGAGTCTGCCCTTCTGTCTCTGAATGTCTTCTTTCACGGGCACTTACTCCCAGATGATCTCACCCACAAATCCCACTGTAAGCTGATGACCCTCAAATTTATATCTCTTGCTTCGACTCCTCTGTATTTTTAATTGCCTACTTTATATTAGGATTTGTAATTTAGGCACCCATATATAATGTCATCAATACCCCTCCGGAGCCAGAGCAGAGCCTTGCAGAAGCAAACTGTGTCCACAGTTGGCACCAAGTAACAATGAGTCAATTGGATGAGGAGAATCCAGTCCTGTCCCCAGCCTTCTCTTTTCACCTTGCCCTGCTTACTCTTTTACTAGAGCACTTATTACTATCTAACATGTTACATGTTTAATTGTCTGTTTATTATCTTTTCTCCATATGAGAATATAAGTACTTCAGAGGCAGAGAATTAATCTCTTTTATTTTGTGATGTGTCTCCAGCAACTAGAGTAGGACCTGGCATGTAGTATGTTTCAGTGAATGCTTGTTGGGCGAGTGAATGATTAAACAATTAAATGCTTTTACTCACATAATCTCATTCGATATTTACCTTAATCTTTCTTGAGACCATTATATCCCATTTACATATATGAGAATCCCTAAAATGTAAACGAATCTCTCAGATCACATAACTTATATTTGGCAAGTCTGGAGAACAAATTAGCTTTCTGACTCCAGAGCCGAGAGCTCTGCACACTAGAATGCCCGTCACTTCGGCCTGGTTACATTGTGAAAATAGCCTACAGTCCGGCTTCTCGTTCTTAAGGCTACCCGAAAAATAATTCTTTTAAAAAAAATTACTTTCTGTGCTATGTAAAAATGAAATATGTTTGTTATAAAAATGCAGACAACTTACAAGATACAATTTACAGGAAAATACAAGGATAAAAATTCCTCGTCAGCTAGGAATAAATACTGTTATCAGTTGGTGACTATCAACACTGTTCCTTCCTCTGCTTCCCTAAATTGGCAGATGTTACCATGATTGACCCAATTTCTTAGGCCAGAACTAGGACTCATCCATAACCCACCTCTTTATCTCACTCCCCAGATCAGCAAATTATACTCAGACTGTTTGGAAATATACCTAGAAACTGACTACTTCTTTCACTCGACCTCACTCATCCTAGTCCAGTCACTATAAATTTCTTGCTTGGATGAGGACAACAGTCTTCTCGAATATTCCTCAATTCCATTTTTTTTTTGTTCTGCTAGTTTATTCTCTACACAGTTGCCATGTGTTTTAAAAACATTAAATCAAATTATTTTCCCACTCAAACATTTCCGTGACTTCCTACCATACAGTAACGTTCAAAAAAAAAATTGTTACAATGACATAAAGGCCCAGTAAGCAACAGTCACAAAGTCCTTTCTAGTCATTGAACATACCAAACTTATTTCTGCCCCAGGGTCTTTGCTCTTGCTATTTTCCTTGCCTGGTCTTCTCCTAGATCTTTACATGATTTTTTGTCTCTACATCATTTAAGTCCATAATCAAACACCACCACCTTAGAGTGGTTGGCACTGACCTCCCTACCTAAACCTGTCCCTGGCTACCCTTTATCATTCTCTAACCCTTTACTCCATTCTTCATAATACTTATTACCTACAGGTGTAATATATAATTCCTATATACTATACTGCATAGTTCCTGTATAATACTATATAGTATGTTTTTTTTGTCTGTATCTACTACTAAAATGTATGTTGCATAAAGGTTTTTTTTTTCACTGCTTTGTCCTCAATGCTTAGAATAATGCTTAGTGCATACTAGGTGCTCAATTAATGTTTGTTAAATGAATCAATTTATAGATAAAAAGCTAGATAAATAATTTTACAGGAAAGTCTTTATGCTTTTAAAACTAAACATTACTATATGGAATTTTAAAAAATGTTTAACAGGAAAAAAAGCTGAAATAATTACTTACCTTTAGAGAAGTGTCTTTTCGCAAGATGAAATAATAGTTGCCAACTAATGGCCCTAAAAAAAAAGAATATAGTTCATTAAGGGATAGTGATTGTTATGCTCCTATGTTTTTTTGACCACATGTTTTGTTTTTAAATAGTAATGATTCAATCCATGTTCAAGAACACGACACTTAATTTTAAGTAAATTGATCACTTTCTCAGAGTCTGTGCAGCGTTGTGTAGCCTCTGTGTTCTCATAGATTTTAGGTCAAAAGTCTCTTCATTTGGTCAAAAGTCTCTTTATTTAGGTCAAAAGTCATTCTTCATAGTTTTGTTTTATAACTTTTTCCTTATTTATTGAAGGTGAAAGTTTCTTTTTCATTTTCTGATCTTTTATTTTTCTTTCGGTTGGTTTCAAGAGTTGGAAGTCAATTCAAAATGCCCCTTCCCCACTATTTTCAACTGGAATTTGCCAGAACAAATATTCTTGAATATGCTTTCCTCTACATGCAGCCCTTCTGGGGTTTCCTCTACATTTGGAATCTAGCCCAATCTCTAGTGTTGGGTTTTTAATGTTCTTTATAAACAGGCTGTTCTTCCAGACAAACGCCCCTAGGGTCCCACCCTCTACATTGTCTGTGCTAGTCAAGCCTCACTTTTTAATAACAATTTTGCATGCCCTGTAGAGTGCTATGTGTGTTAGCTGTATTTATTATTTTCTTACTGCCTTGACTCGAATGCCTCCTCTTTTGCGTATTCCTCAAGGATCTCAAATGCAACCTGTTTGAATCAAAATGCAGCATCTCTTCCCCCATCTCAGCTCTTCTTAGGAAATGGCACCACCTGTTGCCCAAGTCAAGAGCCGTTCTAAATTCTTCCTTCTCACTCAGTTCCCAAAGGTGCTCACTCAGCCTCTAAACCCTCTCAGTGCTCTTTCTTACTGCCCCTTGCCTTTCATGTCCATGGCCACTGCTTCAGCTCTGCTCTCCTTCATCCTTGCCTGGATTGGCCTCCCGGCCTGGGATTCAAGCCCTCCCACTGCACACATCGCACAACAGCAGTGCGATCGTCCTTCAATATCAACCGTATCATGTCTCCCGATCGCCCTCCCTTTCACTGCTCCCATCCTTTATTGGTTCTCCATTCTCCTTAGTTAATTCAAACTTCTCTCCCTGGCAACAAGGCCCTCATGACCTGACTTTTCCTGCCATTCTCACATCAGATCGCCTCTCTTCCTCAACACCCTTCCTTCCTATTTCCCATACCAACAATTTGCAGTCTTCCAAAAGTCTGCATTTTTTCTGATGTTTAAAATTATGATAAAATACACCAACATAACAGAGGTTTTGAACATATCCTCTCTATATATATATGTGAAAACTCACTCTTATTTGTGTTTCCAAACTAAGTTCAGGCATCATTTTCTCTAAACCTTTCCTATCACTACCCCTGGTCTGATGTCAGCATCTCTCTTCTGTGTTTCCATAAAACTGTGCATACTTCTTTACAAACATAGCATAATTGTTGGCTTAATTTTTTAATTAAAATATAGGGTCCTTAAGGCCAGAGACAACATCTTATTTGTTATTGAACTCCAAGTCCCCTCTATACTTGATATATAACATGTGTTAAATACATATAGAAAAGCTATAACAAATATAATGAACCAGCTCTCCTCTGCATTAACATTTGGTTGACTTTTGACAGGGCAGGAAATGATTAAGTGGAATTCCAGAAACCCAGGCTCTTCCACATGCCCCCACTAACCCTGCTTCCAAGAGGGCAATCATTGGTTCAGTGACATGTTGGCTCAGTTTGCCCTCTAGCCAATGGAAAGCATGAATGGCATGGACTCTGAATCCATTCTGTGTACCTGTGTTGCCTAATTTGTAAATAGCCTGTACCTGAGTAATCCTCCTTGTTAGGAGTAAAAAAGTTTTTTCTGAGTTTGAAAAAACTAATGTAATGTGTATTTACTGATATGACATCATATTAGGTATAAGGGTATCAAAGTATCAGACAGAAGGTTAACTGGAAAAGAGTTTGACTCAAAGTGATCTGGACATCTCAAAGGAAGGGACTAACATAATTCAGACTCTGAGCAGCTCTATTAACTGTACTGTGTGGATGATAATGGGAGAACTTAATAAAATGGAGAGGTCAGGAATCTATGAGGAGGTAAGATTTAAAGCTAAACTAAAGATAAGTAGGAAACAGCTAGGACAAGGATGTGGGGGAGAGCTCGCTGAGCAGGTATAAAAAGGATGAAATATATATATATATATATATATATATATATATATATATATATATATATATATATAATATCACATTTTTCCAAGAGGAAAAATAGAGCACTAAAACAGCCAACAATTGGGGAATGGTTTTTAAACACCATTCTACTCTCTACTTCACTAGGTGTGACTATTTTATATTCTACATGTGAGATCATGCAGTATTTTCTTTCTGTGTCTAACCTAAATTACTTAGGATAATGTCCTCAAGGTTCATCCATGCTGTAAATAGAAAGATTTCCTTCCTTTGAAAGGCTAAATAATACTCCAGTGTGTGTATAAGGATATATAGATAAATATCTCCCACATTTTTTTATTTACCCATTGATGAACATTCAGGTTGTTCTGGAGAATATACCCTTGCATAATGAACTCATGATGATAATATCTTTTTTCATATTTCCAAAAGAATGAATGTTGGCTATGTTAGCAGAGCTGGGCTGTGTCAGAGAAAGACATTGGGGAGGGGAGTAGGATCACAAAGGAGGATCACAAAGCATCCCACAGATCATTTAGTGTAAATAGTAGTAATAATAATATAAAAGGATAGTTAATGCATGTTTACATCTGCTAGGTTTGCCATTGGTAAGTGTTATATACTGAGGGGATTGGAAGCTTTTCAATTAAAATATGTTCTGATCCCAGAATTTTCTCATTTACTAAAATTCTACCTATATCTCAAGTCAGGTCAACATACCTCATTACCTGCTCTAAAGTGATCCAGTCCAGAAAGAAACAGAATATCTATCTTGTAACATAGAGATAGATACCCCAAAGTGCCTCAGTGGTAAGTCAAACTAAGAAAGATTCAAGCAAGACAGTCAGCTTGCCGTGGTCTCAGAGCCTAAAAATGAATTCCCCACAACTTTATCTGGAGATGACCGGCCCCAGAATGAAACTCCCTTACCTTGGCGAGAGAGGCAGGGATGTTCTTGAAGTTTAGATGTATCAGTTTCCCAGAAATAGGAGAGGCAGTTGGGCTGAGGTGGGCAAGCTTCTCCCTTTGTGACTTTCCTTCCACACAAAAAAGGAAACCAGGCAAGTGACACAAATCACAAGACCAAGAGTAGTGCTTTTCAGCAGCTCCATCTCAGCTACTCAGTGCTAGGAACTGTCTGGATTGCTCGTTAGAAAGCAAAGTCTTGTGCAGGGGGTGTGACCTGTCAGTTCTTGGACTTGGACCAAGAAAACAAAAACAAAGAAACAAAAAAAACTGGAATTGGTTTGGACTTTATTTACTTTGCTGCAGATTGAGATTAGGAAGAACTCATGTTTCCTACCTCTCATTCACAGAATCTGCAACTTTTGATTTCCTAAACTAAAAAGTCTACTGTAATTTCCTGTATGTACTTCTTTCCTTTCAGCACTAATGATTCATTAACTATAAAGTTGCATTTTATTTTTCATAACTTTCTGAAACTGTTCAAATAATTAAATCTACAAATTTGAAAAAATGATAGGTCATATATCCTGAGATATGATTTGGGAAAACACAGTTTCAGAGTAGTTCTCCTTAAACATCATTTTTTATCATATTTCTCATCAGTTAAATGTCTACTGTGTTCATTAACAATGAGTGGATAAATAGAAGGTAGTATATATACATACAACAGAATATTAGACACCTTTAAAAAGGTATTAAATTCTAATATTTGCTACAACATGAATGAATCTTGAAAACATTATGTTAAGTATAATAAGCCAGACATAAAAGTACAAATATTGCATGATTCCACTTATCTGAGGTACCTAGAGTACTCAAATTCATAGACATTCAATATAGACTAGAGATTCCCAGGGCCTGGGGGGAAAAAGCAATGGGGAGTTAATATTTAAAAAATACAGAGTTCTGGAAATGCATAATAGTGATGACTGCACAAAACAATGAATGTACTTAATTCTACTGAACTGTACATCTTAAAACTGTTAAAATGGTAAATTGTATGTATATTTTACCACAATAAAGAAGAAAACATTTACTAGGTTGGTATTTGAAAAAAGTTATCTCATTTGTACTTGCATTTAAGATATTTCTTATTTATTCTTTGAGATAAATGTTACTAGTAATGTCTGTACATTATTTCATGAGGAATTTTTACTACAATAAATGTTTTCTTAAAATCTAAAAAACGTATACTCTGATTTCCTATGTTAGAAAACATTAAAAATGCATTAAGCACTAAAATTCATTAAATGGTTTTAACTTTACCATTTTTCACTTATTTCAGCACATTTCTCTGTATTTTCCTCAACAATTTACTTCCATTAAAATTGCTGATCAGCCTGCATTCATATATCCATTAACCTTGGGGCTTAGAAGCTGGGAGGGAATCACCGCCCATGATGAGTTTGCACATGGATAAGAACCAGGTAGAGGTGATTAGTTTACGAACCTCACGTACATTTCTCTATTCCTTCCAGCACCTTCTGTGGAACCAGTGTCCACTGATGCCTTTGCTGAGCTGTTTCTGAGTATTCATTTGCAGACACTTTGCAGTGAGGTAAATTATTGACTTTGAAATATTTAAAAAGTTAGGACTTTAATGTCTTGGGTGTTGAAAGTAAGTGAATAAAGTGGGTCATTGGAAACATGTTGGGAAAGGGCAGTTTTAAAACTACCTAAACATATCACTTCCTTGCTTAAAAATCTTAAAAGCGGCTTTTGTTTGTTTAATAGACTTCCTCTTTTATTATTAAAACTTTATGTTTTTAGTGTAGTTTTCGTTTCACAGTAAAACTGAGTAGATGATACAGATAATTCTCATTTACCCCCTGCTCCCACCATTAAAATCTTGCATGCACTAGAGTGCTTATTTGTTACAATCAATGAACCAAAGTCCATAGCTGACATTACTGTTCACACTAGTGTTGTATAGTCTATGGTTTTGACAAGTGTATAATGACACGTATCCACCATTATAGTATCATATAGAGTATTTTCACTGTCCAGTGAAATCCCATGTTTTGCTTATTCGTTCCTCCCTTTCCCTAACTCCTGCAACCACTGATATTTTTATTGTCTCCATATTTTGCTTTTTTCCAGGTTATAGAGTTGGAATCATATAGCGTATAGCCTTTCCAAATTGGATTTTTTCACTTAGTAATCTGCATTTAAGGTTTCTCCATGTCTCTTCATGGCTTGATAGCTCCTTTCTTTTTGGTGCTGAATAATATTCCATTGTCTGGAGGTACAATGTTTTGTTTTTATCCATTCACATACTGAAGGACATCTTTGTTGCTTCCAAGTTTGGGCAAATATGAATAAAGCTGCCATGTGTAAGTTTTTGTGTGGACATAAGTTTTCAATTCATTTTAGCAAACATCAAGGGTTCCAATTGCTGGATCATATGTAAGAATATGTTTAGTTTTGCAAGACAGAACTGTCTTGCAAGGTGGCTGAACCATGTTGCAATGAATGAGTTGCTTCACATCCTCACCGGCCTTTAGCATTGTCAGTGTTCTGGATTTTGGCCATTCCAATAGACGTGGTGGTATCTCGTTGTTTTCATTTGTACTGCCACAATGACATAAGACATGGAGTGTCTTTCCATATGCTTATTTGCCATCTGTGTATTTTCTTTCTTGAGGTGTCTGCTAAGGTCTCTGGCCCATTTTTCAACTGGGTTATTTTCTCACTGTTAAGTTTTAAGCCCTTTGTATAGTTTGGTTAACAGTCCTTTATCAGATGTATCTTTTACAAATATTTTCTCCCAGTCTGTGCTTGTCTTCTTATCCTCTAGACATTTTTTGCAGTTTTCTTTTTATTTTAATGAAATACAGCTTATTATTTTTTTCATAGATCGTGCTTTTGGTGTATCTAAAAAGTCATAGTCATACCAAAGGTCATCTAGATTTTCTCCTATCTCCTGGGGGTTTTATAGTTTTGTGTTCTACATGTAGGTCTATGATCCATCTTGAGTTAATATTTGAGAAGGGTGTAAGGTCTGTGTCTAGATTCATTTTTTTGCATGTGGATATCCAGTTGTTCCACCACTATTGTTGGGAAGACTTTTTTCCATTGTATTGTCCTTGCTCTTTGTCAAAGATCAGTTGACTATATTTACATGGGTCTACTTCTGCACTATCTAGTCTGTGCTGATGACCTACTTGTCTATTCTTTTTGCCAAAATCACAGTGTCTTGATTATTGTTGTTTTATAGTAGATCTTGAAGTTAGGTTGCGTCAGGCCTCCATCTTGTTCCTTCCATCACTATTGTATTGGCTATTCTGGGTCTTTTGCCTCTCTGTATAAACTCTACAATCGGTTTGTTAGTATTCCCAAAATAACTTGTTGGGATTTTGAGACTGCATGGAATCTATAGATCACATTGAGAAGTAAAATCTTGACAATATTGAGTCTTCCTGTTCATGAACTTGTATATGGAATCTCTCTCCCTTTACCTTTTTAATTTTTTTTAATCAAAATTTTGTTATTTTCCTCAAATAGATCTTATATTGTTACACTTTTACCTAGCATTTCATATTTTGGAGTGCTAATGTAAATGGTATTGTGTTCTTAATTTTAAATTCTGGAAGGTGTTGTTTGAAAGATTTGTTTCTAACTTTTGGAAAAAGTCACTGATACACTTAGAAGGCCCACCATGATCTACCTCTGCCTTTCCCTCTTGACACCCATTTTGCCAGTCTCATCATTGGTGCTCCCATTCTGATGAATAATGGCATGCCTATGTAAAACTTCATTCCATTCCTGGAAGGTTCTTGAACTGATGTCTTCACACTATCACCTAAGCCTTTATTGTTTTTTTATAACAGCTTTATTGAGATAATTTACAAACCATACCAGTCACCCTTTTAAAGTATATAGTTCAGTTTGTGTGGATCTTTCAATCCTTTTTAGGTAGATACCTAGAATTGGAATTGCTGGGTTATATTGTAACAGTTTAACATTTTGAGGAATTGTCAAAATATGTTCCAAAGTGATTACACCATTTTATATTCCTACTATCAATGTATAAGGATCTAATTTTTTCATATCCTTGCCAACACTTGTTACTGTGTCTTTTATAGCCATCCTACTGGGTATGGTCTCTCATTGTGGTTTTGATGGCATTTCTCTAAAGACTAATGATGTTGAATAGTTTTCATGTTATTGGCTATTTACATATCTTCTCTAAAGGAATGTTTATTGACATCCCTTGCCCATTTAAAAATAGGGTTGTCTTGTTATTATTGTTATCCCTATCTTAACTGGCTAGCCTACCTTCTCATACTTAATCTTCCCCCTTCTCTTTTTCACACACCTCCAGCACTACATTCCTTCCATTTATATAATCTTATCATAGCTGGAATTGTTTGGTCTACCTTCCCATGAGAATGTTGACTATGAGAGAGTAGAGATGATATGTCTTATTCACTATTTTGCTGTCGGTACACAGTTTATGCTTTTGGTCCAATAATTTGCACAGTTTATGCTTCCTGGCACATACCAAGCACTCAACAAATATTTGTTGAATTATATTTAATTTCATGTTCACCTGTTTCTCCTGTTGTGTCAAAAGGAGTGCTGTCTCCATTGAAAATGTTTTAGGGATCACCTTCTGACCATCTGCATCTCTATCTTCCATTGGTTGAGGATTGTTCCTAGGGATATTAGTTCTCATGCATATCTGATAAATGACTGCAGCTTCCAGTGGGGAAAGACGCCTGTGGTGAAATACATGTGAAGAGCATGCGTAGCTGTTGGGGTTAGAGGGCCCAGTCAACTGAATTTTAAAATACAATAACATCTGGTGCTCCCATTGCTTGAACACATTCCACCATCACTATCACTCTTTAGCTGGCTGGCCAACTCATGTCCATCCTTAAAAATGTGCCTCAAACGTGATATTTCCTCCTAGAAACCATGAGGTGGGCTGACCCTCATTTGTGCCCCTTGTATTCAGTGTCTACTCTGCTGTTACTTACCTGTACCCCCAAACATAAGGCTATAAGCCTTTTTGTTGCCTCAGCAACTAGCATATACTAGATGCCCAGTAAAATACTTACAGAAAGAAACAAAGGAAAGATAAAAAAGTTTTGAAAAAATGGAATTAGATGATGATTTAGTTTGCTTGGGCTGTTGTGACGAAATATCATAAATTGGGTAGCATAAATAACAATTTATTTATCATAATTCTGGAGGCTGGGAAGTCCAAGATCAAGGTGCTAGCTAACAAATTTGGTGTCTGGTGAGCCCTCTTCCTGGTTTGCAGATGGCCGCCTTCTTGCTGTCTCCTCACATGGCAAAAAGAGAGACCTTTCTTGTGTCTTTTCTTATAAGGGTACTAATTTCATTTATGAGGGCTCTGCCCTCACAACCTAATTACCTCCCAGAGGCCCCACCTCCAAATACCATCGCTCTGAGGATTGTGGCTTCAACATATCAATTTTAGGGAGACACAAATCCAGTTTGTAGCAGGTGTAAAGTAGAAAAGTAGATGGAAAAATATAACAGTAAAAAAAAAAAAGATGGAAATAATAGTATTAATTTCAAAGAAACATGGTAAGGAAAACAAGTAAAATGTCATTCTGAGTTATGGTCTATGTAATAATGGACACTTGAAGTGACCAATAAATTAACAGTAAATTACAGCTGACCCTTGAACATGGGTTTGAAGTACATGGGTCAACTTATACCTGACTTTTTTTCAATAAATACTTGTGTGTTTTCCTGATTTCCTTAATAACATTTTCTTTCCTCTAGCTTACTTTATTGTAGTAATACAGTATGTAACACATTTAACATACAAAACATGTTAATCGACTTATCTGTAAGGCTTTTTGGGGAGTCAGAAACTTCTGACTGCAGATTTCTGACTGTGCTGGGGGTCAGTGCTTCTAATCATGTTGTTCAAGGGTCAACTGTGGTTCTAAATACTTATTCTAAGGCAAGAGACCAGGAGAAAGCTGAGAAGCTGGGCCAGCTTGTTGATTTTCCTGGAGGGCTGTGGTTGATTTAAAATCCAGCTAGCTTAGCTCATAGCTGGTGAAGACATAATTCATAATTCTGATGCACTCATATGTATCAGACACCGTGCTCCTCTCTCCACTACAGGAACAGTTCACTCAGAGACAGAGAATATATTGACTCCTATAGGGTGAACTAACACAGCCAGCAATTACCACATGCAAATCACTATGCTAGGTGCATCAAAATAACTGGCTGAACCTACTGAAGAGCCCTGCAGGGATGGGTAAACAGATTGAGACATTAGGTAACTTCCCATGGTTCACATTAAGTCCTGACATGGACACTCTAGCCTAACTTCTCTGTATTTTTCCCACTACTCACTTAACCCTCATTCATCCTTTTGTTGTGATGCAACAAAACTAACTCATGTGGGCCAGGCATCCCATTAGACATGGGCAATAGATACTGCAGGGAAGCCACAGTCGCAGTCCATGCCCCCAGAGAGCTGAACATGTCTGAGAACAGACATTAGCAGATAATGTGCAGTGTGTAAAGTGTTAGAAAGGGGGAACTGTGGGGCGCTGACCTGGGCACGCAGTTCATGGTGACCTCTCTGAAGAAGTGAAGACTCATTAGGAGTTAGCAAAGGAAAGTTGGAGCTAAAGGGGAGGAAAAGTGGGCCAGGCGATGGAATATATGCAAACAGAGAGAAGGTCTATTTCAAGAATATGGGCTTGAGAGGTCAGTGGGGGCCAATTCATGAAGAGCCTTGTACTCATGTTTGGGACTTAACCCTAAAGCAATTAGAAGCCACAGCTTCTAATTCATGAAATTCCTTCCCCACAGCAAAAGGAAGAAATCACTTAATTCTAAATCACTTCATAGGGATAATTGGTTTCATTTAAACTTCCCTGGTCTGCCACAGCAGATGTAGGATGCTAGGGGACTGGATCCCACAGGCACCTGAGTAAAGGGCTGCTTTCCTCAAAACTCTCAATTACCAAGCCCTGCTGCCTCAACATCACTGTGAACGATCCCCAGGAAGGAATGCTGAGGGCTTGGAAAAAAAGGTCCAACCCTGGCTCTTGGGCTAACAGCTGAATTAGTTAAGTCAGTTATACCACACCTTTGCCAGTTGTAACTGATACAAAGTGTCTTTCCTCCATCTCAAGATAACTGCCTCCTCCCTCTTCCAGCTCTTAGGCAGTCTCCGTGGTACATACTGCTCCATCCTCCCTCTTCCCCAGCTGCTGATCCCACAAAGAATCAAAAGATCCCTTGTAAAATCCTTTAAGTCAGGAAAGAGTGAAAACCCTGCTTTCAAAACTCTGGCACCAGGTACTAGATTTATTGGGGTGATGACTTCATAAGTCATATATATGTCTAATCACTATATTATACACCTGAAATTAATATTATATTGTATGTCTACTGTAACTGTAAAACATTATTAAAAAATTCTTATACCAAGAAGGCAGTGTTCTGGGAAGAGTACAGGAAAAGCCACTACAGTTAAGTAAAACTAGTAAATGAAGTGACAACCTAGTGAAATGGGCAAGACAGCCTTTGGAGCCTATTAAGACAACAGAAGAGAATGGAAACATATGGAAAACACAAATCACTGATAGTAAAATAATTTTATTTTATTTTTTTAAAAAAAGGTAGCATTTCACATATAAATTTAGACTCAAGATTACAGTGTATATTTGCCAAAAGGAACATCCCTGAAGGAGGGACAGACTTAAGAGCTCGAGTGAGCACAGGGTCACACACTCCATGGGGAGTTCAAGCGGAAGTACTTTAAAACTTCGCATTGTGATTCCCTGTTCAACTCTGCCACCAGGGCTTGTGGCTTATAAGATAACCCACATCCATCACTTTTGGGCAGCAGCTTTTAGCTCATGGGAATAGGAAATATCTTCTAGGAACAAAAGCACAAAGGTCAATGATCCAGAGCTCCCACAATAATCATTTTTTATCTGCAGCAAGAATATATGACAGGTGAAGAGTTCATAGTTTTTATAGTTTAAAAGTTCTTTTAAGGAGGGCTAGAGAACACAAAATGCAGTCATAAAGAGAATGTATACAATTAAATGAGCACAAATAAAAATTGATGCTCTCCATGTTACAAATACTTCTACAGGATAAGGCCCAGGGAAAAGACCCATTCCAGTCTGGGATTCCTTTCCCATATAAAGAGTTTGGCACAACCTACAAGATGTCATGAGACTGACAGGACAGTCAGCTGAAAGTTTGCTGGAAGTGGTCCCATGACTTTTCTGTCCGACTTGAACACAGTCTACAAAAAAGGTGGCTTACTTAACAAGCTGCGCACACTCGGGCCTAACTGTGGGGCAAACAATTTCAGGGAAGTTAACCTCAAGGAAAAAAAGTCCAGATGAAATAGGTCGCTCATAGCCACAGGCTAACTCTGTCATCCTCTCAAGGAAGATTAAATCCACTGGCTGCCCAGAAAGACAGTGGTATTCTGATCTCAAGGTTGGAGAACTTTGATTTTAATTTCAGCATCTCAGGGCAAGAAAGGAGAAAAAGATGACCAAGGATGCTTTCTAAGTTACTCTGTTCCACACCACGTGGGCTCCTAATAAACAATAACGAGAAGAATCAGTGTGCTGGTAACCACGATAGCCTAGAATTTGGCCTTTAAACAGAGGTACTAGAGCAATGAATGTACTGCAAATCCAGTTTTAAAAATAAAAACTTCCTGCAGTTATGATTCAATACTGTGCAGTGAACAGCTAGAAACTGTATGCTGCTATTTCCGGTTAAAGTCCTGTCGTGCTCTTGGCCAGCCAGAGCTGAGAGGTGACATGTAAGAAGTTGTCTGTGACTAGAAACCAGGCACCTTAGTCACATATGGCCTGGGGCAATGACACAGACAATGATCACTCAAAAGAGAAGGATGCAGGTACCTAGAGCTTTGGTTTGAAGTAAAGGTTTCATCTCACTCCAAACTTCAAACCAAGCTCTATCTCTGAGCCTGCTAATAAACCAGTGATTAAGAATCTCTAGGAGGAATTTATGGTTGAGTGGCAAGATGCATGTCCCAGCAGGCCACCAACCTGACTGAAGGAAAACAAAAAGGTGCAAATCGTATCAAGTAAATGGTTGCTCAAGTGGAAGATCATTTCCTGGGGAACTTCAGCAGACTAAATGCTAATCACACGATGAATGCTAGGACTGGACCAGGAAGACAGCCTGGATCCCAGGTGTAATGAGTCGTCTTTACACTTACCACATCCTGGCTGTCTTCTCGCTGGCCTCCTCTCTCTGGAATGGCTGAGCACACATTTCCCCAGGGACCAATGTAAACATTATTCAATAGATCTCAGTTTAGAAAACACAGCTTGTTATGTATTTAGTGTTTAACATTCCAGTGCAGGCAGTATTTTAGCATCAGACTTTTCCCTCATTCATGAGTACCAGTTTGAAAAGAAACACACATAGCATACTTGATAAAACGGCGGCTGAAAACACCATTTGGGGGCTAGACAGCTTACTTTATCCTGGAATCAGCTGATGAGCCAGGACTACCACAGGAGAGGCAGAACAGACAGCTTGGAGAGTCATATAACCAATGTTCCCAGTTAACCCCTTGGGCCGCATCTTGATATGGGAGAACATTTCCACTTCTTGCATCAACCTATGCTCTCCTTCTTTTGGATAGGGCTCTCTCCAGAGGGTTCAAGAGCCTCCTTAGAGAGGAGAGGAGAGCTTTTTCTTCCAGTCCTACCATCTGAATACTTCGAAGCACAAGAGGAGTCTACAAACATGCTAGGGATGTTGCTGCCAAAGTAGATCTTACTGTTAGAAGCAATGGCCTGGTACCTTCTGAGCTCCAGATACTCCGGGGTCAATTTGTGCTGTGTGGGGTCAAATAAGAGCAACAACGTCAGGACACTGGTGCAGCTGTCATCTCTACCTTCCCTTACACACGTTTTCCCTACTGCTCTCCTGAGTACTGTCACTCAACTCTGAATTGCTGCCGATGACCCGCTCTTACTCTGAAGTGTGGCTACCACATTAACAGCTATATTCCAGGCTTGAAGTTCCTCAGCAAGCTCCTGTCCTAATGTAGAAGCAGCTGTTCATTTTTTAATTTAAAAAGTGGGGGATGGGAAGGACTTTTAGAGAACAATGAATGATAACTCACAAAGTAATGATAAAAACTAACAGTTCTATAGTGACTTGGGGCCGATAAAGGACTTTCATGAACACTTTCTCATTTCATTTAGCTGAACTGAACCTGGAATCAGTCTGGAATTTCTGCTGGCTCTCTTGAGAGGTGAACATGTCAATGGATGAGAGTGGTGGAGCTCCAAAGGAAGGGTCTGGGCTCATAACCTAATTATCAACCATCTGTGATTGTGCTTTTCTTGACCACATGCCAGGACTGGAAAAAATCTCAAGAAATCACTTGATTGGCATCTTGCCTCTACCCAGAAGCTGGATGTTTAAACTGTTTGTGATGGTCAGATGCTTGTCAATCACCAGATCTCTTCCCTGTCGCAGTGTTTCATTTTGTTTAAATTGTGCTGTTCAAATATATCCAACTGAAATCTCTCTGGGTTTGATTAAAACTCATTCATTCCCACTGATCCCTAAAACATACTTCTCCAAACCCCCCTGAGAACCTTCCCTAAGTGATCTACTCCTCATGTCACGTCCCAGCCCATTCTCCAGCAAAAGGTCATCTTGTCCTTCACAGACCTCTGACGTCTTCCACTCACTGGATCCATACCTCCTCTGGTTGATTTATACCCTCTGCTGAAATAATGCCATCGAATCTGGTCACAGTGCATAACCAAATGGTTTCCTGAAGTCTTATTAACGTAGGTCAATATCTGAAGAGCATTTTTCAAAGAGGCATAAAATTATTGCCCCTTTCAGCATAAGGCTGACCTCAATGACAAGGTCTTGATACTTGTGCCCGGCCAGCTTCTTCTATTGACAAATTTGGATTGCTAGTTTTGTAAACTCAAGTTTCTCATCTTGCTTTCATCTTGACCAAACTCCATTCTGTTTCTATAGAGCTGTGTCCATCAATATATTAAGTTTACTTCTGATTTTATACTGGATTTCAAGGTACTGATACCTCTCATTCTGTCAACCTATCATGTCTTATCATTTCTTCTGAATAGATTAAGTTGTTCCTTTCTAAATTGAAGGAGTTTAAGTCCTGTCTATACCTTAAATCTTGACTGTAATCCTTCAAACAAACGTATCATACATCTTAGCAATCTCTTTTAGTCCCAATCTACTCTACAACTAATAACCTTATAAATGTTGGTCATCTCCATCCCTTTTCAAAATATCACAGGGGATGTAGCTGACTCTTAAATAAATAATTCTTGCTGAGTAGGCTTGTACTCACTAGACCTAATCTTATCCCAGTCCTTACACAAAAATTGGTCACCTATACATCACCCAACCTTTCTCAAGTTATTACACATGAAATCCATCATGCATTTTTTAAATCCAGTAAACAAGGAGTACACAACTGAAGGCATTTGGAAACATGTGTGTGGGCTGGAGGTGGTGCTGTTAAAATAAGTAAGCACTAATGACATTTAATAGGCAAGGGCTCGGGATGCAAAATGCCCAGTAAAGCATGAGACATTCTTCAACAATGTAAAAGTATCTCACTGTAAAATGCCAGGAATGTCTATGATGAAAAACACTGCTTTCAACAAGCTTAGCACCTACCCAAAAAAAGCTCTGGGGAACAATTCTAAGCGAACTTTACTCTTTTCCTATCATTCTTGTTATTTTACAAGTCCCTCAACTTTCCTGATTATTGAGCTCTTACATAGCAAATCACATGAATGGCTATATAGCATTATGGTTATACTGGTTGCCCACTTTTATAAGGAAATAATATACAAAATCCTCTATCCAGTGAGTGTGCAATGTCTGGCTAAGCATTGGCTGGGTCTAGAGAGTATGATAATAACTACCCTTCCTTGACACTGGATAAAATTGCCTCTATGACATTAAAACATCCCCATGAGGGAAAACAAACCCAAGCTGTATTACTAGGAGGGTGGCATGGACAGCTAGTCACCTTATTTGAGGTGGCATATTTATGTGCAGCATAATACTCGGCATCTGCTTTTGTCTTCTCTCGGGCCAGGAATGCAGCATCTAGCAAATAAAACAAGAGTCAGAGTGTTCAAAACAGGAAAGTTGTAATCCATTTCCTCAGCTGGGTACGAGTTCAAGCTCTACCTCAAGCAGGAGTCCCTTTCACCACTGTCTGACATTTGGATCACTTACTTTACTTTAAAAACATAGAACAACACAAGCAGTTTTCAAACCCAAGTCCCCAGACAGCTTTCTCAAAGGGGAATATTCTCGCCAATGTTAAATAACTCTCAGCTCATCTGAGCTCACTTTGTTTTCCACCTAAAGTTGCTCCTTCTTTCCTCCACTCCCTCATCCCCCAAAGCCTCACACCTAGGGCTCTGGGCTTCAGGTGAACTCACTGAGCCCAGATATGAAAGCTCTGTTCTATTTACTGTATTGCCTCCACTTCCTCCGAATCTGATCCAGAATCAGTTAATATGGAATGATAGAAAGCAACACTACATAAGCAAAAGAGGTTCAATGTTTGGTCTTCAAGACTGTGAGCTAAGAATAGCAATGTCTCACTATGTGAAATCAAGGCATTTGAGGGCTTCTGTGAAAACCTGGGCTGCTTTTTTCTCAGCAATTTGTTGTTGATGTTGGACAGGGAAAAAGAAATGGGTCGTGGTGGGGTTTCTCATCTTGTACATTCTTTACAACTGATTATGGGTAATTATTCTACTTTGGGGGATGAGGGAGGGAACTAAGTGGGAGCTAACAGGCCCCAATTTAAAGATGGAAAATGAAAGGCGGGGTTACCTACAGTCATAAAGTAAACCAAGAGCTAGATATGTTATGGCAATTTAAAAAAAATTTGTCCAGACTATCAGGCCAGCCACTTTTGGCAGACAACGGTCTTCCTACCTACCACTGTCAAGAACCCTATCTCTGAAGCAGGGGAGGATAAGGATAGTCAGAGCTTCTTTTTTCCTTGATGTACCTTCAATTTCAGAAATGCGTTTTTCAGTTTCCTTCTCCATCACTTTCTGTTGAAACCGAATTTTTGCCACTTGTGCAATCTTCTCTGCTTCTGTGATTATACACAAAAGACACAGTTAAAAAAAATTTCCCTAATTCCGCTGGTACTTAGCATCAGCAGTATACAATCTAACATTTAATTAGTCTAACATTTAATTACATAAGATGTTATGGGCTAATGGTTTCATTAAGTTTTATCTATCCAGAATGTAAACAACTCAAAAGAAAAAAAAGAAAATTTATTTCCTATTTTATTGTTCCATTTCGACAGTGCTAATTTTTTGGGAAGGGGGAGTATAAAAGATAAGCATTCCAGTCCTTCAAGGGATTGAACAGCAATGGCCCATAAACGAATAGGAAAAAAATACTTCATAAAAGTATTCAGAACAAAAACAGAGCAATGTAAATGTATGGCAAGATAGGACAATTATATAATGTGGCAGGAGGAAGAAAGAATAAGGAAGATGGGTTAAACCAGGAGAGGCCTTCTGGAATAAATCTAAAAAGAAACTAATGAACATGATCTAGGAGGACATGGCAGAAGGCATAAACAAAGACAGAAAGTACTAATGAGCAAGTCACAAGGAATAGGTGATACTGAGCCAGGTGACGAGAAGACATCAACAAATAAAAACAGAGTTATAAGACCCCTGTTTTGAGTAGCAGGCTAAGGAATTCAGCTTTAATAAACTCAGGATCAACGGTTAAGTTACCACCAGGGAAGTGACATCATGAAAATAGTATCAGAGGAGGAATATTCTGACTGCTGTGGAAGATGAAAGAGAAAGCAGGATAATCGATCTGAGAATGTGAAAACAAGTGTTGAGAGTGAACGAGTTAGCTTCATCAGGCAATCATAGGCAAAGAAAACAAGAAACACCCTTAGTAAACTTCTGTCCTAAACAAAGAAGCCAATACCAGAAAAGAAAAACTCTAACTCTTACTTTCATTTCAATTACTGCAATACTTGAAGAGCAATTCTTAATTCTTTTCAGCGAAAGAAGGTCGGTATTTCAAGACATCTCTAGCCCCTAAGGGAAGTACATAATGGAAAGAAAATTTCCAAGTGGTTTCTTCTTTCCAGAAGACATATCCTTTATTAACTTCTCTAGGGCATACTTCCCTGTTACTCCCATCAGCATAAAAATAGATCCATATCATACCATCCTAAAAACAGATTACTATGTTTAACTGGGCTAGAAATTTATCTATAAGCAGAAACTCAGGATAAAACTGGAATAAGAGGTAAAGGATCTGCAGCCTACAGATAGAACCTAGAGAATGATGTTTCAACTCAAGAGAACTGTTGCCATAATCCCACTTAACACTGCTCTCTGACATGTGGTGATAAACCCATAAAGAAAATGACCAAACTTCTAGCTCTAGAAAAATAGTGGAGTAGACTAATGAGAAAACTCTTCAGCTAACACTTTAAAGTCCTAGATAAAATACGGCAAATTTGTTTTTTAATGCATGGCTGAGATCCTAAGGAAGAATGGGAGATCTTCAAGAGACATAAGCAAAGGAAGAGCTGAGAGTCTGTATGGCGGCATACCAAAGAGTGGTTATTAGACAAGTAAGGGAGAAGGACTTGGGTTATTGCTCAGGCAAGGCCAAGAGATGAGGTTTTGAGATGTTTGAACTGAGAGTCCTGTATAAAACCAAGATAGCTAAAGGACCATAGTTCCAGTTAGACTAAACAAACTACCCACCAGCCCAGTGAGAAGCTTTTCTCTACCTAGACACATCACAGTAAAACTGAAGAACACTCAAAGACAGAGAGAAAAATCTTAAAAGTGAGAAGAGAATAAGAGGCCAAACAAAAGTGAGATAATATTGCCAAAGTAACGAAGACTAGTAAGTTAAGTTTAGAATAGGCTAACCTACTACTCAAGAATAAAACAAAAGCAATTCAGACCAAGGAAAACTGAGTAAGTTTTCCACTCTCTAGCCTTCACTGAAAAAAAATTTGCAGAAAAAATGAATTGCCAGAAACAGTGGAGAGGAAAAAAAATTACATAACACACATAAATCAAAATGAATATTTATTGTAAGAATCAATGACGATGATGATAATAGGGAAATACAAACAACATGAACTCAAATACTAGGCAGCAATATGAAAAACTGGGAGAGTGATAAGAATTAAAGCATTCCAAGGTATTGTTCAAGAAGTGGATGGAAAGAATGATTAACTGCAGACTTTGTCAAGTCAGGTACGCTTAACATTTTACAGGTAATGACTAGTTACACATTCTAGAAATTGAATGTGAAACTTCCAATCAACTAAAGAAAAGAATAAAGAAAATCCAATCAATTTAATACCAATTAGAAAAAAGGGAAAAAAGAAGCAGAGAAAAAAATGCATGTTCAATAGCACAAAATTTAAGGATATAAAAAAATCCAAATATAGCAGTAACCACAATAAATATAAAAAGACTAAACTCACCAGTTAAAAGACAGATTCTCACATTGGATAAGATAACAAAATCCAGCTATATGCTGTTTATAAGAGACATACCTAAAACATAATGACATAGAAAAGTTGAAAGTAAAAGGATGCGAAAAGATACATCAAGAAAATAACTAACCAAGAGAAATCTGGCATAGCTAAATTATCATTAGACAAAACAGATCTTAAGCCAAAAAAAGCATGTTTGAGATAAAGACAGTTATTACGTAACAGGCACAATTCTCCAGGGAGATGTAACACCCCTGAACCTAATGGTCTTAAGGATACAGCCCCAAAATACATAAAGAAAAAACATGCAGGTCAAAATATCCATGGTCGTAGTGGGAGATTTTAAACACACCTCTCATTAACTGATAGCTCAAGGTGGCAAAAATCGAAGAATACAGAAAATGTGAACAACACCATTAATAAGCCTGACCTAATGGATATACAGAGAAACCTGGATCCAACATATAGTGGATATATATTCAAAATTTTCAAGCACATATAGAACATTTGCAAAAAAAAGGACCACATATTGACAAGGCCACAAAGCAAATTTTAACAAACACTTAAGAATACATATAATAGATCCTATTTTCTGACTATAATGCAATAACACTGGAGAGCAACAAAATTCATTTCATTCAAAAATTCATTCAACCAAAAGTTGAAAAATATATTTTTAATAATTTATGAGTCAAAAAAGAAATCATAATAAAAATGTTTTAATAGTTAAAACTGAACACTAATAATAAACTTGAGATATACCTAAAGCAGAACTTATTAGAAAATTAGAAGAAACCAATAAGTAAACTCAAAAAAGGTAGAAGGAAAGAAATAAGTGTAAATAATAAAATTGAAAAGAAAATAACAACAGCACCAACCAAATTTAGTTCTCTATAAAGATGAATAAATAAGACAGGCCTCTGGCAAAAATGATCCAGCAAAACATAAGGCACAAATAAACAATATTAGAATTAAAAAGGGAGCATACAGATTTGGTAGAGAGTTTTAAAAAGTAAAAAAATTCTACAAATAAATTTATGCCCCCAAATCCGAAATATGAGATAAAATGGACAATTTTCTAGAAAAATATAACTACTGACATAAAAAGAAACAAATATCTGAACAAACCTATAGCCAATACAGAAATTAAATCAGTAGGTTAAATATCACCAGAAAAAAACAAACAAGCACACAAAAAAGCACAAATCCACTAGACCAAGACAGTTTTTACAAGTAAGTTCCATCAAACCTACAAAGAGGAGATAATACATATTTTATACAAAATGTTCCAGAACATTGAAAAGAAGAAAAAATGTTATCCAACTCATTTTGAGGCTAGTGTAACCATGATACAAAAAAACCTGAGCATAATAGTACAAAGAAAAAAAATTGTAAGCTGATCTTATTCATGAAAATAAAAGCAAAAATTTTAAAAGAAATCAGCAAACTGTATAGTGAAATGCTTTGGGGTGAACTGCCTATATTATGCTCCAGTGGGTTTATCCCAGAAAGACAAAATAATTCAGTTATAGAAAATCTATTAATATAGTTAACCAATTTAAAACTTTAAACAGAAAAATTATATGGTCATCCCAACAGATAGATATAAAAAAATTCTAAGTTTTCACAGCTATTCATGATAAAAACTCTTGGCAAGCAAGAAGCAGAAGGAAACTTCGTTGACCTAAAAACAGTTACGAACTGCCAACATTATTGGGACTCTTTAAACCAGGGAACAAGCCAAGAACGCCTGTTAGCATCTTTCTTTTCAACAAGGCATAGCCTAAAGAAGAAAATAGTTCTAAAAGGTGAAGGACTACCAAGAAAAAACCAGAACTGTCTAATATGAAGATAATATGACTGCTCACATGGGAAATCCAAGAGACCATTAAAAAGAGCAGATTTTTGAGCAAGACTGCTACAGAACAAAACAGCATGTCTATACAAAAGCAAAACCCAGTTAGAAAAAGTACCTTCAAAAAAGAGTCTATTTCTAATAGCAAACTTGAGAAATATATAGAAATAAATCTCTAACAAAGAATGTACAAAAACTTTAAGAAGAAAATTATAATTTTTGAAAGACATTTCTCATAAATGGAGAAATATAACAGATTTGTAAGACTTAATATCAAATTTTGTAATTCTCTCCAAAGTGATGTAGAAGTAATGCGATTTCAATCAAAATCCTAATACCATATTTTACAGAACTTGAGGAGCTGGTCTAAAATTTATATGGAGGAAAAAAGGGCCTAAGACAGTCTAAGACAATTTTAGGAATAGTTAGGAACCATTAAGAAGAATAGTTAAGGAGAAAGTAAGACTTAACATAAAAATTACAGTAATTATAACAAGGTAATACTGGAGAAGGCCCCAGACCAAGAAACTGAAACAAAATAGAGACCCTAGCAACAGAACAAATCCTATACAGAATCTTGTTATATAATAGGTGTGGCATTAGAAATAAGTAGAGGAAATAATGAACTATTCAATAGTCTAAAGAAATCTGGCTTGCCATTTGAAAAATATAAAACGGACTTCCTATGTCACACTAAACACTAAAATAAATTCCCAATGGATCCAATACCTAAATATGAAAAGCAAAACTTTAATTAAAACTTTTAGAATAAAATTATTACTTTGAAGCTAAGAAAGAATTCTTAAATAAGACAGGAAAAGCACAAACCAGAAAGGAAAAGATTGATGAATCTGATTACATGAAAATTAAGTATGTGTGACAAAAACATTATAAAGTTCAAAGACAAGCTACAAATTGAGAAGATATTTGCAACGCATAAACCTGAGAAGAGACTGATATCCAGAAGATACAAAGGCAATTCACATATTACAAAAAAAAGAGAGAAATCTGAATGATCAATAAACAACATTTAACACTACTAGTAATCAGAAATTTAATTGAAATTATGTGATACCATGTACACTCTCAAACTGGCATAAACTTTGAAAAGCCTGACAACTCTAAAGGTTGAGGAGGATTATAGAAATGGGAATTCAATATGGCAGCATAGAAACGGGAATGTAAATAGTTCTGAAGAGAAGGTGAAATGGAGAACAATTTGGTAGTATGTTGTAAATTTGAAAGTGTGTGTATCTGTGACCCAGTAATTCTACTTCAAGATTTGTATTCTAGAGGACTCTGTGGGAAAGCACACTTTTTGTCATTTCAATCTGTTATAAGCCAATATTTTATAAATTATAATAAAAATGAATTACTAGGAAAAATATTATAAAAAGAAAGCACAAGTTCTAGGGTTTTTTATTATTAGAATAAACAGACATAAAATTACTGTGTAAAAATGCTGTTAAGAACTTCTATATACCCATTCTCAGTTTCTGTACTCATTTTACTGTGGATCAAAACAAAAAAGCTGCTGATGAGGCACTGACCCACACATGGGTAGTACCACAACTCTAGGAAAACTCTTATATGTGTGCACAGAGACCTGGATAAGGGCATCACTGCAGCACTCTTTGTAAAAAGGAAAAGACAGAAACCACCTAACCATTAATAATCAATCAGAATAAACTGAGGTTCACTTCTAGAATAAAATACACAGTAGTTAAAAATGAACTAGATCTACATGTCTTCGTATGACTAAAAGGCAAGTTATGAAATAAAAGGTAGAGCTTAAAGTCATTTTTATAATTTAAAATAATTCTGTGAATTGTTTATTTTCACATACTTATAGTGAAAGTATAAAAACACGGGCAGAAAAGATATACATCAACTTCAGAATGGAAGCTACACTAAGGTCAAAAAATAAGACCAGGAAAGGATACAAAGGAGGCTTCAAAGGGATAAATAAACTTATTCTTAAAAGAAAATACGATCTGAATGAAATATGGCAAAATGTTAATCCTTCATTATACTGTTTTCTGTACATTCTTGCATATTTGAAGTATTTAATAAAAAATTTCTTAAACTTTCAGCATACCAAGGAAGAAACACCTGGGAGCCTAACACATGTAGTACCCCAGAGTTTTAGGGAAGTCACTGTGATTCAAAATCAGCTATAAGCAATCCTGCTGTACTTTCAGAGATAGCGATATCTATCCAGATAAAACTAGGTGCATGTCAATAGCAAGGATGCATATTATAATACTGAGCTTTGGCTAAAAACTTCCCTATTCTTAATCTGTATAAACAAAAACCTTACTCCAGAGGCTAGAGCAGTCCCCAAACACTACCAACTTTCCTCATCCTTGAAAAAGATAAAAGCAGCAGCCAAGGACATGGTGGAATCTAAATAATTAAGTATTGGCCTGCTGTGCTTTTAAAGGCTTTAGGACATCTGACTGTGCCAGAGTTTCCAGAATTCTCTACTATGTATGATGCGATCTTATTTGAGTCCCATCAATATCTAACATGAGGCTGACAAAGAACCAAAGAACATGACAAACACATAACACATATACTTAGAGACATCCATTTCAGAAAGAAATCCAAGTACCTATAATAGCCTTTTTCCTCTCTGTCTCAGCTTCTTTCTCCACCACCTTTTGTTTTTGCGTAGCTATTAGAAGTTTTGTCTTCTCAGCCTCCCTGTGGAGCAAAATATTATAAAAATTAGAAATTATGTGCAGTCACATGCAGTAATTCTGACCCTACAGTAGGTCAGAAAACTGTCTTAAACAAGAACTTTCTGATCCATTAAGGTAGACAAGAGAGGAGTTACTTTTTTACATGTATAAATTTGAGATTGAAAGGTTCGATGATTTGCCCAAAGTCACCAAGAGGCAGGAATAAAATTTAGTACATTTCAATTTTAAACTGACCTTTCCCTCTAACTGTATCATAGAAAGCATGAGATCTGGAAGTAACTGGAGTATATAAGTGCTTCTTTTGCTGTTAAGCCTCCAGTTAGCCCATACGGCACCTCTGAGCTAAGAAGCAAAAGGCACCAACCTCTGAGCAGTTACAGTTCCTTAGGTGCATGGCTTGGCAAGAAGAATGGAGCTGGATTCCAGCCCTCCCTCAGGTAGACACCCTTATTTGCTGTACAAAAGATATAACTAGGTGGCAGTCTATTAGGTGGTGTACTGGGGCTCAATGTAAGAAACTTTTTTCTAAGAATCTGAGCTTTCTAATAATGGAAATGACTGGCCTATCGCTAAGCATGTGCACCACAAGGCAAAAATGGTATTAAAAAAATACTATTTGGTGGGAGGTTAGACTGGATGATCCCAAGGTGGCTTTCATTCTGGAATTCCAATAGTCTATAAAATCAAGAGATATTCAGAATTATCTGAAAAGTAACTCCAATGACTTCCCTAAAATATCTATCCCAAAGCAGTCTTCCTGCCAACATTGATAAAGACATAAAATGACATTCTAGATACTATGAGGTATTTGAGGGCAGAGAACACAGAGTATTCATCTTTCTATCACTAGAATCCATCATATTTAAAGCCTAGACCATATTGAGCCTTTAATAAAAATTTTTTCTATAAATTAATCAGATCCAGGATCTAGCCAGTCTGGCACTCTGCTTTATAGTTTTAACAAAGAGTTCCTTTTCTACCACGAAAAAAGGGGGGAAAAAACTATATACAATAGAAGATATAGACGTGAGAACAATAAAGATTCAGAAGTGTATCACTCCATAAAAAAGTATTATTATTACATTTTGGATCTCTGTATTTATATATGTTCTATTCTAGACTTTTGCGAGGTTACTGTTACAGCATTTCATATTTTTCCTCTTAACAAATCAGTCAAATGTCCTAAAGGCTTTTTTACCTGTCATATGTGAGTAACACTGCCATTTCAACTGTAGTAGGTCCTCCCCTCAAGGGGATCTTCCTAAACACTTAGAAACAAACTTCCTGTCAAGCAAGTAGCTTCTCATACCCAGTCAGCCCCGGACATAAAAGAGACTACTACCAGAAGTCAACTCAGGCAAAGCTTCCAAGGCAAATTATGAAGATCAGGGTCTAAATTTAGATACACAATCACATACAAACCAAACTTTATACCAATATGGTGTCTAGTCTTACCATTATAACACAGTAACAAAATACAGGCACTCTCTTCAACTTTAACAACTAGGACTCTTTCTCTCCTCTATTAATATTTAATTCAAGGTATTATTCACAACCAAATTATACTTCCTTAGGCTTCCAACAACAGTTCTACAGCAAACTGAACCCTTAGCCACTGAAGCTGCTCCTGAAATGTCCATATGTAAAGAGAAAACTAATAAGAATCTAGTGAGAATTAAGACACCAGAATAGGCAATATTACTATAATTAACTATAGAAGACAAACATATACTGCACCCCAGAGTGTAATAGCTCACATAAGTTTCCTCTAGACTGGTATATTAATATGTATAGCCCTATATAAAATATTGGGATCCCATGCATATTACTCACATTAACTCAAAATTTCTTCTTATGGCTTCTGGGATTTTGGGTTTTGTAACACGCACAGCCTAAAAAATAAAAGTGAAAAATCCAAAGTATATTTGAAAAATAAATCTTCAAACTAAATCTATATAAGAGCTCCTCAAATGAAACTAATAAAACAACTATGACAGCGCTGTCTACTAACACACGTGGGGATCCCATTAGAAAATCTACTTTTCCTGTCATCACACTAAAAATCAAAGATAAGCTGCTGTTTGTTAGAAAAAAAAAAAAAAAGGCTATTATAGGAAAAACTACTCTACCCCTTGAAGAAATAAACTCCTTTAGGGAAAAAGCTCTCCTTTAAAAGAACTTTCACAGTTCTTTTAAATTTACCACCTCCTGTAATCACTCAGTACTGGCTGTAAATAAACAGGCTGAAAGGAAACAAATACCAATTAATGGCTTATATTTTTTCTTCCTAGAATTTAATTTAGGACAGTCTACTTGCCTTTGTAGACACTGTTTACTAGACACTGTTCCTCTAGCCACAGTGTACTTTGACATACTTGGAAAGTGCAGTTTTTTGAAAGCTAACTTTTCTACATCAAGGACTTAATCTCCTAAAACCGTTTGATTTTACTAAACATCCCTCACTTCCCATCTATACTCTGGCAAACACACACAAAATACCTTGCTGATCTGAATAAGTTAATTTCCCTCTGAATACTGGCTAAATGTTTAAGCAACAAAGCCTTTAAATACATATCCTCTTTGAAGGCTTTTAAAAAATGTTTAAACAACATAGCCTTCCCTACATGAAAGAGAACAAGTAAAACTATATGGTAATTTTGAGCATTATCAAAACTAAACACAAGAAGAGCAATTAGGGGAATTGTTTTATAACTATATAAATGTCTAACCAATGTCCTATATACTTAAAATACAATTTTGTAAAAAGATTAAGGTACAGAGAAAAAAATAAATACAAGAATTAGAGTAAAATGGAATCAGAATCTGGAGACTGTGGTGAAAAAACTCATTACATACTAAAAGGTGAGCATGTGAGGCCATAAGTAACAACTCATAGAGCTATCTAGACACAAATATTCAGAATCAGAATTTGTGAAAGCTGTCGAATTTCACCATGTGACTATCACAAATACAGAAGAGTTCCAATATGTTTTAGTATGATTCAGAGAGAAGCACTGTCCTATTGCATTTAATTAAGAGACTAGCCATCTATCCTTTTAGTCTTATTAAAAAAAGCATAAAATAGGAACTGCTTTCTGAAGACTTCTATCTTGCTGTATGAGGCTGAGGAACATACCATGTACTTGCAAATCTTAGAAAAATCTCATAATTTTCAAATGTGAAAATATAACAACCTACTGTAACAGATACCATGAATAAGTTGCGTAAGAGATTTAAGAAATAAAATGACAACATATCCAAAAACAAGGGCCAAAAGGAGCACATGAGCATATGTGTACACACACACACACACGTGTACACACACACACACACGTGTACACACACACACACACACACACACACACACACAGAGTAAAGCAAGTGAAAAAAAGTTGATAAAATAAGTATATCTGTTGAAACTGACTCCTGGGTTATATATATACATTTTAAACCTAAAGTCAACATATAATATAGTTATTCCTCTAAATGACATAAGAAAAAAATAACAAAGATGCCTATTTTCATCACTCTAACTTGCCGTAGTAGTTTTTCAAGAAGAAAAATGGAGTATAAATACAGAGACAAGGAAAATTAAAATAGTGATTGTGACAAGAGTGTTCATTCAACAACGAATACTAATTGTGTGCCTAGTTAAGTCCTGTTTGTTCCAGGCACCGTGATACATCAAAGAACAAGGCAAGACTGCTCTCACGGAATTTAAAATTTTAAGGGGAAAAACCAACAGACAACAGAATTTCAGGTAGTTATGAGTGTCACATGAAGAATTAAAGTAGGATGATCTGTCAACTGGGAAATACCATGTTGTAGAGAGGGAAATCAAGATTTTTATTTTGGCATAATTCAAAAAATTAAAAAAATCTACAGAAATTAAAAAAGTTTCAGTCAAACAAGATAAATAGCTATAGAGATCTGCTGTATTAACATTGAACTCATAGTCAATAATAATGTATTGTACACATAAACATCTGTTATAAGGGCAGATTTCATGTTAAGTATTTTAACACACACACACACACACACACACACACACACACACACAAAATTAACCAAAAAATCTAGAAACAGTGAATTCAGCAAACTTGTAGATATATAACAAATTCACCAAAAATAATTTGCATGCCCAAATGCTTAAAAGATGAAAGACTACATATTTAACAGTATTAAAATTCATTAACTTCATGGGTATTAATTTAATTTAGGATAGGAATTTCTCACCTAGATTGGAAATTCTAAAAGAAACAAAAGTGAGAGGATTAAGTAAAGCCATAAACTATGTTCCCAATTTTAAAACTTATACACCAATTGAGATACCTGATATAACTTAAAAACATCAACAATGATTTGAAAGAATAAGCTGGCAGAAATATCAAAGACCATTATTTTGAAAAGATAATGTATCTTACCAGATTTTAAAAGTGAAAAAAAGTTGAATTATCATAACCATATGAAACTGTGTTAAAAATAGGAAGGCTGAAAAATAAACTTGAATTCCAAAAAATGCATTCCAACTACCGTAAGAAATTATTTTATAACAAGACTAAAGCAGCCAAAACAACGAAGAGCTTGATTTACCACTTTTAAAACGTATTATAAAGTCACAGTTTTTCATTCAATAACTTTTTATAAATACAATATATATAACTGAATTTAAAAGATCCTTCTTGCTGCTTTACAGAAAATGATGTAGACGAAGATAAAAGTGAAAGTGAGGAACAAGATAGGAGACTACTGCAGAGGGCCAGGCAAGAGATTGTGGCTTGACTAAGGTGGTAGCAGTGAAGATGGAGGTGTGGAGGGTTTTACGTGGATTTCTGTGGCAGAATCAGCAGAATATGTGGACTGATTAGATGTTAAGGGTAAGGGGGTCAAAGATGCCTCCCATTCATCAAGATTGGTCTTAGAGGAAGAAGATGACATTTACTAACAGGAAAAAAAACACAGAAGAAACGTATATTTGATGGGAAAAGTCCAAGATCTCAATAAGTAATAAAAGGATAGGAAATAGAAAGATTGATGGAACAGAACAAAGTCCAAAAAAGACTCTACTCTATAATGGAATTAGCATACAATATAAATAATATTTTAAACAAGGGGGGAGACAGGGACATAAATTATTCAGAAATTACTGTTGCTACCAAATTGGAGAGGACAGGGATTGAAGTCTTGCCTCACAACTCACATCAAAATGAACTACAAATGAATTAAGATCTAAATCTAAAATAACGATTATAAAAGTAAAGAAAAATACTGTAATTTGATTTTACTTAAATATCTATATTTCAAAGTGGCGAAAGGCTCTTAAAGCAGGCCAGAATGGTAAAACACCATAAAGAAAAGAAACATTAAAATTACAACAAAAAAGTTTAAGACTTCAGAATTTCGGGGGGGAGGGGAGAGGAGATAAATGGCAAAGTAAAAACTATGAAAAATGTTTCTTATACATTTATTTAATGTTATAAATAACATTAAATAGCTTACTTAAATCAATGAAAAAAACAGACCAATAACTAAAACAATGAGCAAACACAACAAGCAATTCACAAATAAAATAACAGCCAATAAATATCCTAGGCTTTCAACCTCAATAATTCAAAATACCAGATTAATTTTCTCCAAAAAGATTACAAGAACAGGCATGCATCTACTATTTGGGTCCATTCACACAATCAAAAGTGTAGCAAATTACAGATGGGACAGTGTAAGCTCCTAAAATTTTTTCTGAAAGGCAATTTGGTAACATGTATCAAACGGCCCCCAAATGGAGTATACACTTTGATTCATCAATCCTACATTTAAGAGTTTATCCTAAGAAAGGATTTTTTTAAGTGCATGTATAAATTTAGTCACAATGTATATATAATAGTAAAAATGGGAAGCTATCGAGATTAAGTGAATTAAAACCATTAAAAGTGATGATATAGCAAATCTGTATTTTGCCTTGAAATATGCTTATATACTGTTAGTGAAAACAGTAGTTATGGTAGGATTCCATTTTTGTTTAACATTACTTATACCTAGAAACAAACACATTCCACTACATTAAGAAGAGTCTTAAAAGACAGAACTGTTAACTCTGCATAATAAGATTATGGTCAAATTCACTTTGTTATTCATCGTTTCCATAATATCTAACATTTTTTTTTACAATATATACAACACGTGTGTATAAAAACATCTAGAACATAAAAGCATTACTACGCATCAGTGAGAAAAAAGAAAAAAAAATCAACAAACCCAAAGATGCTTAACTTCATAAATAACTAAGGAAATGCAAATCAAAGATATAACTTCACATCTATTTAGCAAAAATTAGTATGTCTGACTGCTTCAAATGTTGGTGAGGCTATAGAGAAACAAATATTCACATATACTGCTAGTAAGAATATGGATTTGTACAGCCACTCTGAAAGATAATTTGTACACACAAGATGTGTCAGGAATGTTCACTACTTTTTAGCAGCTGCTAAAAAGAATGAGCGAGTTCTCTAAATTAACAACCTGGTCAGAATCTAAAAGTCTGTGACATTTACATTTATTATATTTCAAACTGAAAAAGCTACTCCAGCCACAACTGAATTACAATCAAGAGATTTTACAAAGTTAGCTCTGGACAGTTCAAATGACTGCTTAACTTTGGCAACTCCCAGCTGCAGGCAGCCAGCAGAGATAATGGCATAGTATGAATGAGGACAAGGAAGACCCTTCACCATCTTTCAGGTCTTGTTTACAGATCACACATGATCACTCAAAATGAATACATACTCTCAGTAGTAGCGTGACACTTGAGACATGTGACACAAAAGCTTTATCTTCAACCGTAGTAATGCTCACCACAACAATCAAGTGATCTCCTAGAAACTCTGAGAAAGGATACTAGAAGCTGTATTACCTACCACTTCTTACGTAATCCAGAACCTCGGCTTTCAAACATTATCGATCATGACCACAGTAAGAAACATTTTACAGTGACATCCAAAATAAACACCTACCCATACACTTACGTAAAACGAACTAAAATTTCACAAAATGATCCTTAAAACTTACTAGATGACCTGTGCTCTAGTTTCTTTTCCCATTCAATTTCATTTTACTTAAAATGCTGGTTACAACCCACTAAAACTGATTCTAGAACCCACTAGTGGTTTCAATCCAATCTGAAAAAAAAAAAAAACTGACTCAAAAAAGCAGGTATTTAACCTCTCACCATTCTATCTCCCAATGCCACCAATGTTAACTTGCTTTTATTCAGGCCATCCCACTTGAAATACCTTCCTTACTCCTTTCCCCGATATAAATCTTTTTTTTTTTTTTTTTTTTTTTTACAGTAGAAAAGCAGTTTTATTAGAAGGAAAAGTACACTTCCAAAATGTGGAAGCAGGCCTGAGTAAGAAGCATGGCTCAAAAGGCCCAATATAAATCTTATTAATTCTTCCAAACCTACCTATAATCTCAAATTAATCATAGTTATTTCCAGGTATATCTCTTGAAATGTTCTCTAATTCTAAACTCTTAAAGTCATAATGACCCAATCAATTTATTTGTCAATTAATATTTTGTGACACTTACTTTGTCTATAGTAAGTGTTCAAATCTGATAATTGAAATCTTTTTTCATAATCTTACTGAGGGCAAGGATTACTCTTACACTGATTTATAACCATTAACATATCTTAGTAATGCCTCACACATAGCAGTATATGAATTTTATCTCCTTGTAAGTGCTTTAGCTTAACTGTTACCTCTTAAGAGTTCAGAAGAAAATGTCATCCATGATAAGTTACAAGAGTATTTTATTTTGGCAGATACCTAAAGTCGAACCAAGAAAAGTATTCTATAAATCACCATAGCACTTCGATGAAATAAGTGCTGAATAAACAGTCTGATGAAATGACAATTAAATTCAAAGCTCTCAAATTTCTCTAGAAAAAAAGCTTACCTGTATGGTGAGGCCTGGGGCCAGGACGTTTAAATCCTTCTGCAGTGCTTGCTTCAGGTTTTCATCTATTTGATCTGTTTTTTTGAAGCCAAAAACAATAGCTCTCATAACACTCAAAAATTTTTGTTTACATTGTATTAATACTGAAACAAAACCAATCATTATTAGACCTAAAGTTTCCATGGTACCACCCCTTTATAGACCTTAGAGTACTTCACATATATATAAAAATGAACTATATATGTACAAACATATATGAATATATACATACATACATATACTTAGTTTTCCTGTTGTGTAGGAGAAAGTGTGAAAAATTATCGAACAAAGAAATTAAGATGACAAGTAGCTATTCTAAATTTATCCAATAAGTGGAGAATCTAGTTCTCTAGTATCTTCACTGTTGTTAATGTGTCTTGATTCTTTTTTTAAAAAAGACTTGAATTCCTATCTTTGATCTTTACCCACACACCCCAAATAACTAAATTTTATCTCCATAGACTGCTGCCATTTTTTGGATTTAAAAATAGCGGGAAAAAAGGCTCATGAACAATAAAGATGTCACTTCAATTGGCCCTCTAACTCATGAATTTTCAATCTACCTCAACAGTACTTTCACCATTATTAAAAAGACTGGAGAAGTGACAAATCAGGACAGATAAGTTTTCTCATACATCATCCAGTAGTTGTCAATTATCAATGAGGAATCAACTGGTGGATTTCTAAAATGATTAACCATCTCTATGCCTGCCTCTAAGAAATTCACTAAGAACTGCAGAAGGAAAAAATGAGCAGCCAATAGAAACAACCCAATCCCTGGTTAGAATTTTCACTTGTAACTTGTGCAGAAAAGAGTTAACAGCAGGCCAGAAGCTTCAGTCCTTAGAAAAGCCTTTTTGCACGTTGACCTTGGCTGTCACCTGAGAACTTAGATTCAAAGAGGATTCCCACTATTCCAGAACTGCTAAGAATGACTCACTGTGCGTAGTTATCCAAACAATGTGGTTTACACTGAATACCTGCTTTCCTTCTAGGAGTCTGAATGAGCTAAGCCGAGAGTGCCTATGTGACCAGCCTCCAGTAAAAAAATTGGGCTCTAGTGACCTTCCCATGTAGACATTTCACACCGGAGTAATTAAGTGCATCCTGTGTGACTTCACTAGGAGAACACTCTTGGAAGCTTGTGACCAGTTTCCTTCAGACTTCACCCATGTGCCTTTTCTTTTCACTGATTTTGCTTTGCATCTGTTTACTGTAACACATCTTAGCCGTGAGTAAACTATACACTGAGTCCTGTCAGTCCTAGCAAATCATCAAACATGAAGGTGGGTCTTAAGAAACTGCAAGACACAGACTACTAGATTTCCTCAAATTATCTACCAAAGTAGCAACAAAGCTAATTTTTAGTAAGTTATAGTTAGAATATAGTCTGTAAGTAATAATCTTTTTCCAAATTCTACCAAGTTATATATTATGCATTTCAGAAAATGGTTACTACCCTTAAAATATCTTGTCTGAGTAACTACTGATCATAGGAAATGTTAAACTTAAAGACAATTTCTCTATTATCAGAATTGCTCAAATAGTATGTTTACTATTATTATAGCACCCATAAACAGGTTGAAAAAGATTTCCAATTGGTTATTTACATATTTAAAACAAATAAGATACTTACCAAACAACTCAATGTAAACTTCTTGAAGTGTGTGGGCACTGCAAAACTGGTTCAATTCATGGTGGATTTTATTGAAGATTAAGGTCTTGTCATAATCTGCAGTATAGTTCCTCACAATATCAAAAACTGAAGGAAAGGTACAATCCATGTTTACCCATTTATCTTCTAATTCAGCCAAGGTAAAGTTATAGTAATATACTACACATGCAGAAAAGTGATGACAAAGAACAGTGAAAACATGGAACACAACTCACAAACCTTGATGTGTTCTTCATGCTTAATTTTCCAGACATTACTGCATTTGAATTCTATACTAAGGAGAATATACATATCTTGGAGGTAATAAGGAACTGTCAGTGTTTTCAAGTGAGGGCATGACACAACCATATGTGTACTCCGGCAGTAGTATGAAGATGAATTATGAGGCACGAAAATCAGAGGCAGGAAAGTGTAAGGGAATTACTGATAAGCAAAAGTTTAGCTAAGAGGTAAAGAGGGCCTGAACTAATTGAAGAACAGCAGAAATAAGGGAAAGAAGCTAACATTTAATGAGCCAGGCATCATGTCAGGTAATTTGTATACATTAGCATTTAATTTGCACACACACAAAAAATCCAACTGAGGAAATCAAGAACTTCAGAGATGTACCTAAGGACACATACTGGACCATATCAGAACCCATGCTCTGCCTATTAAAAAAATGCTGCTTTCTCCCTTCAGACCCAAAGACTTGCTCCACTGGCCTTCCCTTGATGGAGAGGCCATCAGTAAATACTTGCTAACTAACTCATTTGTTTGGTCATTTTCAAATAAATTGGTGATCCAACAGTTTCCTCTTTTTCTCTGGCTAGAGAACCAGCAATCTCTTTTATTTTTCCAAAAACCATAATCCATTCCATTGATTTATTATCAGAGAAAGCAGATGAAAAAAAGACAAGAAAAATACTTAATCACTGAAAAATATAATCCAAATCCACTTGACACTAATACAACTTGCTCTCTGCTCTGAAATCCTTTTATTTGTGCCGGTTCCAATGACATGAAATTTAGCATGACCTTACATTCCAATATATATTTTATCATGTCAAGTAAAATAAAAACTCTTTGGGGCAAAAATTCTCTAACTTCATCTTTTTAAATTGTTTTTGCTGAATACAGTATCCTGTACATACTAAGCATACCAATTTTAATAATAAAGATAAAATGGCAGATCTTTCCATTGAAAGCAAGGTCTTGAAGTGCCCCATGTACACTCACGTCCATAGAAGCATTATTCACAGTAACTAAACCATGGAGGCAACCTATCAGTGTACACTGATAAATGGGTAAACAATATGCGCTGCATACATACAACGGAGTATTATTCAGTCCTAAAAAGGAAAGCAATTCTGATATATGCTACAACATGGATGAACCTTAAGAATATTATGCTAAGTGAAATATGCCAGTCTCAAAAGACAAATACTGTATGATTCCACTTATGTAAGGTACACAGAGCAGTCAGAAGCATAGAGACAGAAAGTAAAATGGTAGTTACCACAGTCTGGAGAAAAGGGGAAAAGAGGGATTATCGTTTAATGAGTACAGAATTTCAGTTTTATAAGACGAAAAGAGTTATGGAGACAGATGCTGGTGATGGTGGCATAACAATCTGAATATACTTAATGCCACTGAATTTCACACTTAAAATGTTAAGATGATAATTTTATGTTCTGTGTATTTTATCACAATAAAAAAAATACTGAGATTACAAAAAAATAAAAAATAAACAAAGCCTATTTTCTTCAGAAGTTCTAATTAAGTTTTTGATTTGAACAGTACCAACTCCATCTCTCTGGGTTTTCATCTTTTATCAAGAAAATGTTTTTCCCACACTAAGACTTTCATATTGCTTTTCAAGTTATAGTAAATCTCAACTAGAAAAAAATTTTCCTATGGTCACAAATCAGTGTGGCCCAGAAACTGATCTGTTATAGATTTTCAGCATGCAAGAAAACTACGTCTCATCCTGACGGGATAAAATGCTACTGTCCGGAAATTCTAGAAATAATCAATGACTGTCTTGCTCTTTAAAAACAAAGACTAACTCTGCAGAAAGTCAACTCTGTTCAGGACTTGTGACCTATTTCTGCCACCATTCCCTAGAAATGAAGAAGAGTCCAGTGATTCTTTTCATACATATCAAAAGTGAATGAGATCATAAAACTTTAAAAGTTCCTCTCTATTCCTCAGGGAATCTCTCGGTTATAAATATTCTGATCACAACCATAAAAACAACAATAGATTAGTACCATACCTGCACAAGGGGCCAACATATTAACCACTTCTATTCGGTCAATATAGATCATGACTCCACCACTAAAATCAAAGAAATGAAAAACGTGTGAGCCAAACACTAATCTATTATAATCCAAGATCATCAGACATATCACACATGATAGAAATTTAGAAGGAAAATCTAAAGACATATGCTGCTGACTCATTAAAATGACCCCACTAATTACTACTCAAATAACCCTATGCACATACTCACCTGCTCCTCTCATAACTAAAGGCTCACCTCTGTAACTGCTGTGATCAAATCAGCTCCCATGAAGACTAACCTATAACCTAGAACTACTTAGTACTTTGCCCTTATTAACTGAAAACAACAGTTAAAACAGTGTTCTTCTCAAACTCTTCCATCAAGGAACCAAGTAAAATGGTTCTCCAGGAAGTATGGAGGCCAGCCAGTCTGAAATTCTTTTGTTTTCCTGCTTTATCTGAATAATTCATCAAGAGTTTTAATCTAGTTTTTAATCTGTATTTATTCTAACATGAAAAAAATAATTTCCCTCCATATCTTCAAGTAAAACTGACACTCCTGAAAGACAGGTCTTGTTAATTAATGGCTTCCTATCCTGAGGGCATGTGAACCTCAATTTAAAGTATATGAAGTTAGAGATTTTAAAATTAAAAATAATCTGAGAGTTATAGGAAAGCATGAAGATGAAAATAAAATTTACCCAAAATCTCACCAGCTGCCAATTTTAAGTCATCTCTACTGGGAATCCATAAAAGAGAGTTAAAGACAGACATAGGGAGAATTTGATATCAAATATCAAATACCTTAAAACAGGAAATCTGCTCCCTTTTAAAAAGTGTTTCTTCCCATAAATGTCAATGCCTCTTTTATATAGGCTTGTAATAGTGATACTTTTTAGTCATTTATAATAGAGTATTTAAAAAATACCTTCAACTTTGCATTCTTCTTTTGATGTAATTCAATGTACTGATTATACTCTAGAAATCAGTACATTGGGCCTTGCTTGCCTCTCTCCCCCTAAAATTCTTTAGGGCAGCAATTTTTCAAAGTAGGGTCCTCAGACCAGCAGCATCAGCATCACCTGGGAACTTGCCAGAAAAGCAAATTCTCAGGCTTCGATCCAGACCTACTGAATCAGAAACTCTAAATTAGGTGGCATGTAATACTATAGATGACAAGGTGAGATGATTTAATTTTAAACTGTTACTGAGCCCGTACTCTGAGTCAAGTGCTTTATATACACTAATTCTAATCCTTAAAATAACTGCAAAGTAGGTATTATTACCTCATTTTTATAAATGAGGAAACTAAGCTCAGAAAAGTCAATAAAGGCAGGTGTAGCGGCAAGGAGTATATGGAAACTCTGTACTTTTTGCTCAATGTAGCCATGAACCTAAAAGTGCTCTAAAAAATAAAGTCTGTTTTTAAAAAATTCAGTAAAGCAGACGTGGCAGTGCTGATATTCGAAGTTAGGTCTGCTGGCTCTAAAACTCGATTTTTTCCAATAACACCCTAATAATTCCTAAGACGGAAAACTCCTATTTGGAGATAGGGCTTTCCTTAAATATTGCTTAGAAGAGAAATCCCACTAGGTTACTATCATGCCTATTTGGAAAATGTTTAAGTAATCACAATTTGTCAACAGAAACTCCATCAGAACTAAAGGGAGGTTGGGAAGTGAGGGGAAAGCTTACCTTGTCCCACAAGGCACATTTTTAACTTCATCAGTTTGTAATGTTGTCTGGGGAGGAGAAAATATATCATCAATACTCGGGATATATACAGTCAAAGAACTACTGGTCCCAGAGGAAAACCTCTGGAGAAATGCTGAGATGTAAATAAGGAGAGCACTGTTACAATTTGTCACCAAAGATTAGCTATATGGTAATTTCTTTCTGTATCCTAGTAGACATGAAAGCCTTGAGACAAAATATTTTATAGCTAATGTTTGAATCAGGATGCACTAGAAAAGTTTCAATGTCTAATCTGAAAGTTTCACTTTCAAAACTTTCAGAGTCCCTTATTTGTCTGGAGCTGCTGGCCTGGGATTATAAATTATATGACTTACCCACAAGAATACTACTGCTAGGATTTGTGCTCTAAACTATCATAATGAAGGTAAAAGATAACTATTATATGCATACAACTAGTCTACAACTCAAAGGTACCCTTGAATTCAATGGCAACTTTTTCTCTAAAGTTAGTCAATATTTTAGTTCAAGCCCTACTGATCTCTCAAATTATCTGTTGGATTTCCTTTTTAATAGAGGTGTCATCACTAGCACTGCTTCCTCATAGGGAACCAACGATCTGGTACGTAATTACTCTGCCCCTGTCACACCTTTGTCAGATCCAGAATGACTTTCTACTTCACTCTAAGACCTCCAATAGGTGAGCACCTAATGAGTGTGTTCTAGACATACCACACCTTATTAAGCAACATATGACTTCGTGGAATACAAAGGAAAAAGGAAGCATGGTCCCTGTTCCCAAAGCGCTCACATTCCAACAAAGGAAATAAAATTCTTATAAAGCAATCCATACCAGGTATAAAATAACAGAGCATAAACTGAATTGTTAGGTATTAAGTGGCAGAGAGTAAAACAATCATTTGACAAGCTCTCTGAGCTAAAGTATTTATAAGCTAGGTCTAGAAGAAAAGAAATAAGAACAGATAAGGCAGAGAAACATCTTAGGTTCAATGAATATCCTATTCAAATACTCAAAATTGAGGACAAACTGTGTGCACAGGTGACAGGAAGCAGACTGGCTTGCCTGAAGCAGAAGGAGCAATATAGATGAAAGCTAAAATTCTGAGAACATGGTGATTCAGGTCAAGTGCCCTGAATATCTGCTGGGGGCGGGGGGAGCTTGGGCTTTCCCTAGTCTACCTCATATGCAGCCTCAAAATGAGCCTTTCAAAAACAAGTTTTTTCCTTAATTCCTTTGCTTATATGTGGCATGTTTCTCATTATTCAGCACATGTAGAGACAAGAAAACCAGCTGGGAAGCTAAAGCATTAATTTATTTAGGCTGATTTAGTAAAAGCCATGGAAACTGAAAGCTGTCAATACAGAAGACATAACAGAGGAAGGATTTAGTTAGTGATTGCATACAATATTCCAGGAGGGAAAAGAATAGAATATAATTCTAGGGTTGAGAGATTAGGGTGATGGTAAATATAGTGACAGGTTCTACGGAGAGTGGATGAAGGGATTAGTGAAGGCTACATCTTCTAATATGTTCCAAAAATTCCTAAAAATAAATTGATGTCTCAATCATATAAGAACAATTTCTTAAAAGGGTTTTATTAATATAATTCTTTCCTAGATGTTACTGTTTCACATATAAAAAAGAGAACATTCCTATTTAGTCACACTGGCTCCAGCATTTAATTTTTTTGTAAATGCAAAGTATATTAGTTTACACTGAAAATTTTTTACTAATTTCATCTCCATTTCTTGTTGAGTATGATAGTTTAGTGTCTGTGTGTGTGTGTGTATATACATATATATATACATATGTACTGTATACTACATTTGTTACATTTATCTCTCCATCAGTATAACTCAATATTCCAAACTCCAAGAATGTAGAGTCATATTTGCCTGGCTTTGAACAGATCTAAAAAAGCCCATCATTTCTAAGGGTCTGATAATGCCATTGATAATATCATTATAGGTTGTTTGGGCTGTTGGTGAGGTCATGTATTTAAAACTCCTTTTTTCATGGAGGAATAACTTGAATTCTAAAGTAGGTAAGCAATTTTTGCAAAGTCATGTAACTAATTGGTGCCAGAGCCAGAACCTAAGTTTCCAAGTTTCTGGCTCCACACTCACTACACCATACTGCTTTCACAAGTAGAAAGTTCAGAAATATAAATGGATTATTACTCCTGCCTTATGGAGACTTTCTGAAAAGAAAATATACACAAAAACTTAGAAAACAATATAAGACAACATTATTAAAAGAAATAAGACCAAAGGCCAAAATTTACAATACAGACTTTAAGAGCTATTGATTAGAAAAGGGATTTGCAATGAGCCTTAAGAAGGCTGGCAAGATTTAGACAGGAGAAAATGAAAGAGAGATGGGAAGAGAAGTGACAGCATAAACCTAGGTAAGAGTGAATAAAATAAAAATGGGAAAACAGTATGAAAATCAGTCTAATGGAAGAACATGTTTCATTTAAACAAATACAATCTAAAAGAAAATTAGAAAACTTGGAGGATTTATGTATTCATAATAAAACTCTCACTTAGCAGGAAGCCTGGACTTAAATTACAAGATTAAATATATTAAATTTTCCTGAAACCTGAAAAATTAGCAGCAGATACTTCTGAATCCAAAGATTCATGAGCACACTGAGCTTGCAAAAGTAGTCACAATTTAATCTTGTTTTGTCATCTTATATCAAAAGATATTTACTAAGGTGTCCCATGGCCAAGATACTGTTCTCAATGATCAGAATGATTTCAAATATTCTAGAAGGCTATCGGAATAGAACATTCACTAAAAACATTCCCATAAAATTGTGTTTAATGTCCCAGACAAAAATGCGAGGCAAAAAAGCTGTGTATAAAAATTCAGATCCACTATGTTAACAGTAGCCCAGGAGCTTGCCTCTATGGAAACCAAACACTCTTGTAAACCAAGTAATCACTGGTTTGTATTTCTAATTGTGTTCTCAAGTCCTGCTTTTATTTTGAAAGCATTAACAGAAAACCAGTTGCATATGACTGTACAGATGAGAAAAGTGAGTTCTTGCAAACTGCCTAGCTCTTACTTCTAATATAATTCAAGAGAGAGGTGATTCAAAATCATAACCTGTGCTGTGACAACTGTTCTCTGAACTTTAACGCCTGCATTTAAATACCACCATTTGCTTAAGAGATAATGAAATCTATCTCCACCCACAAATGTGATAACTGTTCCTGCCACACCTGTCTATCCAGTGTAGAAGCTTCCCTAGGAATCACTCACCTGCACAGATCTGAATGTAGTAATGAAAGGCAACATGATATGATAGCCTGGTCCACTGGGGCTAGTTAGTAAAGCTCCTCCCCTGCAAAAAGATGTTTCAATTTGACAACATTATAAAGAAAAATTATCTTTCCAAATTTAAAATGCTGTAATATTCACTCTTACTCATGTTGACTTATTAAAGCCTCACTGATATGAATTACTCATGACGAACAACAGCTGGTCCCTAAAATAAATGCCACAGCTAAGAAGGTGAAAAAAAAAATCACATTAAACTGCCAGTGTTACACCTTGTTTCATAAGCCTGGTCAACCATACCTCTGGGTCTCCAGCACTGTTCTCAGGTACAGAGGATTCTCCTTGGTCTTTTAACCATATGAGAAACACTTTGAAAAAAAATTCTAATGGCTGTTAGTTGCTGTACTTCAATTGTATACAACACAAGCCAGTTCAAAACATAATACATTTAATCATGAGGTTGAAAAAGAAGGTAACACAAACTTTCAAGGAAAGAGAAAACTTCTGAGGCTCAAGATTCTTCTAATCTACCTACCAGGCAATTAAAGTACTGGGGACATAAAATCTATAAAAACAACAAAAAATTAGCATGGACAATTAAAGGGTGAGGGAATAAGCCTATAAATAGATAGGATATAAGTGTAGACTTGTTCACCAAATTCTGGAATGTGAGAACTATGAAAGCACATCTTGAAAATTACAAAAAAGAGGCATTTGGGGGCAAATATATAAAAGAAGTCCTATTTTACATAGTGAAGAGTAACTTCATAGTACTTAGCTTTCTATCTTGAAAATGCAGTTTTGCAAAGAATTCATAACAAAAACTAAGAAATGATGAACTGTTTGAAGTCTATCCCTAATGCTTTGAAAGCCATACCTTAAAAAGTACTTTCCTTGGTTTTACTACGAGGAAAACAATTCTGAACTAGATGGTAATACGAACTAATCTGTCTTTTTAAATGCCAGACCTCCATTTACTAAAACATATCATTAAAATTGTTATTTGAAGCTAGCACTTCACAGGGAAGGCAGTTTCTAAAACTCAGGATGGATCTAAAAGTAGAAATATTACTTTGAAGGGGATGATGAAACAAGCAAAAGGTTGAAGCCCTTTCAAATACATCATTATCCAAATTTCTCCTGAAATTGTCCTCTGTCTATATCAAAAGGAACAGGTGGTACTATGTTGCAGAAAAAGCTTTTAGAGCTCAACTAGAAAGCAACACATTCCTTTCTTCAACTTTAAAAGAAAGGGTAAGATGGGAGGAGGGTGACCCATCAATGTTGTTTATCTCTTGCGGTCCAGGGAAGAGATATAAACAATTGTCATGGTCATCATGTTTTGACCTTATAAGCCAAAACCAGACACTAAGAGCTTTTAAAGGGGGGAGGGGGAACCTAAAGAAACATCACAAACAGAACCAGAGTTTCTAAATAGTACCTAAAGCTGCAAACTGAAAGTTGTATAGAATACAATGATTTATTCAACTCTTCCGTCACAAGTAGGGTGACTGTTGCCTTTCTTAAGTTTTTCTACAAATAAACGAGCTTACCGTCTACTAGGAATAACTGTGGAGACTTTCAACGTCTGCACAAAATGTACATAGCATTGAAACTGTCCAACACCTTGAGAGTGCTCTGCAAAAGCCTGCTTTGGCCCCCATACGCTCCCTAGGGCTGGGACGAAAATCGCTTTCTACCACTGAAGCGGGATCCCCCGGACGCGACAGAGGGAACAACTTTTAAGACGCTACTCCAGGAGTCCCCTTTCTACCTGCTCTAGAACTTTTACTGACTGCACATGCTGCTCACCTGTAGTACACAGCCAGGTGTCCTTCTTCGATCTTGTGGATGGAGGCGTAGAGGACGACAACTACGAGACCCACCACTGCAGCGACCAGAACCCGGGCTTGAGTCATATTCATCCTTGTTCCTCCTGAATAAGGGAGGAAAGGACGCCCCCCCCCCCAGTTCCGTGAGTGACAAGCCTACCCCCTCTAGTTTCCACCCTCTACGTCCAGACAACTGGCTCCCTCCCGCAGGCCGAGCCTGGGAGTCCTGTGCCCCTTTTCCCTCATTCTTTCCTTCTCGCAGAACCCGTTTTCCTCTCGCCAACTCCTCCGCCAGAGGCAGTCCATGGGCCGCCCCTGCTCGGTAAGCGTCGTGACACCCCCGCTCCCCGGGGCAGAAGGCACTAACTGAGAGGGGGGCCAGCTGGAGAGTTCGGAGGGACGCCCACCCTGCCGCAGCGCCTCACCGATCAGTGACGCATCGCCCCCGCCCGCACGTGCAGCCAGCTCCCGGGCCGCGCCAACCGCCGCCAACAACCGGCCCCGCCCACTCGCTCGGCACTGCGGCTGCGCAGGCACGCAAGCCGACGCAGGGATCGCGACTAAGGGGACGGGGAGCGAACAGGACAAAATTCTCTAAGCTGCTTACTGCTCAATATCCCATGAAGGTACGTGTGCTCTTTTCCGTGCACGGCTGGTTTCCCGCTCCGAAAGAGAAGTAGGCTGTATGGAGTAAGCATGGATGCATAGAAAAGAGAGGGCCTCTGAGGACAAGGGACTGGTCAATTTGTTCTTGTGCGGAGAGCCACTCCCTCATTCAGTGTGGTAGCTGTTCCGTTTGTCATTTTGTGGTTATACCGAACTCTATGTGGCAAGCACGTGTTTCAATCATGGATTCTGCACTGAATTCAGGAGCGACCAGACTTGTTGCAAGTAAAGTGGAAGTTCAGAAGAGGAAAATATTCAGTCTAGCCGCATAGTCACAAATCACGTATTTTCCTGAGCACTTGTTGGACCAGAATTGCTGATCCAATGAGGGCTTTATGAGGGCCATGCAAGCAATAGGAATGGGCGTCCTCCAGGAAAACAAAAATTAGGGAGCATGTGAGCTTACTTGAAGCAAGTGTGATGGAAAGGAGTGGGATGGTAGGATAGGCCCAGATTTTGAACGGCTCAAATATACTTTTTCTGCAGGGCCCAGGTATTGGATGGCCAGAGAATGGAAAGAGACAAACTTTTTCACTGTATTTTTCTTCTATTCTTTTAAAATATCATTATGTGCACATATTACCCAAAACAAAAAGGACACAGTTGAGTAGAGATGGGAGATGGATGGATGAATACAAGGGAAATAAGGGCAGTGTGTTGGGCAGTATGCTTCCTGTAAGCCTTGAAAGGCTAGCCACCGGAGGGTAAGTGGATGAGTACACTAGGGTTGAAGGGTCCTGTAACCTCTTGGGCAGAGCAGTATGAGAAAACAGCTTTATGGCCAGTAAGTTTGCAAAATGGCTTAGAGACAGATTGGAGGCAGAGAACCAAGTGGTTAGGAAACTGCAGGCCCAAAGTTACAATGGTAGTAACAGTGGAAATAGCAAAGGGTAAATAGAATCAATTTGTATTCATTTAAAGTAAGCCCTCCCAGGCCTAAGGAAAATACAGTGGGAGCCCATTATGTTATTGTGTGCTCCAATTCCATTTCACAGAACCTTCACATTTTCCCAAACCATATTCAACTACAGTTGACCCTTAAACAACACAGGTTTGAACTGTGTGGGTCCACTTATATGCGTTTTTTCCCCCCAATAAATATAGTCAGACCTTCTCATTCACGGGTTTCATGTCCACAGATTCCACAGATCAAAAATGGTACTTTTGCATTCCCAATCTTAGTTGGTAGAATCCACAGATGCAAAAAGACAACTGTAGAGTCAAAAGTTATATGTGGATTTTCCATTGCATGGAGGTCCACACCCCTAACCACCTTATTTTTCAGAGGTCAACTGTATTCATCTGATTTTAATGAAGAGTCAAAAAGTAATTTAAAAATCATTTAATACACAAAGTGAAAAACTGTCTATAATACAAAAGCATTTCACATTTTTTTAAAAAGCAGTATCTTCTAAATTACTTAACAGATGATAGATCTTTTATCTGAAATTATTAGGGCCAGATGTTTCAGAATGAGGAAATTTTCAAATTTTAGAAAGATAAGTCAGTGCATATATTATATTACAGAAAACCCCAACAGTTTGTGGCAGCACCCTCTCCATCAAATATTTCTGCAGCAAAATAAACGAATATTCACACTAAATGGGATAACAAATGTCAGTTCAGGTTAGACTTGTCACCAAGCTTATGAAAAACCTTGTTTTCAGAGCTTTTTGGAATTACAGATAAGGGTATGCAGACCTTTATAAATCTGTATGATAAGACATGAAAGGTTCCTGAAACAAATGACCCATTTTTACAAATGAAAAAACATAAGCTTTCAATACATTATAAATTAACAGGCAGCTTCTCTTCGAAATTACTAAATGTACATCTTAAAATACATATACACATAGCACACTTACGATTTATGACAATCAATTGGTATTTAAGGCACAGATGCACAATCCCTTCTGTAGGAAAGGGATACTGTCAAATGTCAGTAAAATTGAAAATGGGATGACTCAACTCCTTATGATGCCAGGAAGAGCACTGCTGAGTGCAACACAAGGAGGTAGGGCTTATTCTTCAAGAAGTACAATTTTACTTGTAAGCAGTCTCTTCCACAGAAACAGATAGACAACTTTTACTTAGAACACGTGTTAGCTGAGGTTTCTTCTCTGTATAATTTTTGGTATTATGCCCAAAAGTTAAATTTTAAAAGATATTTTTAGTCAATTAAATAAGTAATGTTTTACCAAGTTTTAAGACAAACGGATTGCAGTGGTGCTCCTAAGTAGCTATATTATTTAAACAAGTCCACTGAGATAAAATTCTATCTGTTACAGAGGTTAAAATTACCCAAAGTCAAAACATTTTTCTTGTAAAATCATGCGTAGTTTTTGATCACAGCCATTTCTTTCACTGAATGGTATCTGAAGAATGGTTTCATGGGAAAAAAATATATTTCCAATATGTGAAGCAACTTTCATAGGTCGTTTGGGGCCCGTGAATAAGTAGCAAGTCATTCTGTTAACCAACTCCAATCGAGATTCTAAAATCAGGCATGAAAAAGTTACAATTAGATGTTGACTATAAGTAGTAGACTTATGGGTATTGATTTTTGTACGTTTTCTATATGTATGGACATTTTATAAACAAAAGTTAAAAAATCAAAAGTATAAATAAGTTACAATTAGAGTTTAGTTTACCTTATTTTCTGCTAATTAAAAATATATTTCAAAGAATTTTCATAAATATTTCGAGCAAATAAAGAGGAAATAAAAACAGTTGACATCGAGACAAAATATAGTAAAAGTTAATTCTGTAAACATTTTATTGTAGTTTCTCCAAGTTTTAACAAATCAGTAATTCAGAGTAATTACATCTTAACAGAAATACTTCTATTAATTATGACTATATTAACAGTAATCATCTTGTATACAGCAGTGACTTTATTTGAATTATAATATAAATCCTGCCCCACCTTATTGGAGAAAATTGACTGCTTAAAGCAAAAAGACATAAACCATTCAATTTCCGTGGTCACATTTCAAAGAAAGCTCACCACTCTTAATTTGACCAAAAATGCCACTGTTGAAGATTATTAATGATAAAATCCTAATATATCCATGAGTAAGAGAAGATGAGAATTTGAGGTCAAGTATATTCCTCAAATGCTCTCTCCTCTGAGTTCTTCTATTTCTCATATGTATCTCAAATACCAGGTAACACTAGCATGGGAAGTTAAAACCTTTGCACCCAACATACCTAGAACACATATCCATATAAAACTCACCATCATTCCACTGTTCTGTTCCTCATTTGCTTCATGAATAATAGTGCTTAAATGGCCAAGACAGTTCAAATTTTCTTCTATCATTTGTGCCAAAGTCTCCCTGTGGGTTGAAAAACAAAGCCTTTTCAAATTCAGCAAAGGGGCAGATGAATTTTCTCTACTTTTTAGTCTTCAGGGTCAGGATGATCACTGTCTTTCTTATAACTCTGCAACCCAGCACTCCAATACAGCTGATTCCTGTAATCTTCAGTTTTCTCATCCTTCCCACTCAGAGGCACAGTCTTGCTTATTATTCCAAGTGTTGCCTCTGCCCAATTCTAATGATAAGAAGTCCACTATAACTCCAATCTGATTTTCCTCTGAAACACAAGTGGCACTTACATGCAATCCTACCCCTGGCCCGCCCCCCCGAAAAAAGATCCCTGTGGCACAGACAAGTGAAAGATCTCTTTTTTGTTTTTGGAATATTTCCCTTTCCTTACAAGTAGTAAGAACATCAGCATGCTTACTTCAGAGACACAAAGGTAGGGGAGGAAATACAAAAGTATATCTGTCCTGTAAAGATCAGGGAAGGTGAACTCTGGTTGGAAACTACAGATTCTAGCAACAAAAAAGGAAACAAGCAAGGTGATTTCCTGAGGATAGCAGAAGAAAACAGTGTGACAGGAGAGCTGCCCAGAAATAAGATGTATCCCTGAAAGTATATATTTGAAGTAAATCCTGATTCTGGTTTCCGCCTTCCATGCTTTCCTCTTCTATATGACCTCTGTCCTCACCTTGTACTAACTCTCAGAGTCCCTACCTACTAGAATCAGTTCTAGGCCATGGATAATATCCACTATGAGCTTAGAACTAGATTCTAATTCAGCTCTTATTTGAGGCTAACAGTTCCCAATCCTTGGTGGTAAAGTACCACAGGTACATAATAACTGAAATCAGTTTCCTTTATAATGTATTACTACTGAAATGTATTTAAAATTCTTGTTGGATACACTTTTGCCAACAACCGCAACCTCAAATTGGAAATTACATGTATAGAAGTGACATTTGCAACTGTTAGCATCCCCTAACAAACCAAAAGCCATTAATGAAAGCAAAGAAGGTTAGTAATATATTAAATTTTATTTAACTCTGATTAATGGAGTATTTCCTAAAGTCTGTATAATTAATTATAGCATTGTAACTGTGGTTGTATTACATTGGGCCAAATCTATAATGACCCCAAGATATACCCTGGAACTTGCTTTCTTTAAAAAATTAAAATACCTGATATCAGCCTGCCTTCCTGCCATGTGCTTTTCTCTCATAAAAGAAGAGTGCAGAATGTGCAACTGCATGACCTCCTGAGCAGTGATGTAACATGGCTGCACTTCTGCAAAACTAATTATGGGCAGAGCTTCGAGGAAATGCTGGTGCTGTAGAGGTCTCCATGAGTTGTAAGAAAAGCGACAATATATAAGCTAGCAAAGAGCCACAGGCTCTGGGTACGGCACATCTTATGCTGAGAAAAATAACAGAAATGGATAGTCAGTCAGCTTTTAGCAGAAGAGTCAGGAATTAATAAAAGAAAATGTAGGGCTTTAAACTTCAGTTCTTATTTGCAAAACTGATTTAAAGCAGTGAAAATTTGATAATAGAAATACCAAGTTTTAAAATATATTAAACTTAATCATTTATTGGAGAGATGATCAAGGACCCCAAAATGATCAATGCAAAAAGACAGCATAATTTTTCAGAGATAAATGGTTAAGGAAAGAATAAAGTTTGGGTAAAAGAACTGACGAACCAATGACAGAACTTAGAACTTAGGATTAAGCTAACAATAAGTGACATCTGCTGAATATTTACTAACCAGCACTTTACATACATTGTTTAACTGAATTTTCACAGCAGTTCCCATTTTACAGGTGAGGAAATGTGAACACTGAAAGCCAAATTAGTTGCACAAGGTTATTTATTATAAAGGGACAGTCAGGACTCAACCCTGGTCTACATAGCACCGAAGATTGCCTTAACAACGATTTTCTACTGCCTCATTCCTACCACTGCTCTTGAAAACACAGCTATCTATTGTTACAAAGTGAACCCACCCATCTTGAGGAGTTACCACGCATGACAGAGGATTTTCACGTTCTGCTGAAGTTGGGGGCAGCCATGCTGATGCCTGAGGGGTAGTCACTGCACCTTCTAGACTGGATCCTACAAGGGACCGGGCTGAACTCTGTGTCTGAAGGAAAATAAAAATAAGATTATAGGCTAGTAGCTCCACTGATTCATATAATTTCTTACCAGATTCCTAAGACTTACGTTTCTATCATTACTTATATGCACAACTAGAGTTTTTCTGTACAAAACTACTGCAACCTTTGCATACAAATACTAACTATCCTGTCCCTGGCCCCTTTCTTCATTGACTAAAGTTAAATGTATATATCTATTTAATTATACTTTAGTTGGAGGAAAAAGACACGCAGTTGAACAAAGTGTTGATTTTATTAACTAGTCAGGCACATCTATCCCAAATTGGGTTGGGTTACCACAGTGATGTAAGGCTGAGAAGAGTATAAAAACAGGAGACTAGAAAAGAAAAAGATAATGGAGAATGAAGAGTGATCACGAAGTTCCACATCTGAACTGCTAGTCAGACACCAAGCAAAGAACACAAGCGTCAACCTAACACAAAATATACAGGTCTTCAGGAGGACCCAGATCATGCTGATAAAGACCCCTTTCACAGGGAATAACAGCAAATCAATGACACATTAATTAATTCATTAAAAGTTACTTACACAAGCAATTTTAAGGAGATGCCATATTTCTTTCTGCCTCTTTCCCTGCATAAACATGACAGTGTTGTCAGCTTCCTTGATATTACTGAGGGCCATTTCCACCATGGGCAGTAGATCGATAATCTTCTGCTTACAGCCCAACAACTTGCTAGAGAAAGGAAATCAGTGTCAGACACTTACACATCTCCCAAGACTGCACCATACCCCAACCCCAGCTGGGGAAATGAATCACAATCACATCAGATTTAATGACTGATCTCCAAAGCAAAGCACACAAACAGGACACCTAAATACACACAGCTATGGTAAAGCCACCCAAGGTACCAGACCCAGAACTCTTCCTGAGTCTAGTATATTTACCAAAAAGGGATATTACACTTTGAAAAGGAAGATGATAAAAGTGCCCTGGCTTTTCATTAGGAAATAAAACAATTTTTTTCTACCTCAAATGACCAAACAGCTCCTTGAGAACTCGATCCTGACTCTGCACAGTATGCACAATGATCTTCACCATCTCTGTGCTGTCGCTGTAGGAGTGATCTAGAAAAGATCTCAATCAGTGGGCATAACCTCTCTTCTGCATGGACATACCAGTTCTAAACAACAAATTTCTAAAAATCTTCAACTACTTTTAATTAATAATATCTCCATTTAAATTCAAAACTGGATTAAGCCAAAAGATTTTAAGATTATCTATAAATACATATCTAAAAGCAAAGTTTGTGTGTGTGTGTGTGTGTGTGTGTATACATACACAAAACATTTAGCACTGTATCTTCAGAGACTTTAGTTGCCTATTCAGAGAATAGTCTTAGCTATTTCTAACCCATACTAACCCAAGCTCCAGACACATATGACCTCTTCTAGCCAAGAGATCAATTTTTCTACAGTGATTAACATCACTAAATAAGAAACAGTAGGACAATTCATCAAACTTTCACTGCCTCAAAGAAAGGAGTCCCTTGCACCAACTAGGTTGCTTAGAATTTCATGGTTATCCAACTGTTTGCAGCCCGTAAAAACTTAGAAAAAAGCTGACTGACTTAGGCCAAATGAGATACACTAATAAAAGGACCTATACATCCTGAAAGTTCAGTTTGAGGGTAGTATGACACCTTAAAGCAAACTGGCAGATGACAAATGTCCTCAAATGGGATGGTTGTGTGGCCACAGTGAGTTCTACAGTTTTTATGAGATGTTACCTCAAAATCAAACAAAAAACTAGTATTGTTATATTTCAGAAAATGGCTAAGTTCTTAAGAACAGGAAGGCTGCTCATGGATCATGATGGTATATCCTTAGACAATAATCTCAAATACAAAAATGTTATTATTTGCTATTACCTACTTAAAATTTTGTCATTTAACCCTCATAGGAGTCCTATGAGATGGCTACTGTTGTTATCCACATTTTACTATGAAAGGAGTACCAAAAGAGGTTTTAAAAAAGTTCAGTATCCTTTTGTTATCACTGCAAAGACCTCCCCATAGCTCAACTTTATTCCCCACACATCTCTCTGTGTCTCCTTCACCAACAGCTAGATATGGAGGCTCCAAAAAGGCTCCTAAAGAGCACTCCCTCCTTAATCCCACAGATCAGGTTCAAAAGCTTTCCCATATAACAAGCTCTTTCAGATGGTCAAAGACCTGAGAACGTTAATCTTCTCCAAAACAGAGAATGAAGAAAGGTGGTTTTTACCACTTTCAGCTGAACATGAGTCTCAAGTCAACTCTAAGCTAGGAAAAACACCAGAGACCATATATCAAGTGTGATTATAAAAGCCCAACAATAGACAAAACTTGTTGCAACTAACTAGTTTTATCACTCAAAGAAACTATCTGGATAGCACTTTTATTTCTGGGCCCTATGTATGCTGATATGCTCACATGGTTACTGAAGATTTTATAAAAAAAAAAATCCAAACAAATGCCATCACTGACTGTGTAAAGTTAATTTCACTGAGTCAATGGATGGAATTTTGTGTATCTTCATCTGCAATATCTAATTAATTGGCCAGAAGTCTGGAGGTAATGAGTACCAATTAAAAGAAAAAAAAATGATTTAAACTTCTCTATTTGAAATCTTAAATTTTAATATTTTACTCTAATCACAACTCTATTGCTTCCATCACTTTTTGCCAATATCTTCAACTTCTTTATGATCTTATACTATCAGTAAAATCCTAATCCTGGATCAGTCTAACCATCTGCTCTATCAGTTCCTGTATCCAAGCTACTAAATACTACCAACAAAAAATTATATTAACATTCCCTCTCTTGTCAACTAATTCACAGGTTTTCACTTCTACTCTGGATTGTTAAATATTCTGGGTCAGCAACATCTTCCATTGCACATACCAATTTTTCAAAAATCCTTGAGGTCATGACCCCTTCTGTTAAGTTAACTCCACTTCTTTAGGATAGGAGGCCATAAGGCATTAAGAAAGACCCTTACCTTCCAACCCCTGCACCCACAAAAGTGTCTGTATCCAGACTCATCCTCACTCTAACATCAGTGGCAGCAAGCCTAATCCCTCTCACTGTTCCCTGGAGTCAGCCTCTCAAGTGTGTTCAGGAATCTCTCTCTTCACAGGCTTTTGGCCCCAAGCACATAAATGCACTCGTCTTCCTTCTAAAAACTGAACTCCCTTGATTCCATGCGTCCTCTTAGCTGGTCACCTCTCTTCTTTCCTTAACAGCCAAGCTTCTGAAAAGAATAGCTTAGATAAGAAGTTCTCAAACTTTTGGTCTCAGAACCCCTTTATCTCCCAAAAAATTTAATGATAAAACTGGCATTTTTTACATTTTTGCAAATCATTTTAATATCACCACCCACCATCTCATCAGAAAAGTCTTTGAGTATTGACAAGCTGACAAATTTTAGTTGATGGATATGTTTTCCTAAACTGTAATTTTTTGCTTGACACATGGAATTTTATCATTGACAACTAATAGTTTTATTTCCCCTTAAAGTGACAAGCATGCTTCATTAATTTTTGAGAAATACTGCCGCATACCCAAATCTGAATAATCATAGTTTGTCTGACAGTCATTTTTTCAAGTAAAAATGGTGTTCCATTAAAGAAGCCAGTCAAAAAAAGCAATGTAAACAATGGCTGAAGTGGTTTTTCGTAAGACACTCATTATACTTCAGTATGTAGCAGGAGCACTTAATGAGTATTTCTCATTTCTCACACATTATTAAAAAGACATGTTCTCAAAGGTTGACATTTAAATGAAATTTTTACTGCTTTATCAAAGACACTTTTAAATGAAATGGGCATATTTTAAAAATTATTAACTGCATGGTGGTGAAAAGTATAATGATTTCTAGCATAGTTTGGTGCTGCTGCCTTGATTCATGCTAAGTAAGGTGCAAGCTATTTACACACCAATGTTTTTGCAGCGTCAGCAAAAATGTCAACATTTTGAATAAGGCAAATAACATCTTAGTATTATGAAGACAGTTTTGACCTCGATGACTCAAGGGTTCATGAGCCACAGCTTGAGAACTGCTGGACTAGGCTGACTTCTCCATTTCCTTCTGTCCCTCTGCCTCTTTAGCCACTACAATCTGGTTTCTGTTCTCAAAAGGCCATTATATTTTGTCAAGATCACCAATGATGCCCAAACTGCTTAGTCCAATGAATATTTTCATTTTCATTACCCACACTTCTCTGTAGCATTTCACTCAACTGAGTACTTTCTTCTTGAAACTCTCTCTATTCTGTTCCTATAATATCATTCTCTCTACATATTCTGGCATTTCTCAATCTTCTTTGAAGGCTCTTCTGCTTCTGGTCATTTCTCGAATGTTTGTATTCCCTAGGATTCCATCCTTGGCTTTCTTACTCAACCTACCTTTTCAGGATGATCGCTTTATTCCTATGGCTAATTACTCTCAAAATAGCTAAATATCTAGTCCAGACTTCTCTATTAAATCCATATGCACACATATGTATATTTATATATATGCATGTACCTGTGTATATATGTGGTATATTTATATATATAAGTACATATATACAGCGGGTACTCTAATAATGTCATTTCATTCAGTGTCATTTCGTTATAACATTTATGAGATGCCACAGGAACTTAACTCCTGTTTATATCCATGTTTATGGTAAAATTGGTAAAATTGATTTTGTTATACATTGTTTTGCTTCAAGTAGCCAAATCCACCGATGACACTGAGAACTTCCTGTACATATATACATATCTAATACTGTTTATTAGATATTTCTACTTCAGTGTTTCACCTCACATCAACATGGACAAAAACGGAAAAAAAAAAAAGTACAAAAATGAACTCATCTTCTTTTCCCATTAAGTCTGTCATCCTTCCTCTAATTCCTATTATGGTGAGTGGTCTTACCAGGCATCCAACTGCCTAGCCAGCACCCAGCTGTTCCAACCACTCATAATCAATCCATCACCCAACACTATCAGTTCTACCTCCTAAATATTTCTCTTGCCCTTATGTTTCTCTTCACCCCACTGCCACAGTTCAGGCTCTCTGCTTTGGCTCATGCTCCCCCCGCCCCCCACATACTGAGTTATAATTATTTCAAAGACTTAATAATTAATGCCCCTCTATCCTAGCCACAATTTAATCCATTGTCCACAATGCTATCAGAGCAGTATTTCTAAAATGCTAATCTGATCAAGCCATTCTCTTGCTTAAAACTTTTTAGGGTTTCTCTTTGCCATCAGGATGAAATCCAAACTTGTTACCATGATATACCAGATTCTTTATGATCCAACCACACCTCCCTTTCCTCTTAAAACTTTACAGTCACATTGTATTTCCTCAAACATGCTAAGTGCTACACATGCATGTCTTCACCTGTTATACTTGAATATACAAGAGATCACCTCCTTTCACCTAGCTATCGCTATTTACTCTTTAAGGCTCATCTCAGATGTCATCTACTACAGGACACCTCCTGTAACTATCCCTCACCCCCAGTCAGGGTCAGGTGCCTATTTAATCTGTGCTTCCTAAATGTCTGTAGAAATTAAACAAATTCCACTACAATAAAAATTATGTAGAGGAGATCATGTTATTTGTTAAATATAATTTCACATGTACATTTGAATATTTTTGTAAATTTTAAAGTTAAAAAGTCATGTTTTATTTTGTTTTATAATTTAGGTGTATTGCAAATTAGGGCACAGACTTCACTTTTTATTTCTTTTCTAACCCTTCAAAACAAATTGATTTTTTAACTGAAGAATAATACCCTACAAGTACATAATACTTTGTAGTTTCCACAGCATTTTCACAAACATCCTCTCAAATATATTGCCACACTCATTGAATTAGGAAAGTGAGGTTTCAACCCCATTTTGTAGAAGAGGGAAGGGAAATGGAGATTAAGTAATCTGCCTGAAGTCACTTAGTAAAGTGCCCAATCTAGAATTTGAGCCTTCCAATTTCCAATCCAGTGCTCTTTCCAGCAGACCATACTCTGTACTCAGCAGATGTTCAAAAAGAATTGTTTTGCCAGTGAAATAAACATTTAGTGACCAGGTGCAGATGAAGGCATTTTCAAGGTTAACTGCTTTGGCCTCACAATGGGACTTCCCTCTGACCATTTTACACCTGAACCTGCAGCATTAACTTCTTTCTAACCTCTCCAATCTTAAGTAGCACTTATTTTTTCCATCTTCCCACATATTCTCTTGCTTCATCTTCCCCTCTCTTTTGAGCTCCTTTTTTCTCTTTTATTCCTTCCTTTCACTTCCTTTAAAAATTTTCCACCTCAATTTTCTGGTTATTTTGCCTTCCTAATCTCTTAAATTCTCACAAACTAAAAGCTATTGTACCAGAAACATCTCAATGGAAATACCAAAACTGGAATCTATTCTGCAGCTTATTTAAAATCCAATCCCCTAGATTTGTTAAGCTAGGGATCATTTCCAAACATGCTTTTGTGTACTGCGATAAAAGTGTCTTACCTGAAGGTCTATGCTTTAACTGCTTATATAGATTGATGGCACGTTGTTCCCTATGAAAGAGAAAACATGCTTCTGTATGTGAAGATCATTTAATGACTGATAAAACACAATTCGAAAGGAATGATATTATTTGAATAGAGTAATGATCCATTTTAAAGCAGGTGCATATTGCCAATGAATAGTATAGAGAATTTCACTGAGTAATAAGCAAGATCTTACAACGCAAAACTTAATAAGCTTCTAATCTGCTGCTGTCTACCACCACATATACAACATCCTTGCACCAGAAACACTTAAATGGGCAAAAATTATGGCTTGTTATTAGAGAAAAAAATCTGAAGTTTTTAATCTAAACATTTAGAAACTTAATCTCGTTTAGGGCATTTAATAGACAATACCTTGGATCAGAAGTATGGTAAGTAGGGAAATAGTTTGTAACCTAGAATACTTACAAAAGATTTTTTCACACTCACATGAAAAAAAACTTTGATTAATATAGCAAAGGTCAATCCAAAAACTTATTTCTAAAATTTCTGGTGACTAAGAAAAAACTTCCTTTTTAAATATAATGCCAACATATTTGCAGAAAGGAGAAATATAGAACATAAGCCACATATAGGCTTAATTTGCCAGATATACACAGAAAGAGCAACCTGCTACAAAAAAATTATAGACACCAATACCAATGACATGAACACATCCTTACAGAGATTCCATCGAGTCTCCCTGACGTCTTCCATAGGGGCTCTTCTGAAGCTCCATAATTTCAGTGTGCAAGGACATGATCTGATCCTCCAGGTATCCAATGACACCCACCTAAAATATGAAGAAACACAAAAGAAATGACAGGCTCACCACCACACAACACAGAGAACTCAGACAAAGAATGACTTGTTGCTACCCTAAGAGAATTAAATAAGTTAATATGAAATGCTGATTTTGTTCAAGCCTTTTTATCTCTCAGATTCTGACACTTAATCTTTTACATGAGAACATATTTATTCCTATGCTTCTTTTCTCTCCTTACTACAGTAAACTACTAGCATTTGTTTCTCCTCCTGAGAAGCAAAAAGATAAAAGTGTCACTCATAAGACAGAGAAAAAGCGGCCATCAAAACGGTTGCATCTCAGTTCTATGGTTTACCTCTTGCTCCTGACTGCCTTGAATAAGGATAAGGATAAGGACACTGGATTTCCCACCCTAGGATTACCAACTGCCCTACCCATGTCCTCAGGGTACATACTGGCATCAAGGAGAGCAAAAATTTAGTGGGACCATGGACAGATGCAACACTGGCAAGGAAGGAAATGTGCCACCTAGAGAAGGATCTATACCGAGTGACCATATAATTTGTTGTCCAAATATGTATAATTTTAAGAGTAAAAGGGAGTACTATTGATAATTATGGCAAGACAGGTATAAGTGGACTGTCCCAGGTAAACCAGAATCTACAGCCATCCTCTCTAAACCAGTCAAAAATAACAATGAAAACTATCACTTACTGTTTATCCTCATTTAATCTGTATAACCTTACTAACATAATATGGAAACTGAAGCTCATTGAGGCTTCAGTTTAGTTTCATTTGCTGAAAGCCCTTGTTTTTATTCACTATGGTACTTCTCTCTACATACACAAAACATCTACTAGATATTTACCTAATATTCAGTAATGATGTGAAAATATATACCCAAACCAAAGTTTCTAAAGAAGACCTCAAAAATTAATAAACAGACAAAATAAACAGTGATTTTACCTCAGCATAATGGATAGCCTTTTCTTCCATTTCTTTCCATGCTTTTAACATTTTTTCTGAGGCTAAAAAAAAAGTCTCAATTGGTTATCTCAGAAACAACCATAGTTTTAATTACTAATCTACACATATCAACATCAAAAACCGTATTATAGGTTGAGTTGTCCCCCCAATGGTATGTTGAAGTCCTAACGCAGCCCCTTAGAATGTGCCCTTATTTGGAAATGGGGTCACTGAACATATAATTAGCTAAATTAAGATGAGATCATCCTGGAGTAGGGTGGACCTTTAATCCAGTATGACTATTGTCTTTGAAAGAAGAGAGAGACACCTACGAAGGGAGAGCTCCATTTGACTACAGAGGCAGAGACTAAAGTGCTACAGCTGCAAACCAAGGAGTGCCAAGAACTGCTGGGTAAACCACCAAGAAGCCAGGAAAAAGCAAAAATGGATCATTCTCCACAGGTTTCAGAGGGAAAATGGCCCTACCAACACTTTGATTTTGGACTTTTAATCTCTATACCTGTGAGATGATAAATTTCTGTTGCTTTAAGCCTTTCAGCTTATAGTAATTTGTTACTACAACACTAATAGATTATTTTCTCTTTGATAAAAAGAGAAATTTAAAAATAATAAACATTATTTAAAAAAAAAACAAACATTATAAAAGGATATAAAAAGACTCTTTCCTTCCTCCCTTTATCCTCCATTCTAAAAGATATTATTTTTAGGCATTTATTATATAGACACATACCCTTTTCCCTCACAAACATCTACACATACTTCTTTTCCTTCGCTTTTTTCTCTAACTTAAAAACATCACTGCCTACTAGAACTAATTGGGAAGATCACTTCGTAAATTATATAAATGTCTAACCACTATGCTGTACACCTGAAACTAATATAAAATACTACTGAATGTCAACTGTAATTGAAAAATAAAAATTATAAACAAAATTTAAAAAATCACCACCATTAAAGATCCAAGTGATCTTTTAATATCAGTTTACATAGGTCTACCTCAGTCTTTTTTAATAGTCATATAAGATATACAACTGACAAGTTAGACAATTTGGTAAAATAATTATAATGTTCTGCCATGCATGAGAATACCCATAATACACAACTAAAAATAAAATATCACTCACAGAATCAGCTCTAGTGGGTAAACTTACCCAATTGGACACTATTGATCATTTATTGAGATACACCTACTTTATACAAGACAAATATACACACGGGATTTGTTTCCCAAAAAAGAATTTGTCTCATGAAGAAAAACAAAACAAAGAACCAGAAATGCTGGTGGTGGCCTCTTCAATTTATTTGATTTTAACTCTGCTTTTTACATTTCCTTAGCACATCTGAAGGGAGATAAGCTTAAAGCCAAATACTGAAATATGGAGGCTGTGTACAACAAAAGTGAGACTTCAGAGTAGGTAGTTTGGGGAAAAACCTAGAATTATTTGTTATTATTTATAGAAAGATAAGTAGTTTAAGATTTCCCTGGCTAAGAAGTCATCCCAATTTGATTTTTTTTTTTTTTTTTTTAAGGCAAGGCAACCCTTGAGCAACCTCACGGATTGCAAGGACCTTGTCATCTTACAATCCCTTACTTTTTAATTTTTTTATGCCTACAGCACCTGGTCTTCCTAGGTGGTCTCCCATCCAAGTACCAACCATGCTTAACCCTGCTTAACTTCCAAGATCAGACGGGATCGGGCTTGTTCAGGGTGGCATGGCCGTAGACACAATATAATTTTGTATCTATTTTAAAATTGAGGTTTTAAAAACACAAGTTTTAAAATCACTTTTATATTTTTCTGGAGCTAAACAAACAAACATAAAGCTACGCAATTAAAAGTTTAAAAAAAAAGCTAACATTCAAAACACGACTTATAATGACTGAGGCACCTTTTTTCTTGTTCTAATGTGAATGTTAAGAGAAACAACTGGCTATGAAGCAAGAAGGCAAAATAGCATATGGCTTCAAGACACTAGACACTTCTTTCAAATACATTACCCAAACACTTACATATCCCATAAGTCATCTGCTCACTATATCTTTCCAAGTCAAGCTGAATGCTTTTGTGAAAAAACTCCAGTTTAGCTTTCAGTTGCTGAGATGCTGAGATCAGAGTGTTCTTCATTTTTGTCAAGTTAGTATTATATCTAAGAAGACTTAACCTAAACCATAACCAAAAAAAAGAATTCATAAATAGACAAAATTTAAAAACTTAAATTACTATAAACTCAAAGCCTAAGTTTCTATTATCAATCTATGAGAAATAGCTGATCTCTAGAATCTGGTTTCTAAAGACTTCCTGCCTATGACATTCTATGATAAAACAATCTTCTTTATATTAGGACATTCTGCTCAAGAACTACTCTCAAGCTATTGAAATTAGAGAGTTTCAGACCATTAGTAAGAATTCTGATAGTCTGATCAGAACATTATATTTCAAACTGGCCCAATATTTTATTATATGGAACACTGATTATTGATAACTGGCAAGATTAATTATTGAACATTAAAGCACATGACATTGCCCCTATAAACAACAGAATCTGCTTACATTGCTGCTCTTTGTCCCTGAAAGAGCCTGCTGTAGTCTTCTTTTAGCCCAGATACATAGTGCACTGCTTCAGCCCATACTTTACGCAGCTGTATAATTGGAAGCTGTATTTTGCTATCCTGTACTACATGTAAGAAGACAGGAAAAAGGAGATGAGTTATTTTTTAAGATTTTAAAGATTCTTTGTGATATCCCGATCATATAAATATAATTCCCATAGATGCTAGAAAACCACTTGTTACTATTTCCTTCAGTTCTATATACATTTACTGAACACCTGTAGTACACGAGCCCTGTTCCAGATAGGGAGAGAATAAAAATGGTAAAGCATAATCACGACATAATCACAAAGCTTGCAATTATCCCGATATCTCTCCTTTCTTGTTTTTCTCCAACTTGGCATAGTCTTTTTCCTTTCCACTAGTATAATTCCTCTCCATTTGTATAATTCCAAATTCCAAACTTTTTAAAATTCTAAATCAGGTCCCATCTCCTCCACAATCTGCCACAGTCTTTCCTGCCTCTGAATAATAAATTTCATCTGCTGGACTACCAACACAGCTTCAGGAACACATATAGGGAAATTGCAGTTTGATAAGATGTGCTTTCTTCAATGCCAGTCTTATGAAATTATCTACTTATGATTATCTCTTGCCCTTTTTTTGGTAAAGGGAATGTTTCTAAAATAACAGCAGGTATGTATGTTAAGTTCAATGAAATTCCATGTTAACATTATGAAATTCTCTAAGAGTGAAAGAGTCATCCTATACTTTAAGGTGGCAATTATATTCTTTTCTAATTAAAACTTTCAAAGAGAGGTTGCTACTAGGGTTCATATTAAGAAAACGTTTTCTGAAGCAAACTTCAAAAAAAATAATGTATCTGGAAAAATTTTTGCCTCCATAATTATTAATAGCCTCATTAACCTTTCTTCTATTTTTATATACTTATATACCCACACTTACTCTTGACGCTTCCTACAATACACCAACAAACAAACAAACAAACAAACAACAACAAAAAAACTTTTAAAAGTCTGGGAGGGAAGCTTGATCTAAATATACACACACACACACAAAGTCTGAAAGGGCCTAAGAAATGATACCCCAGTAGTAAGAAATATACATAGTGTCCAAATCTTGGTTTCTAATATTGTTTTCCAACTAAAGGAACCAGGGCTCTTTGGAAAAATGGCAGCTTCTGGGAGTGGGGCAGGAAATACACAAGATGGGCCTGAAGCACACTGTAGTGCTAGGAAGTAAGAAAATGCTAAAAAAAGAGAAAACCCTCATTGATGAGACAGGTAAAAGAAGTGTAGGAAGCCAACAGAAAGAGCTCCTAATAGCCAAAGTTGCAACAACTTAAACAACAAAATAAAATAGTATTGAATTATAATCCAAAGTATAATATAATATCCATGAATCTATATTGATAAGAAGTCACTGAGTAAATTAATAAATGGGAAAGAAAAGACAAATCTAGCATGCAGAAGAATTACTAATAAATTACGTAGATACTCTACCTTAAAGGAAGGGGAACATAATTCCCTACTCAAGTGAGGGTTCTGCATAGTGACTTCCTTCCAAAGAGTACAGGGGATTAAAAGACTAAACTTTATAGTGGATAAACCTGACAAACATACTTCAGCCAAGTGATCAAGGTCAACACCAAGGTCCATAAATCATGTTGACAGTATGTACCCTTTAAATGATGTGATAAAAAGGCACTTTACTTTTTGATCTTTCTCTCAAAAACCCATAATCCTAGTTATAATAATTTTGAGAGGGAAAAAAAAAATCAGACAAATTATAACAAAGGGGCATACTACAGAATACTTGACCAGCATTCCTCAAAACTGCCAATGTCATTAAAGGAATGTCTGAGAAACTGTCACAGTCAAGAGGAGCCTAAGAAGACATGACAACTAAATGCAATGTGGTATCTTGGATAAGATCCTGGAACAGAAAAAAGGACACCTGATAAGGACATCTGAATAAAGTATGAACTTTAGTTAATACTGATATATTGGTTCATTAATTGTAACAAAATGTACCATACTTATTTGAGATCTTAATAACAGGGAAAACTGTATGTGTGAGGGAGGGGAACATTATGAGAATTCTGTTATATCTGCTCATCTTTTCTAGCCCTTATACCCAATTTTGTTCTTGATTTTACAATTTTGTGCTTAATTTTGGTTTGGGGTAAACAGAAATTGACCACTTCTTCAAAAGAAAAAAATAATTCTCACAGGATAAATGAAAATGTTTGAACATTAAGCCATGTTCGTAGGATAAAATGAAATGTTTGAACATGCTTAAATAATGAAGGAACAAGTGTGAAGTAGGCTTAATTAATAATAAAGATTCATGCTTCCATCTGTGAGAGGCCTATCCTCAGGAAAGTAAGTCTCCCAAATGAGGGATCTGGTGATTTAAAACCTACCTTTTTACCTTCCAAACTATAGAAATTCATTTTTCACCACAAATAGAAACCTAAAGTATGAGATACAGAACAAAAACACCAAAGACCATTTCTACTAATCATGTTGAGTCAAACTTATATTATTTCAGGTTTAAAGCTCAGTCAATAAATGGACTAGACTTACCAATATAATTTACACAGTCAGATAAACTTCTGGAAGCGAATGGTCCTTCATATACAGTCTTACTTTTATCAAACAAATAAACCATATAGCTATCACAGCCTCTCTGAAAAAAGAAATGATTAAAAAGAAAGATCATTGAGCATCCTAAGTTCTCTAAGTATTTAAGTACCAGATTTCCTACTCTGAAATGCAAATGAACAAAGTCAATGTTCATTAGCAGATATCTTACAGGTTTAGGGTCTAAACTTTGTTTAGGAGAAATAAATTAAAAACTTCAGTATGGGCTAAAGTAAAAATCACCAAACCCAAAAGGATAAAAGCTAAAATTCATAACATATATCCATACAATGGAAACACTATTCAGTAATCAAAAGGAATAAAATACAGATACATGCTATAACACAAATAAATTCAAAAACAATGTCAGTACAAGAAGTCTGACACAGGTTATATGATTCATTTACATCATCCATTTATATGAAATGTTCAGAAAGGTAAATCCAAAAAGAAAGAAATTAGTGATTGTATGGGGTGGGCAGAATAGAGATTAACAGTTAATGGATATGAAGACTCTTATTGAAATGCAAATGTTTTAAAACTAATTTATGATAATAGCTGCACAGGTAAATTTACAAACAACAAACAAAAAAAAATCCTGAATTGTACACTTGAAATGGGTAAATTATATATAAAATATGCCTCAATAAAGTCAAATAAAATGAAAAAAGGGTCATGACCATAATCAATATACCATCCATTTATCCTCTGACAGGACCTATGAGACTGCTGGTCTAATTTCAAGGTTCTAGGCCTTAAGACAAAAAGAGAAAAAAAGAGGGAAGAGAGAACTAGCACCAAAGAGAAAATCTTACAAAGTTCAAAACAACAAATGTTTCCATTCTATCTAGTTTACCTTGCAAAGCAATAAAAGAGTATGATTAAACTAAAAGAATTACAAAATGTGTACCACCCGCCAAGGGATTCCAAAATGCAGAACATGCAATCTCATGCAAATTTCTTATATTCTTCTAGGTATATTAGAATTCCCTTACAACTCCATCTAGAACACACTGAGAGGCTGGTTTCCGAGGATCCAGAGAAATTCCTGTCTCTGACAGAAGCTCTTGAGAACCAGTGTTTATTCCAGTTTCATGCTCAATACGAGACTGCAGTGAATGAAGACTTTCATCAGGTGGTAACAGAAAAGAAATTATCTTTGCAGACGTCATATTTAGGATGTGGACTATCTGTATAAATAAGAAAAAAGAGAAATGATTATTGATCATCTGCTACATAAAAGATTCAGTTCTGGAAACTAAGAAAATATGAGTGAAAGGTATTATCTCTATACTAAACAAGGTTCAATCAATTTTTCAAAGTGAGAGATCTTCCATAATTATAAAATGACATTCTGAAAACTGAAGAGTTTGCTTTTCTCTTACAACAGATGTTTGTTCCAAAGAATAAAGTTTCAAAGTTCTAGGGGTGCAAAAAAAATCAAGAAATAAAAACCTCAATTTTAAAAACCTGGAAGGAAACGTTCTTATTTATGAAATGCCTAATAATGCCAACCACAGAGTTAAGTGCTTTACGTTTTATATAACATCCTGTTAATTAGATCTTCTAATCTCCATTTTTTTGCAAAAGGAAAAATCAGAGCTTTGAGACCTTGTTAGGGATCACAGAGCTAACAACTGGTAGAACTTAGATCTAAACTCATATCTGTCTGACCACCTTACAATGTCTCAAGAAATAATCACCTGATAGATGAGCTGGGCCTCTCTTTAAATAGGAAGAAGCACTGTTATCCTCATTTTTCAGCTAAGGCAACCAAATCCTAGAACAGTGATCTGACTAAGGGCCCAAAGTTGGCTAAGAAAAGTCTAATTACTCTCACCTAAAGCCCCATTGAAAGTAAGTAGCCTGATACAGGTCAAGTTAAGTGTGAGACTGAGTTAAGCATTATTCAGGTAATCAAGGACAGCCACAGAGTTAGAGGTCAGTTTTTTTTTCTTTTAACACAACATGATTTTAAATCTTCCACTCTCCTTAGATAGGCCATACAAAATTAATACCTATGTTTCTCCAATGTCTTACATTGATAGTATATGCAAATGATTAAAATTCTTTCTGCTGGAAATGCTTATTACAGAGACAAAGCATTAACTTTCTTTTTATAATAACCTTTTATGTTTAAAAAAGGTAGGGGGAAGAGAAGGGAATTTTCAAAGTTGACATAAATGTACAACAAAAGAACACCAAGGGAGACCTTCCATTCCTTCTCAGTCTAGATAGATTGCACACTATGACAGCTGCTACTATGAGCAACAGCAGAAATTTAGGACAAAAATCCTAAAGTGGACATTTACTTTTATATAGGGTATATGTCAAATTAGGGTGATTATGATATTCCATTATCAAAGCTGAGCCAGAGGGGCAAAAGAAAGGGAAAGGAAATACAACTTAAAGTTATCCTTTTGCTCACTCAAATATTTAATGAGTGTCTACTATGGTACATACTATTAAATGTGTTGTGGTATGGGTATGCAAACTGAGTAATGTAACTTATGACCCTTAAAACCTCCACAGGATAATAGTCAAATGGAAGATATTAAGAAACATTAAGAGATCTAAAACAGAAAACCAAATGCAGTTGGTACTATAATAATGTATTGTGCAGATTCCAAAAGAGCTTACTTGGTAGGAAGAAAGCTCTAACTAAAACGATGCCCCCTTAGATGTAATAGGAGATCAGGCTGGAAGGGTAGAATGAAATGAGACCAAGATAGATTCTGAATGCCAGTGTAAGGGTTTAAACTTTATTCAATAAGCCAAAAGGAACTATGGAAGGCTTTCTAAATTGAGACCCTGACAAGCTCAGAATTGTTAAAACATTCAAAAGATAAATCTGACTAAATAACTGGATATGTAGATTGAAGAAGGAGTAGTCAAAGTTTGCAACCTAGGTACCTGGAAAGGTGATAGTGCAAGTAAGAAGCAAAGAAAAAGCTATGAGCAGAAGATTTAATGAAGAAAATATGTTCAGTTTTAAATAAATTCTTAGGTGCTAATGGGACCACCAAGTGTAGTTATATAGCAGTTATAAATACTCTGCAGAAAAGTCACAACTGAGGAGATTAAATTTGGGAGTTATATATATTCAGTTTATACAACTAAAGTTATACAAATGAAGAAATTGCCAAAGGAAAGGAAGAAAAATTAATATGGAAAAAGAGAACCAAGGAGAGACTCTTAGAGATATAGTTACACTTAGGGGCATGAAAGAAGAGACAAAGAAGGAATAATTAAATACTCCTATTTCACCATTATCATCGGTGGCAAGTTCACTACACTTGTTTCAGCTTTTTTAGATATATAAAGTTTTTCATAATAAATAATTGGAAAAATATGAGATCAGACTCAAAATTTTTTAAAAGGAAAAAAATTTCAGTAGCTTCTTTGTTCATTTCTTTTTTACATGCAAATCAACTACATGTCATTCCCTCATTAAACAAGATAATAAACATCTTAGAAAAATGCCCTATAATAATACCAAGCTGTTTTACAGCTCATACTTCTGTGTTCATGATATTCCCCTCCCTGTAAATCTTTCTCCCTACCTATTGCCCTGATTAACTCTTACTTATCTTTCAAAATTCAGTGTTATTAACATGTCTAGAAAGCATCCCTGAACTACTATGAATCCTATTCTATGCATATCTTATTCTGGATAACCTCACAGTAATATTGATCCTTTAAAGAAGATATTAGTGAACCTGATCAATCAATCACTCAATCAATATTTGCTAGATTCACAGATAGGTAAATTGTGGTGCTGCAAGTTGAACTAAAATCTTCAGACCACAAAACACACAGGAAGGACTCTTTCCCCATACCCTATGACAAGCAGACATTCATTAACTCCTTCAAAGTACAAATGATGCCACGATTACCATTAAAATCTGAAAAACATCTGAGATAAAAATCAAAATTTACTAGAGGCAACAAAAAAACTAAAGGGGCGTCACCAAGTCTTGCTTGGCTAACACACTGAGGGACGATTAATTCCTTGGCACAGAAGAAAACCAAATCAAGAAGCTAGATATCTTTTCACTGTTAGCCAACGATGACATCAATATGGGCTTAAGTTTCTCTTTTAAAAAGTATGCCAAAATTAGAGTAAAACTTTATATGATTATACATTCTCATTTCAATTTCAGAAATATTTTTTATTACATGAAATAAACAAATATGGAAAGATTGCAGATAAGAGCTGTTTCTGGGTATACAGCATAAGAGAACCTCTCATTCATATCAATGAAGATTTACTGAGAACCTGGTACATGCCCTGCTTTATACAGAATGCCAAGATAGGGATGGTGTGGTATAGGGTGCACAATTGTTAATTAAGTAGTAAAAGCAATTCTAGCATTGAAGAAAACAATTTATATGGAGAGGCATGAGTGGAAGATGAGAAACAATTAGATATTGTGGCAGAAACTATTCAGAGAAAAGAAGAGTTGAATATGTACCAGTGCAGGTGAGGAGATAAACACAGAGATCTTTCTTGGAAGAAGGACAGCATCTGTCAAAGCAGAAAGATAGAGCTTGATGGCATAAACAGTGACAAGCTGGTCCTGAGTGAAGTAAAGGATAAAAGAAACAGGTATGAGGCAGGAACTTGGTTGGGGTGGACCTGCATTAGGGAAGCCCAAACAAGCAAGGCAGATCAGTTTAAACTTGACTTGGTAGGCAAGAAAGAATTATGTTTAGTTTCTTAGAAAAATAAAAAAGTATTTTCAGAAAATGAGATGGGGTGCATGGACTATAAGATGTTCATGCTACTTGGACTACAAGATGGGGAAAAGTATAGAGGAATGTAAGCCAGGTAGGAACTTTCCTCACTAAACCAAATCCAGTATGAGGCCTAAACGAATGAGGCGATAATGGCACCAATGTGAAGAAGGGGAAAATTCAAAAGATGCTTCAAAAGTTAGTCAACAAAGACCACTTAAAAATAAAACTGAGAAGGCTTATTAAAAAATAAAAATGCATCATCTCTAAAAATATAAATTTGTTTTTCAAATAAGCATTAGGAAAAGATTATTAAAGTATATTTATGCTAATTTTCCAAATAAACTTGTTAACTTCAATGCAAGTCTTATGAAGCAGACCATTTAAACTAACCTTCAAATTCAGAATGTGATCCATTAATACAAAACATCTTGGCTGCTTCAAACTAAGATCAACAGGTCCTCCTCTCTGCTGAGGATCCCAATTCAGCATCAACTGTAGCCAGTTTTCCATGGGTTCTACTATTAAACTAGAAAATGTACAAAAATATGGTGAAAATCATTAAGTTCCAATTTTCCTTTAGTACTGTGAAAAAGGTAATTTTATAGGTTGTCCATTTCCTTTCTCATTACTTGTCTATACTATTTTGTATCTGACTTTCAATTAATTCATGAAATGACAGGGAAGAAACTTTTTCCATAAAAAAATAACCCAAAACGCATATATGTAAGATAGTTTCTGGCAACTTCAACAGGCAAGTCCAGTTCCATTCTCCAAAGAACCCACTTACTTCAATACCCCAGGAGGCTTCCTAGCACCTAAACCCATCAGTTGAATGGCAGCAGTTCTTTTCACTAGACTTGTGTTGTCCAATATGGTAGCCACTAGTCACAAGTGGCTATTACATTTACACTTAAATTAATTAAAATTAAATAAAATTTAATATTCAGTTCAGTCACACTATTCACCTTTTAAAGGCTCAATGGCTTCATGTGGCCAGCACAGCTATAAAATGTTTCCATCATCACAGAAAGTTCTACTGGATAATACTACTTGGAACAGACAACTCTACTTTTCTTTTATCATGTTTAAGAAACTGAGGTAAACTTCCTCAACTGAAATATACTTACCTACATAGGCTATTTGGTTGAGGTAAATGACTACTAAACCGAACTTCTCCCGTCATCTCTTCACATGCAAATATACACTTTGGATCCTTCTTCTTAATCTTCTCATGCCTATAAAAAAGTCACCTCAGTTGACAACCTGATTCTCACAAACACCCTAAGATTTTTGCCATTTAATTTTATTTAATTATGTGTCGAAAAGGCAATTATACCACATAAAGAGAGGAGGAAAAAACGAGCAGCTAAAAAGTTCTATTCCGAGTAAGTACAGGGAAGTTCTCATCCATTTCTTACCAGGTAAATGGCTGCAGATGATGCAAAAAAGGCCTATAGCCAGCAATACATTCAAACACCATGGTCCCAAAGCTCCAATAATCAACAGTGGCTGTGTAAGGCTTATTTTCAAAGAGCTCTGGGGCCTTAAAAAGAAAAAATGCTTTAAAGTCACACTATAAGATTAAATCTACTTTATTTTTGAACCACTATGTTAATGACCTTCAGAAATAAAGAGAATTTTGTAAACTTATATTCAAAGAAACAACACATCTTACCAGATACTGCAATGTTCCCACAAAAGACGTACACAAACTTCCTTGATCAACGTCCTTGGCATATCCCAGATCAATTATTTTATGTATAATCTGCAAATTAATAAGTATTAAATGGTTGAGAAATTTGAAAAAGGCAACAATATCTTACAAGGGTCTGGAGAAGATGGTAGTGAAGAGCTTGGGCTCTAGGATAACATACATGTCTTTCAAGCTTGAGCTCTACCACTTAACTAGCAACATGCTCTTGATCGAGTTACTTAACTTCTCTTAATTTCCTATATGATGGTATTGCTAACAATTCCTCCACAGAATTGTTATTATGATTCAATGAAATAGTGAAAGAAAAGAATTTAACTCAGTGCCTTGTACATGGTTAAAACTAAGTACAGATTGGCTATTAATTTTTATTTAGTATACTCAGAATAAGCTTGATCCATTAAACTGAAAGACAAAGGTAAGGGTGACTTCCAAACTTGAGGAAGATCATGCCATCTTACAGTAGATCAATGTGAGTAAATGTAAATATCCACCTAACTTCAAGAATATCCTAGAGTCTTTGGATATTAAAAAAAAGCAGAGACAGCTGGTGCCAACCATACATTTTATCACCTCCGACCGACCACCATCTTCACTAACTAAAAGACCATACAATTGAATTCAAAGTTCAGACTCTTGGCTTTATATCTTTATTAGGATGAAATCTGGGTGCTAACAGCAAGAAAACTGCTCAAGTTATTCTGACAAAAACAAATATTTCAGTAGTCAATTCACAATTTTTGGTTCTCAAGATGACTCATTTAAGAATCCAACAAATCAAGGTTTTGAATTTTAAATTAAATATAGAACTTATGACTTTTGGGTTGAATGAAGGTTTTTTTTTAAAAACAAAAAATATACTTATGTAAATGTACTTTTAAAGAAAAGTAGGCTCAGGATGTGTGTTTTCTGGATGTGTTTCATAAGGATTAAATAAATTACATACTCACTGCCTACTATCTCTGCTAGACACCATGCTTGAAAAACAGAGTGAACAGACAGATGCAGTTCCTTCTCTAATGGAGCTGTATTAGCAGAGGAGACAAAGAACTAAACACAAAATCACAGTGTAGTGAGAGCTGGGTAGAAAAACTACAGAGCGCTATGGAAGGGCATCAAACCTCAAAGACTAACCATATCAGGAAGACTGTATTCAACTGGTACAAAACATTTCTTCAGTTTTTACCTACCTTTCCACTGACATCCTGAAGAACTATGTTTTCAGGTTTTAAATCACGATGTATTATTTTGTTTTCATGCAAATATCGGATCCCAGACCCTAAAAAAAGTTTAAAGTTTATTTGAGGTAAGAGAAAACACTGAATTTAAAAAAATTCATCTCACGTTTTGTATTTCTCTGATGCTCAAATTTATATGGACCATCATAACTACATGATTAATGATATTACAGCAGTTCAGATTTTTTGTCACAGAATATCCGGTAACATTTACAAATATGGCAGAAAATTATAATATATGCTCATTTAACTTATGAAAATTAACATTAAAAAGAAATGGAACAAGCAATTGAGAAAATCCCTAAATTTATCCTTATGGCTTTTCCCTCCCACCTAAATCACCCTCTTCAACTAAACTTCAGCCTCCATGACTTAGGAAAAGAAGTAAAATAAAAATATATAAACATATTCCTGGCTTTTGAGCTTGCTCCAAGGGTTATAGAGATTTTTCAGGATTAAATATGATTAACAAGAAATTTGACCCTAAGAGTTGACTTGAGAACCTATTCCCATTAGATGCAGTGCTACTGGTAAATAAAATTACTATGTTAATCAGGGAGGCAGGGAGCACAAAACTGAATAAGGCCATTTCACACCATTTTTTTTTTTTGGATCAGTAGTTGGACATCTATGTGTCAAAAATGGACTCCTAGTCAAAAACAAAACAAAACAAATAACAAAATATCCTAGTTTTAATTTAGCATCAACAGTAATAGTTAAATTTTTCTGATAATTTATTATACCTGTTAAAAATCTATGCTTTGTGGTAGCATATAGAATCTCTTTTCTGGACCAAAGGGGCATTACATTATGATAGTATTTTCATATTGATTACATACCTATATCGTTCAGTAAAGAAAGTATCTGGCTTTCTTTAAGTCCACAGCAATTTTCTGGTTTATTGAGTAGCTAATGAAAAAAAAAAAAGAAGTCTAAAAATGTATACTGCTAATATTACTGGGCAGTAATAGTGACACATTAATTACTATACTCTAAGAGAATATTAAAATAAGTCATGATTAATAAAATATCAGATGGGGAAAATTACCAAATTCATATGGAGAACATGTAAATTTCATGACAAGGCTTATACAAGTAAAGATAAAGGGAGAAAGCAGTTGAAATTGAAAAAGGTTGAAAAATTTCACATATATTAAAAAGTATCCACATGGCAAATTTAAGATTACCAATACAGTCCCATCCTGCACACATCACCTCCAACAAAAAAAGTACATGTTTAAAAATCAGGCGTCAGCTAATAGTCCCTGTAAAGGGCAAAACAGTAAACTCTTTAGGCTTTGTAGGCCATATCGTCTCTGTCACAACTACTCAATGCTGTTGCTGTAGTAAAAAAGCAGTCATAAAAACAATTTATTGACCCTTATTCTAGATTATCATATTGAATGTGATTTAAACACTGCTGGAGTTTGTGATTTACTATCTCATCATTTACTACCTTACTATCTCAAAACATCCATACTACCTTCCGAAGATCTCCTCCAGAACAATATTCCATTGCTAGAAGAGGTACATCATTAATCAAAAAATTCAATTCCTCAGGAACATCGCAGGCCTTTACAACATTGGAGTGGTTCAACCTAACAAGAAAAGGAAAACACAGCCAAAAATTTTTTTCCAATGAAAAGGGACTGGCTTTGAAATGGAAGTTGAGGGGCAGTGAGGGATAAAAAGGCTGGCATTATTTATAATATTCTAATTTCTCATTTTAATAATTTAAAAAATATAGATAAAAATATGGTCAGTGTTACAATTATATTTCTCCATGCCAAGAAGTAAGCACTTTCTATATGTTAACTCACTTGTCACAGAATCTTACTATAGGTAGATTTATTAACAGTCTCATCACATAAAAGAAAACCGAAGCACAAATTGGTTAAGTAATATAAGATCACAAAGCAAGTAGGTGGTCAAGCGAGATTCAAATCTGGCAGTCTGGCTCCAAAGCCTTTATCATTCTGCCTCTCCCAAAATCACTTACAATGTCATCCAGAGGTGAAATGAATACATTTAAAATTTTGTAGAAATGATAATAAACAATATAAGACAATAAAAAATAGAAGTGAATAAAATAAAAAAAATAAAAATTTGGCATATTATCTTCTAGTTTTTAACCTGTGTATAAATATATTTTCAATCCATACTGAATAATGCTATACATTGTTTTCTAACATCTTTTTTTAACTTAACAATATATCATCCCAGCCATCCACCTCCTCCTCCACTTCCTCCTCATAATCATCATTATGATCATTATCATGCAGTGAATCTCAAAACTGAAATAGATCCCCAGGTCTTAAGAACCTAAGAAAAGAGAATCTCTACGTGTAGGACCTGAGAATTTATATTTTTAACAAAAATTTTATTTTATTTTTCCTGGTGATTCCTCCATGTAGCCAAGTTTAAGAAGCACTAAAGTAAATTGAGAACAGATAAAAAGTCAGAAAGTCCTCATTTCAAATCCAGACTCTCTTACCTACCAGTTTTATGACTCTATGAGCTTCAACTTCCTCATCTATAAAACAGGAATAATATCTAAATACAGGATTGCTGTGACAACTAAAAGAATTATCTGTAAAGAACTTGGCATACTACCTGTAGAAGTTTTAAAATATATCCACTTCTCCCTTAAGAATTTAATTCTCCTCCCCTTATTTGTAGGCTGTACTTAGTGACTCATTTCTAACAAACAGAATATGGTGGAGAGGATGGAGTACAATTTCCAAAGAAAGGTCATAAAAGATATGTCGGCTTTCGTGTCTTTCTCAGATCACTCGCTTTGGGGAAAGCTAGCTGCCATGTCATGAAGACATTCAAGCTTTCCCTATGGAGAGGCCTAGATATGAGAAATTGATGCCTTAAGCCAACAGGTATATAAATGAGCTTGGAAATGAATACTCCAGCCCCACTCAAGCCTGGATGACTGCAGCTCCAGTCAACATTCTGGGATGTTTCAGGAGGGATCTTCTGAGTTAGAACCACCCAGCTAAGTCATTTCCAAACTCCTAAACCACAGAAACTGTGAGATACTAAATGCTTGTTATTTTAAGCCACTAAGTTTTGGGGTAAATTTTTAAAAAAGCAATAGATACACTATCTTAAAAAGTACTTGAAAATAAAGAAGTTAGAGTAAAGAAATAAGAGTAATGATTATTAATTAACCAGAAAGAATAAGAGATGAGCACTGCCCAAGATCCAGAAGAAACAGATTCTGTCCTCACAGAGGTGAATCTAATAATACCTACTAAACGTACTTAATCATAATATGATGTTATTATTTGAAATAGAACACATCTAATTAATGAAAAAGAGAAAAATATATTCTCAAAAAGATCCTAAGAAGAATAGATTCCTGGCCTCCTTCTCTATGAAGACATCTAGCTGGGCTGCAGATAAGCCAAGTTCACTTACTTTTTCATGATCTGGATTTCATGGCACCACCGCTCTCTGTTTTTGGTACTTAGCTCAAGGCGACAAGACTTAATTGCTATTTTGATATCAAGTTCCTGCCAAAATAAAAATCAACAGAAAAAATATAAATTAAATTCCTATGCAAATTTACTTGCTAAGAAAAGCCAACCTAGAGAAACAAAACTTTTTATCTTTACTAATCGAACATATTTATCTACAGCTCTCTTGAGCCAATGCTTTTACTAGGTAAGCCATGAAACTATTAAACCAATGCTTTAAAACTGACCAAATACATCAAAGCACACAAGCAAAAAGTGACTGATGTTGTTCCTATAACAGGTCTCTTCAGAACACTGTCTTATATATTCTGCTAGAAAAATACAAAGACCCTGTCTCCCCAACAATCCCCATTTTGAGTGGACTGAGCAGACAGCTGACAAGGGCACCAGCCTCTGGCATAACTACAAGATAATTAAGGGCTCCTGGCCTCAACAGCAAAAAATAATTTTAATATTACCAAACCTAATACAAAAAACTTCAAATCAGTTCTTAATCTTTGCATTTCATATGACATTTAAAAACTCCTAACAATAATCGTACTTTTATTTCCATATTTATAAAATGAACCTAACATCTCTTGCCTATGATTAGTAATTTAGCCAATTCTGACTGAAATTAAACCCCACCTAATGCACATTATGGGAAAACAGCCAGACTTCATACATTCTGGCAATAATAATAATGCAGCCCAGGAACAGCAGTCAGAACCAAATAGGAGGAAAGAAAATATATAGAAAATAACTTGTATGCAATAGTCTAAAAGAGTGGGGGGCGGTAGGAGGTAGAAACCAGAGATAAGATAGTCAATGTGTAGAGATAGAAGGAAGGAACTAAGACTACAAACTAGCTCAACCAAAGTTCTCATGCTCTTCAACCTTTCTTTTGTTTTAAGCAGGTACCTGGTTGTAGCTAGGTCCCATTTAAGTTTTTACTACCATGAAGACAATCTGGTCCAACCATAAAGATCATTAATCCATAAATTCTCAAACGAATGAGGCAGGAAACTATTTCAAAAAGATTCCATCCTGTAAGATCCTTCAACTTCTCAATTTCTATTTCACATACTCTGTGAAGGCCTTCTGCATCCTACCTTTTCACAAAAACTGCTCTGTGGAAAGTTTATAATGTCTAGCAAAAAAAAAAAAAAAAAAAAAAGGAATATTCCAGAGACAGAGAGTGGTGATGGTTGCACAACAATGTAAATGTACTTAATGCCACAGAACTGTACACTTAAAAATGGTTAAAATGGTAAATGTTACATTTTACCACAAAGAAATAATTGGAAAATACTAAGTTAAATTAGTTTCTTTAATATAGGATTTCTCAGAGCTTTTAATATGCTAATGTGGTTTATGACCCTCCAAATGAAAGCATATTATATATGCATCTACCCAATGTATTTGGCTGTAGTATCCTTTTCTCAAAGTGTTTCACAAGATTAGTTTTTCCAAACACAGTTTGAGAAGTGCTACCCTATTCCTAGAAAGTTCTTTGGGTATTTTGCCATGCTTCCATATTACTTTACAAATACTGTTGTTATATAAGTTACAATACTGTACTTAAAAATGTTTCTGTGTCTACCTCTCCCACTAGACTTGAAATCTCCTTGAGGGCAGAAAATACTGTTTTTGCTGATTTGGGTACTACCATTTAGCACCCAGAACAGTAATCAGCTAAATAAACCATCTCACACCCTTTTCCTTCTCGTGATTTAAGAGGTATAGATGAAATATTGGGACATGTCTTCCACCAAAACATAAAGATCTTGAAAGCTTGTAAATGCAAACCCTAAGTCAGGCTTGGAAAAGTAATGACGCTATTTCCAAGTCTCCTGACAGAGTATTTTTTCTCTTTTCACTACAGGCCTAGTTGTCAAATGTCCCAGTTTTGGAGAAGTCCACTCTGGACACCATGAAAGTTCTTAAGAGGTTTCTAAGATTCTAGAGGACCCAAATATCTTCCACTGAAAAAAATAATAAATTCCATAGAGACAGAAAGTTGAATGGTGGTTGACAGGGGCTCAAAGCAGGAGGAAATGGGAAGTTCTTATTCAATAAGTACAGTTTCAGTTTCAGAAGATAAAAAAGCTCTGTAAATGAATGGTGGTTATGGTAGCACAACAATGTGAATGTATTAATGCCACTGCACTGTGCACTTAAAAATGGATAAAAAGGTAAATTTTATGTTATATATTCTTTACCACTATTTTTAAAAGATGATATTCATCTGTCACCAACCAGGAACTAAGAAAAGCAATCACAAAAGCATGCCAGCATGCATACTTTTTTTTCCCCCTTATGACCAGACTGATTGTCAGGCTTCAATAAAAAGGCCATAGGCAACATTCAATGGAAGTACTTGGCTCCCTCTCTTTCCTCTCTGAGTGCTTTGTGTGCCTTTGAGTATTAAATTTACTACTTGTCTGGCTCTCAAAGTCCTTAATGCTTTAGTCTTTCACCTTTCATTCTCCCTCTCTCCAAGAGTTCCTTCTACAGCCTCTCTATCTGAAAACCTACTTCATAAAATTTCTTGTTTTCTCTCAGTGACATTTGTCATTGTAACTGTCACACAAACATGCCTATTCTTTCCAGGTAGACTCTCTCTTCTACCTCTCACCCTATATTATGGGCTCTCTACCCATACCTATATTCCTTAAGAAAGCAAATCATGATTTCGATTCCTGAATTCACTTCTCCATTCACAGGCCACTTGCAAGCATTTTAGTACTCATCTTAACTGCTCATTTCATCTCACGTTTTCCACTCAGATTTAGCTTTTACAAAAAGATCTTCCAAGAACACCACTTTTATCCTGACATTTCCTTTTGAAAAGTCAATTGATGATGATTAAGATGATGATAATAGCAACAACACAGCAACAGCAGGAGCTAATATTTGAAGGCTTACCACAGGCCAGGTATTATATTTAGCTTTACACACATTACTTAACTCTCAAACATACCCATGATGTATGTACATTATTATAACCATTTTACAGCTAACAAAACAGAGGCTATACTGAAGATATTATTAGTCTAGGGTCTCTACATCTAAAAGGTCTGTGGATGTCCTTCAGAAGACCTTCCTCTAATGGCAATGCATAATGTTGCATGGATGTGCCTCTGTGCATTTTTCTGGGCAAAGGGTTCATAGCTTTTATAGGTTATCAAAAGATGAAGAGCTTAAACATGATTATTAACTGCTGCTACAATGGTTAAATATTTTCAATTAAACCAATGCAAAATTCCCGAGTCGGATGTTTGCTGCCTTCCATCGACTAGACTTCCCTTGTGAAGCCATGGTCATTTTCAGCAGCTAACCCTCATTTCCAATTCCAAAGCGTACCTATTGCTTCCAAAAGCTTAACCTGTGGACCCATCAAGAAACTTTCCTTGTCTACTCCAACCCCATTGATAATACACATGTTCCAATAGGCAGACCCCGTCCTCAGGCCTATTATCTCATCCACTAATACAACACACACTCTGATGTGCATTTGCCTCACACACCGTAACACTCTCTACGTTCACAGAAGCACACATGCACTGGCACACTCAGTAAACATCTTGTCACATCTTGACATTCAAGCCCAAAGTTCTCCCCAATAGCTCTATCTCACACACGGTGACCCAATACCTCTCACCAGGCTCACACGCACAATCAATCAATTAATTCTTTCTTTCTTTCTCTCTCTCTCTCTCTCTTACACACACACACACACACACACACACACACACACACACACGCTCAATGGCACAAAATACTGCCCAAGGTCTCACCGACGATCTCACATACTGACAACCACTGTGTTCCACAGACGCTTTAATGAACACCCACCGCCACTACCTCGCGCGCCCCGCCTCACCCGATGCTGGTACAGGCATACGTTCCCGAAGCCGCCAGTGCCCAGCCGCTCCCGCATCTCCCAGGGCCCGCCCGCGCCCGGCCGCAGCCCCGGGGGCCGCTCCATGGGGCGGGAGGGAAAGCGGCCTTAGGTTCCACCACAGTACTGAGGCCGGTTCCGGGTCCGCCGAGGCTCGCGCGTCTTTCTTCTCGCGAGATGATGCGTCACTTCCGTTAAAGCCACAGGAACCCCGCCCCGCGCCAACTTTTCCTAGGGCGCCGCAGCAACCCAGCAGGCGAAAGGTTGGGGAGGGGAAGGCGCTTTCAATCCGCTAAGTTTTCTGGACATTTTCCTGGTTGAAAGAACCCACTTGTTTTTTCCAGGCCCTACATTTCCTTCAAATCATTTTCCAAACCAGTCTGTCTCGTATTGGTCTTTTTTATACTTCACATCTTTCCTATCTACACTTCACCTTTCTTCAGACCTCTGCCATCTATTCTCCAACCCCACCACCCGCTGAGCTGGCACTAGCAAAGCCTCCACTGATTTAAATATTATGGAATCAGAATCCTGCGTTAACAGGCCCACTGATACATTAGTCTTCAGGGTTCCCCTCCCCCCCTTAATCATGTTCCACAGGTGAGTTAGGATCAGCTCTTTTCTTACATTCTTGTCCTAGTAATCCCAAAGCACTCGGATGTGATGCTGTTCCGAAGAATGTTCTCTCGACCTAGGAACTTTTCCCTAAATGCCTCACAGCTTGCTGTCATCCAAATGTGAGTTTTCCAGGGCCGTAGTTCCTCATTGTGTGGATTGTTTTATGCGTGATGCAGGGCTGCAGAGGCAAGTTTCAGGAGTGCAGTTAGTGCAACAAGTACTTCCAAGTAGCAGATTGCCTTAGCATAGGGAAACCAGCTCCTCGTTTTCAGAGTTGGTCATAACTTCACAGAATCTGTGGATCTTGCCAATCACTCCAGGTATAATGATTAGCATGGCCTCAAATTCTCTTAAGAAATATGTCAATTTCGTTAAGCACGGTCATTTGAGCCTCTATTGAGATTTGCACTTGAACAATCATTTGCAGAGCCCTGCCTGTGAACTCAATTACAACACTTAGTGACACATGGTTGTACACCATAAATTTTACATGTGGACACAGCATACGCATTGACCAGGCTTTCAGCAAAGCAAATGTTGTCTATTGTCACCAAAATTCTTGAATAGTACAATTAGATTGAACCCTGCATGCTACAAAGTAAGTTGTGTTGGTCATAAGTAACATGTATGGTATTGGAAATTCTGGTTTCCCATACGTGCTTGGTAGCCACGAAGCTGGAGTATCAGATTTGGAGGTGATCGCAAATGGTACCTCCAACACATCCCTTAGAGGTGGGCAGACTGCATAGATTGTGGTGGATTGTCCTAACAGTATAAAGCCTTCATTTAGGTGTATGGCATAGCCAGCACTGGAGTGTGTCTGATATCCACAGGTGAGGCTAAAATCTCCTAAATCTCACTTGGAAGAGCGAGGTAGAGATACTGAGGATACTCATGACTGGGCTCACCAAGAAGTGGCCATCTTTGCAGGAACCTGGTTGCATCCCATAGGTCATTGATCATTGGCATTCACAGGGACGCTGCATAGCTCTTTTATTAAAAATCCTGGGCCGGTTGACCTCAGAATCCATAAACTTCAAATTTACCAGTCTTTTTTCATGTATAAAATGGAGGTAATAATATCTACCTCATAGATATTTTGTGAGGATTAAGTGAAATAGTCTCTTTTGGCTTAAAAAATATGGCATTCTCCTGTGATGTCTCTCTCTGCTCCTTCTACATATACTCATTGGATCACTCTATTTCCAAGGTAGTCATTTTCACCTTAGGTCTGTACTACCACTTTCTTATTTTCATCCATCCTCATAATTTCACCTATACTCTGATGATCCCAAAGCCTTATCATAAATCCAGATCTCTATGAGTTTATAATTATCTGGGCACACTAAAACTCAACATATCTAAAGCAGAACTCATCTTTTCTTAAATCTGCCCATTCTCTTCCAAATTAGACTGTAAACTCTGAGATAAGAGAGACCATGCCGGGAAAAACATGGCTATAGAAAATGCCTGGCACACAGGAGTTAAGTATTTGCTGAAGGACTGAATAAACTCTTTTATATCAGTAAGATAAAGGCTATAAGAAAAATGGCAAAGGTCTTAGGTCCCCTCCCCATGCTGGGTTGCTCAGGGAGAAGTCACCTGTGAGATCCTGGGATAAAAGTTGGGCCTAAACTCCTTGCTCCTCCTGTTACACACAAATACTTCATTTCAGTGGTTATAGGTAACATGAACATAAGGCACTTCATAAATGTTCATGGAAAAGTATTTGGATTTAATTAGATAAATGTTTTTGAAAATGTTGGTTGATAAACAAAAGCTGTGTTTGGAGCTGGGTGACAGACATGCTTTTAATACAGGGTTTTCATCCTAGAATGTAACTTTTTCCAAAAAGATTCCATTTTAGACCTCTTGCTGCAGACAGGTTCCATGGGAATGCACAAAAAAAGAGGCAGGGAAACAGTCCCCATGGGAGACTGCATTTTCTTAAAAAACAGGCTGTACTACTTCCTGTGAAGTTTATAAAGTGCCTTTCCCTTTGCTTAGTCATCCAGAGTGAAGTCAAAGGGCTCAAAGTCTTTCCGGAAACGGCGAGCCAGGGTCTCCTCCTCTTCCTTGCTGATCTGACACTGCCTCCAGTCAGACTTGTCAGGAATATTAAGGATGGCTTCACTGGCCAGGACCTCCCTGCAGAAAGACCACAAAGTCAAAATAAACAGTATTAATCTGAACTCCCCCTATTACTCCCTAGCCAGAGCTCTCCTCAGCATCACCCAGAGAAGGCATACAAATTCCTCTGACTTTACTTCATACCATTTCTCTTGCCCTGAGTGTCATATCTGCCCAGAATGGCACTATTATAATAAAAATCATACCCATTTTAAGTGACCAGCTCACATGCTACCTCTTTCCTAATCCCTCAAATCTTATTTACTTCTCTGAACAACTTGGAACCACATTTATTGGCACTTAGAGAAGCAACATGGCACAGGAGAAAGAAGGCAGGCCCTGGTGTCAGAAATATCAGAGATAATTCCATTCCTAGCTCTGTCACTGGATATGACTTGATTTCATCCCTGAGTCCTGATTTTCTTAACTTATTAAATGCAAAATAAGGGTTTTGTGTGGTATGGAGATAACACAATCAAAGCAACAAACCAGCTGTGACTACATTCTGCTTTAAACTCTAGTTTTGTCATCCAAATTAGACCAAGAGTTTGCTAAGGGCATGGCACAAAGTCAGGCACCTAGTATCATACTCTACTCTTTCTGCCTTTCCTTTTAGGGCAGCAGTCCTATGAGAATCTAATGCCTGATGACCTGAGGTGGAGCTCAGGCGATGATACTAGCACTGGAGAGGGGCTGTAAATACAGATGAAGCTTCACTTGCTCGCCTGCCACTCACCTCCTGCTGTGCGGCCCGGTTCCTAAAACAAGGGTTTAAGGACTCCTGTTTTAGGGAATTCAGGCATAATAGAACAGGCTCAATATCAAAAACCCTTATCTTGGTTCTTAGGACTAAAAAGTAACTACATACAGACACACACACACAAGCTACCTTCTAATTGCCAGTGCTTTATATTTTTATTTTTTGATATATTAGAAATAAATATTTGCTCATCTATACGGTTCATTTTCCACTTTGAAGCTACAATAAATGGAACAGCTGAAAACAAATCAGATGAGTCTCCTAAATGTCAAAGGCCCTGAGCCAAGTTCTAGCTGCCTAGGCAAACTTTGAGCCTACTTCATCTGTAAAATAAAGAGAACTACATTTCTTATACAGCAGGAAAAAAAAAGTCTTTTCAAGTATTTTTTTAACTATAAAATGCTATGTAACTGTAAATTAATAGTTTGAAAAATACTCAGTGTTGAAAATATAACTATCATGAGCATAAAATCATTCAAAGAATCACTTCTGTAGGCTTATGTGCCTGTGTTTATCTGCAGTCATGTGCCTAAGTCATCAGTGCTCACATCTGCACCTGTTGCTGAGGCAACAACAAAAGGATAATGTCAAATGTTTGAAGCTCTTAACATACTTGCTCTCATTTGTCAATTATCTTTCTGAAAATGTAGACAACTATATTTACTGGACTTATCCAATGGTGGCAATTTCTTGAAGGCTTTCCGAATTAGTCTAGGAAAGGGCTCAAAGTTGACTCAAAATTCAGTTCTTAACAGGGAAAAAAACAGCTGAATAGCAGAGACATCAGCATCAGATAAACTGCTCTGTACATTCTGACTCTCTTCCATGCAATATCTCTTCTTGTCAGCAAATTCCTGTCTTCAGTCTTTGCCTAATTTATACCACTCCCTGTATGGTTTGCAGTCATGTTCTCCCTGATATGGGCAGAAATAATATCTCATCCAAACCTTTAGGACACTATTAGAATAATGACATTAAGACCACACATTTTAGGGTCCAAAAGGCATGGGTTTGAACCTACCACTATGACCATGAACAAGCTACCTAACTACTTTAGAGCCATGCTGTCCACAGTAGGAGCCATGAGTTATATATAGATATTTAAATTTTAATCCTAATTAAAATTAAATTAAAAATTCAGTTCCTCAGTTACATTAGCCACACTTTAAGTCCTCATGGGTACACATGGCTAGTTATTACTGTATAGGATAGTGCAGATTTATAAAAGTATTTTCATCACTGTGGAAAGTTCTATTGGGCACTGCTCTAGAGCCTCATTCTCCATATTGGTAAACTGAGATGACAATACTCACCTTACAGAGTAGGGAAGGTTAAATAAAGCAATGCATGTAAAGTTCTTAGCACAGTGCCTGACACAGAGCATAAGTTCAATGAATGATAGCACTTTATTCCCTCAGGCTGGAATGCCCGCAGTCCAATGTTTGCCCTCTAATTCTCTCTCAGGCTTAACTTCAACTCTTTCATAAAGTCTTTCACCAAGGAGACGTGAGCTCTCTCTTCTCTGAATTTCTAGAGTACATTGTTCCTCAAACTCTTGTAATGGTACTTTTCACATTCTGCATTACATTACTGTCATATATGTATATATCTGACTTACCCTAAGACTGTTGGTTCCTTCAGGCAAGGACTGCTTCTTATTCAGTTTTTATTTAACTGTCTATACAGCCCACTCCCTTGTTCAGAGCAAGTCTAGTGAAAACACATTTAAAATAAGTAAAATATACAAACCTTCCAAACTGCAAAGGAAAATTCTTTTTAATTCTGTGGAAAAGTTTCTCTCCTGTGTCAAGTTCAACATAAAAATAGGCTGCTCCTGGCTGTGCAATCTAAAGTAAACAGAGCTACATAAGGATATACAATAGTGTTTTGAAATCTAAAATCCTAGTTCATCTTTTACAAGTTTTAATTTGGCAAAGAATTCAGTCTAGAAGCACAAGAAAAAGGATGTGAGCACCTATAGATACCAAGCCCCTTACTGGAAATAGAGCTAAAAAAGCCAGATTGGCGGATATTACAAAGATCCTCTCAGTGGCACCATCTTTCTAAGTTCCTGCCTTACAAAATTTCTAATTTCTTACTCATCCCAGAAAAGCACTGAGGCATTGCTGTAATACCACCTTTGTCTACAATTTAATCAATACTTCATTTTCTAGTTGCAAACTGTCACCTATCTACTTAACATTTTTGGAATGCCTTACTAGTACCTCAGGTTTAACATGTCCCCTCCTGTTTTACCTGCTTGATGTCAGAGTGCTCTGGGATTTCCAGTAGCTCTATCTGTTGCTCCTGTGCCTGGGTAATGAAGGCATCTTTAATGTCATCAGTAGCACAGCAACTGAGTGGCACAGGAATGACCTGGGGTTTGGGGATAGGAGGAGAAGGTAGAAGAAATTCTCTGTGCAGGTCCCAGAGAAGTCATGCTTCTATAGTTCCTGAGAAGTAGCAAGTCCATCACAGGGGTAGAGAAACACCCCTCAGTAGAGATTCTCCTCAGGCCAGACAGGTTGATGTCAGCCTGTCTGTAAGGACTTAAACTTACGAGGTAGCCTGCTACATGTGGGAGCCTATCTTTGATATGAGAAAGGCTAAAGAGAAATTTCTTTTTCATCAAACCTTTGTCAGCTCCTATATAATATATGTGGCAGAGTCAGGCCCATTTGAAAACTTAACAAATGTGCCAGAAAGAAAACCACCACAATTACAAACAAAATATCCATAACAATCTCCAAATGTCTGAGCTGCTAGCCCTATGCAGGCTCTGTGACTACTTATTACCTCTTAGTGGTCATTCGTGTTGCGCTTCACACATAATACCCAATCTCTTCCAAACTTTACCTATCAAGGCCCAAATCTTTCCTGGAACCTTCCTCAACTACTCATTCCATTTCTAAACAAGGGACTTACTGTCTGTGCAGTTCACTTATACTGACTAGGCACTTCCCCTGAAATCACCAGACTCTTTAACCTTTTAAATGAACATTATTTAAATATTAATGTGAAAATTCATGTTAAATATTTTAAATATTTAAAACTTTAGTTTTCTATTGAAATAAAATATTTAAATATCAATCAAATTAATTATTCAAATTAACAAAGTTTAAATATCTATCAATACCAGGTCCCCATAGGGCCCTTCCAAGTTCTTGGGCAAAGCTCCTACCTGTAACTGGAGGTGATGGCTCTTATAATTTCTCTCAAATAGAACACACCGTTTTCCTCGACTCTTAAAGAATTGCCTCAGTGTAGCCTTATACTTTTCCACCTCTTCCACTACCTCTGCTGAAAGCTCTACCACTGACTGGTAGTGTCCAATGGGCAGGATAAGGACATGGTCATCAGATAAGCCTCCTTTGGCCAGGGCAAGGTAGCACTGAAGAGGAAGCACATAGAAGTGAAACATCAAAACTGCATGTATGATTCTTCAGGGAGAAAAGCCTATACAAAGAATAATCCTGGTGGTGTGAAAAAAGTACTCCGAGAGGCTATTAATAGAAATTCTACAACTTTAAAAGTTCTGACTTTAGAGGTTATAACAACAACGTTCTCAAGTACCTGCTGAAGAATGAAATTAGATGCAACAAATAATCTGCAAGTATTAAAAGAATTGGGAGCATATGAGCATCATATAAACAGGCTTTTGGCTTCAAATACATCAGAGCTGAAGAGGTGCAGATCAACACACAGTTGGTTTTCCCTCCTAGTCTCAGTTACTATCACCTTCAGCCACAGAAAGATAACACTGCTGATTTCCAAGTGACCACTCTTTCTACAGTAATATCCAACCCCACTCCAAATACAGCCCCTGGGCTCACAAATAGGGCTAAGGTGACATGACAAGTATCCAATGTCCCTACAGCCTTAAGCTGCTAACCTCTACAAAATGAAAGCAAACATATAACCTAATAGAATGAAAGAAAGAAGAAACTTCAAACTCAGGCACATCCAAAGAGGTAGAAAACTGTGGTTCCAACAATGGATGTCAGCAGCTAGACAGCAACTAAAAATATTTCTGTCAAATCTAAAACATGCGAGACTGCTACATACTGACATTCTTCAAAGGGAAAACACTGAGCAGAGAAAGGCTGAACACCAATGCTGTCAAATGAAGGTACCAGAGCTTTAGAAAAAACAATCCAAAGTATACTTTTAGTGTGGTGGGTTCAAAGTTAAGGCTGAAGAAAGAAGTCATTTATTTTTTATCTACTGAGACAGTCCAATAGAATGACAAGAGAGGTTTCAGAAACAAACTAAAGCATGATCATCCTTGATTCAATTGGCACAGAGGGCTGAGCACATCTAAAAAGTTAATTTTCCAGATGACTCAAGTACATAAAAACAGCATAAGCACTGAAACATTTTCTTAATGTTTACAATACCCAATTTTGTTTGTTTTAATGTTTACTCTAGAAGCCTGAGTCTTTTAGCCTTTTACGTCAGAGGGTCACCACCATAAACAGCAGCTTTTATATTGTGACGTGCAGTGAGGCTACTGAAGCTTTCTAGTTGAAAGGGTAACCTCCAATCCATACCTTCCAGTTCTTATGAATAATTTCACACTTATCCAACATCCTCCCTCCCTTTCAAACTCTCACCTGGTAATCTGTTCTATACTTAAATTATCTCTAATTGTATCTTGAATGTAGAAAATGGACCTGAATAAATGCTTCTCCCAGAGTAAAATTCATGGACTTTACAGCAGTTATTTTAGACTCTTAGTGGGCTTCCTGTTGTTTTACCAATGTGTGGCCATGGGCCATCAGCATAGTTCTATGTAAATCCCTTGAGGAAGGCATAGCAAAGATAGAGAAAGCCAGGGAAAAAGTAGTAAAAGGAGATCAAGAGGAATGGATACACACAGGAGACTCTAAATCCTTTGCCAGATACCCAAATGTTACCAGAGGTTCCCAAAAGGTTTCCATGGGACAAAGGACAGTATATATTAAGTGTAAACTTGATTACTAGGTAGGCTCTAGGCTAAAATCCTATGTGGCCACTTATTTGGGGTTCTGGCATTTTGAACCTACTGAAGCTTCTCAAACAGAAAGCAGTTCAAAGACTGCCTTACCATACAAGGTGTGTGACAGAAGACTGGCACAAACTAATCCAAAGACAGAAAAAAGATCTAGAAAAAATAATCCAAAAAAGGAATTCCCTTAAACAGTAAGGGCTTTTTAAGTTTGCTCTACTTCATACTGAAGAGTTCATCCATAGGCTCCACGGCCCAATTGTACCACAGGCCTGCACCCCATTTAGTCCTCCCACTAGAGCTAGGAAATGTTCCAATAATAAAGACATAAAAATTAAATGTAAAAGATTGGGACGACTCAGTCTCAAACAACAAAGGCAGGAGAGGGATTGACTTAAAGTGCAAGGTGAAATGGAGACTCTAATCAGTCATTCTATAGGAGGCCATAATAAAGAGCCCTCAGATTGTCAGGATAATGTGCTCAGAAACAAAAATTAGACTAAGCCAACAAAAAACAGATGAAAGTATCTGTCAGCATAAGTGCCACAAAGAAATGGACTGTAAATTATTTTCCTCAGAAGCCTTGGCAAATAGCTAATTCTAGTCATAGGTGTTAAGGGTACAAATGTAACCCTGAAAATTAAGCTTTTTTCATTCACAGTAAATGAAAAGGATAATGGTCTATATGGATTCTGGGGAAATGAGGATCAAAGGTATTACTTAATACCTAATCAAACTCTCCCCAAGGAAAACTACCTGAGAAAATCTGAAATAGGATGACCTTATTGTGAGACACACATATATTATCAGAGGTTTCCATAGTCTGAGTAAAATCATCTGCAAGATCATCCAGTTTTTATAGTTTGATTCAGTGCTCACCAAGCAACCTTATTATTTTATTACTTGGGTTCCTAGATACCCAAATTGGCTGTAGGGATTCCCGTCATTTGGAAGCTATAGCCTCTATTACTAAGCAACACTGAGAATTTATCACTTTTTACTAGTATAGAGTAAAAATAGAGTTCAATAAGTACATAAAAGCATCACCATAGAAGATCCATACCTATTTGTCAGAGGAGGAAGGGAAGATGGGAGGAAGCAATTTTGTGAAACTGATACTACAAAACCACAGGAGAACTGCTATAATCAAAAGTAGACAATAAAAAAATGTTAGCAAGGATGTGGAAAAATAAGAACCCTCATGTTATGAATATAAAATGGTACAGCCATTTTGGAAAATACTTTGGCAGTTTCTTAAAGAGTTAAACATAAATTTGCCAGCAATTCCATTCCCAAGTGTCTATCCAAAAGAAATGAATACATATGTCCACACAAAGACATACATGTAAACATTCAAAGCACATTATTCCTAATAGCTATAAAGTAGAAACAACCCAAATGTCCATTTATTGAATATAGAAACAAAATGTAGTATATACATACAATGGGATAATATTTGACAATAAAAGGAATGGAATACTGATAGATGCTACAACATGGATGAGCCCCAAGAATATTATGCTAAGTAAAAGAGGCCAGACACAAAGACCACATATTCTATGATTCCATTAATATGAAATGTCCAGAAAAGGCAAACCCATGGAGACAGAAGGTAGATTAGTGGTTGCCTAGGGCTCAGGGTGGAAATAGTCACTGTAAATGGGAATGAGAAATCCTATTGGAGCAATAAACATGTTCTAAAACTGTATTATGTAACAGCTGCACAACTAGGTAAGCTTATTAAAAATTGAATTGTACACTTAAGTGGGTAAATTTTACATGTAAATTATGACTCAATAAAGTGAACAGAAAACAAACAGGTGTCTCCTCTGTAAAAAATCAATAGAAATAACTCACATGTGTGCCAATGTTAACCACCAAATGCTTCTCCACTTCAGGGCTGGCAAGGCAAAACCAGCAGGGTCCTGGAGGTTGAGCTTCATGTGGAAGAAAGGCAAACATTAACATGGTCTAGGAACTCCAGCAAATAATAACCCTTGTCTGATCTTTACATCCTGTAAGACTGGTATACAGCACTGCCACAATGAGCTGGGCCTGTTCTCCTCCCACTGTGACCACACACACATACATTACCATTATCGATGAAACTAACTTCTAGAAAAATTCTGATATTTTTCTATTAGAAAAATTCATTCCACAGGTAGGATATCCACAAGTAATAACCACATACTGACGAAAGTAGCATGTTAACTGGCAATAGGCTGCAATGAAAGAAAACTGAACTGGGTGTCAAGAGCCCCAATCCCAGTCCCAGCTATCTAACTAGCTAGCCACATGACCCTGGGCAGTAAGTTTACCTTCCCAAGGTGAGCTTCTTCATTTTTGAAATGATAGGGTGGATTAAAAAAACCTCAATGAAATAGCCTTAAAGTCTTTTCTACCAGTTTAATTACTCTATTTTATAATTTTTTATTGGTTCTGTAGGTTCTTTACCTCACATGTTTTACAGACATGAATGAAAGGGGTTGTTTTCATAGTCCTTACAGGAATAGTCTCAGCCTCAAAGTCAGGTCATCTTTATATTATTTTATTTTTATTATTGGTCCTAATGAGTCATTGTACAATTTTCTTCTGCCAGAAGAGGCTCTCTTACAACGCTGCTTGCCTAAAATAACAGTTACTGCTCACAGAGGAGATCTCTGGAACCAAGGTACTTACGAGGTTTGCGAGGCTGCTTTGGGTGAGAAGAGGACTTGCTATCTCTGCCTGTAGAAGAACGCTTCCTTCCCTGCTTTTCATTTATATCAAAAAAGAATTGACAGGCTGACTCTTCCTAGAATGGCCAAAGGTAGAAGAGTAAATGATGTGAAACTAACCTTTAGACAAGTAGTCAACTGTTCACATACAAAGGAACATTCCTGCCATGTCATTCTATCTTTCCTCCCAGCCCTTTCTGCCTATTCTAGAGAAGATGACTGGATTCTTAGTCATACTTCTCAACACTTATCCAAGATACCACCAAATTCATCTCTTTGGAAAAGAAAATTAAAATGCAAGGTATAGAATAATTCTTGCCTAAAACAATAACATGAACCTGCCTGAAATCCTTTCCCTTTCTCTCTCAATAGGGCCATACTGCAGTCTTTAATTAAAAAGATGAGAAGGTTGCTCATTAAAAAGTTTGAGAAAGCAGACCATGTGTGATAGAAAAGGAACTTGACATTCCTTGCTTCAGTAAGTAAAAAATTAATTTCAGAAAAGTCTGCTATTTAGAAATTTCTTCAGAGTGAATCATTACATACTAGCACTCATTATAAAAAATCACAAATTAATTGCTACCAAGCAGTTGTTGGATACTTGCCTGAAAAGTTAAGAAGAGAGAAATTAACTTTAGACAAAAAAATACTTAACATGTGTAACCCAAACATGAATAAAATTTAGAGAAAGACTTAAAATATGAAACTGTTAGCCCTAAACTACAATAAAAAAAAAAAGTTTACTTGAAATCTAAGGCTTTCTAAACACCATGATCTCGCAACGGAAAAAAAAAAAATTAGATTCTAGGGATTAAATTTGTCTCATGAATTAAACTATAATCAGCAAAAGTACACATGTAATAGGCAATCCTGCCCAGAAAAATGCCATTTCTCAATGAGAACATACCTCAAGAGAAGGAATTTGCTTTCCTATGGATACTTCCTTCCCAGATTTTCTGTAAGGGTTTTCAGTGACATCTGGAGGCTGTTTTACCAGTTCTGCTGCATCCATTAGTTTCATGGGAGTAATACTGAATGCATAAAGATACTTTAAAGAAAAATAATATAACATTAAGGAAAATACTATTTATCCAAATGTAATCTATTTTATAGTGATGATTTCATGGAAGGCTTCAAAACTGAGTAAAATTAAAAGGACAGCAACGGACCCATCTGTGGCTCATGAAATACCTAGCAAATCAAGTGCCAAATCAGTGACCTCTGCAGGGGCTAACAGAGCACTGACAAGCAACAGTCAAAGTCTCCTCCCTTACAAAAAAAAAGTCACTACTAGGCCTAGAGGGACTTGCTCCATAATCCTTGAAAACAGACTGCTTCTGCCTCTGAGTCCTTTATCTTTCTTTGTATACTTAATCAACAGAATCATGGCACTGTCATTCTTTTATTCTAATGAAAAATAAATTGGACAACTTAGTGTTTCCCTCTGAAACTATACATTTCTGTTGTATATGCTGATAAATATTTTTAGGCACTAGTAGCAAAGAAATAAATATTCATTTGAATATCTAGAATTTCAGACTAATGGCACAGGTACTGAGAACTTTTTTTTTCCGCCTACAGCACCTGTCTTCCTAAGTGGTCTCACATCCAAGTACTTATACCAGGCCCGATCCCGGCTTGGCTTCCGAGATCTGATGAGATCGGGCATGTTCAGGGTGGCACAGCTGTAGACAGTACTGGGAACTTTAGATGTAATATGAACAGATGCTTAACCTTATTACAGATATGGAAATGCAACTAATTAACAGTGATACACCATCTTCATCTATCAGAATGGAAAAACTGTAGTAAAAATTTGATACTACCTGCTGAGAATGAGAAAGTGGATAGAAAGCAAACAAACTCATATACTGCTGGTGGGGGGTATAAACTGGAAGAATATTTTGAGATGAATTTAAGAATGCTTGCCAAATTAAAAAAATGTGCATACTTTTTGAATGAAGCATGAGTTGCTTAGGGCTGAGGCTAATGTCACAACTCAGAGTAAAGCAATAGACTAATAATACTATGAGTGATATTCATTCTTGAAAAAGCAATAAAAAATTACAAATCTAAGAATGCATTGGGCTTAAAAGCTTAAGACATGAAAAAAATAAAATGTGTATTTGCTTATTTTTCTTATGTACGCTGTTTATGGCATGTTATAGTGGAATTATCTCCACATTATTTATCTATTTCCCCCCTTGACTGATCATTCTGATGTTAGCTATCTCAATCCACAATATCCTACTTTTGGCCCTACTGAATCAGAAATGTTCTCAGGGAATGAAGAAAAATAATGTGCTTTTTCTGGTATATTCACCTTCATTCACCTGCACTGTTTTCCAGTACAAAGACAGATTCCAGGTATCATTAAGATTTCTCAAAGCCAAGGGGGACTTAGGGAAATCTTTGGGAGAATCTTATATTTCTGCTACATGAAGATGCTAAAAGAAGCAAGGCCAACGTACCATCTGAAGGCAAATGTATTAATACCCATAGAGACAATCACACGGGAAGAAACAGCATTCATTTGAAATCTGCCTTTGTTCCACTGGGCCTGTTTTCCCAGACCCAGCTTTAAAATATTCTTCAAAGTACCCAAGGAAAGCTGACCCTTCATTCCCATATCTTTATAAAAGGAGTCACTGAGGTGCTGGGACACTGCAGTTGGGGAGAAGATGTGAATACTAAACTGGACAAGAGAAACATTTATCAGGCAGAAAATGAATATTAACCTACTCCCAATCTCAAATCTTTACCTTTTTCTTCTCTGGATTTCCAACATTAGCCAGAGCTATGAACCTGGTGGCATGCTGTGCATTTTCCTGCAGAACGATGTGGTTTCTATAACATATTTGAGAGATAATGGGTTACCAACAAACTTTACTTTTGATTTACAATTATAAAATATGTAGACTCCGTCAGGCCATGAAAAGAGTCCTGAGTCCATGACCACCAGTAAGATGTTAACTGTCCATCTAGTAGGATAAACATCCCTACCTTCCAGGGCTGCTGTTAGGGAAAAATAACATCATGTATCTGAAAAGCACAAAAACTCCAACTTTTAGTTTTAAAAGAGTTGTAAAACTGGCACAATGTTGATAAATGCTGAAGCTAGGTGATGAGTATAGGAAGGTTCATTATATTGTTCTCTCTTCTTTTGTGTAATAAAAAGCTATAATAATAAAAACCAAAAAGAAATGAATTTTAAATGGAAAAAAATATGCTTCAAATAGTAATATATAGAATTTCATTTTTTTCTAGAAAAAACATAAATACACATGAATGTCTATATTTCATGGAAAAAAATATGGAAACTACATATGCCAAAATATTTTTTGAGCTTTCTAATAAGTATTCCACATTGAGCAACTATTATTTGTAATTCAAAGTAAAAAGGTATGGCATTACATGTTTTTTTATTTTTAGTAAGTTGAACATTAATACAGATGCCAATCTCTAGAGTTATTTTCCTCATGCCTCATAAATTTTCAAAATCTGTTACAAAAATATAATTCTAGCATACCATTTTATATAAAAAATACAAAATACACATTTTATAGTCACATTATTGAAGGGAAATAACCAAAATATAATCTGTCTGCTACAACTTGTTTTTTAAAGGGAGCAAGTACATTCATAGCTGGTAAATGGGACTGGTATCCGTCAAAGGTGAAAGTCATGCTGTTTCACATGCAACTATCTCCAACTTTTAAAAAGACTGGAACAGATTGACTCATACTTAAATGGAAGTTTTAGTAATACGCGAAGACATTAAGGAATAGCCTGAGAAGTGTCTTTCTTTAGCACAAGTAGTGACTAGTGCAGTAACCTCAGGAATTACTAATACTTTCCACTATTAAGTTATCCAGGTGTAATAGGCAAAAACAATGACCACCCCCCACACAAAATGATGTCCATGTTTTAATCCCATAACCTGTCAATGTTAGCTTACACAGCAAAGGGAAATTAAGGTGGCAGATGGATTTAATCGCTTGCTAATCAACTGACTTTAAGATAGAGAGACGATCGTGGACACGCTGGACAGACCCAACATAACCCAAGGGTCCTTAAAAGTGAAAGAGGGAAACAGAAGAGAGAGTGATAGGAAGGATTCAACCAGAGTCGCTGGCTTTAAGATGGTGCAAGGGAGCCATGAGCCATGGAACATAGGCAGGTGGCCTCTAGAAGCTGAAAAAGACAAGGAAACTGATTCTCTCCTATAGCCTCTAGGAACAAACACAACCTGGCCAACACTTTGATTTCAGCCCAGTGAGACCTGTGTCAAACATCTGACCTACAGAACTGCATGATAATAAATTTGTATTGTTTTAAGCTAAAGTTTGGGGTAATTTGTTATAGTAACAATTAAAAACTAATACCATAGAGAAACTGCAAGTACAGATAAAGAAGTTGGGAAGATGTTTCCCCCATTTAAAATAAAAATGAGTGATGAAGAATGCTACTCCTGAATGGCATTTTTGATTATGATAAATTGCTCCTCCAGGAAAAACTTTAAGTCTCACAATACAGGGATGTAAAGCACGGACTGACTGTAATTCTAGGTGCAAATATTAGTAGAGATTTAACTATACTAGTATTTTTTTATTCTGATAGTTATGGGTTCTCATTATAACGCTGGTTAAAAAGTTGCACAGGGTTGTTTTTTTTTTAAACAGCTTTAAGAGCTAATTCAAATACTATACAATTCACCCATTTAAAGTATGCAACTCAATAGTTTTTAGTATATTCACAGATCTGTGTAACTATCACCACAATTTAATTTTAGGACATTTTCAGCACTGGAAAGAGAAACCCTATACCTATTAGCAGTCGCTTCCCATTTCCCTCTAACTAGCCCCTGGCAATCACTTATCTCCTATCTCTACTTTGTAACTTAAAACAATACAAATTCTGGACACTTAACACAATACAAATTCTGGACACTATATATCAATGGAATCATACAATATGTGATCTTTTGTGTCTGGATTCTTTCATTTAGAATGTTTTAAAGGTTCACCCATGTTGTAGCATGTATCAGTATTCCATTCCTTTTTCTTCTTGAATAACACTCCATAGCATTCTTTTTTTAAATCCATTCAGCAGGTTATGAACATTTGGGTTATTTCCACATTTTGGCTATTATGAATAATTATGATTAATGCTGTTATGATAATTTGTGTACAAATTTTGTGTGGACCTATATTTTCATTTTGATTGGAACAGGAGTGGAATTGCTGGGTCATATGACAACTCTATGTTTAACCTTTTAAGGAACTAGCAGTTTTGCAAAGCAACTGCACCATTTACATTCCCATCAGCAACGTATGGAGGTTCTAATTTCTCCATATTCTTGCCAACACTTATTTCTTATGTCTTTGAAGTGATATCATATGGTGGTTTTGATTTGGATTACACGAATGGTTAATGATGTGAGCATCTTTTCATGTGTCTATTGGCCATTGGTATATATTCTTCAGAGAAATGTGTACCAAGATCCTTAAAAGGTGAAGAGGTTTTGAGTGGCTTGTTTTCATAACCTCTGTTTTTGGTGCATGGTTTTAAAGAACAAGAAGATTTTCTGGAATGTTATACAGAGATATAACAGAAATATCTGTATCACTTATGGTTATATCTTAGGCTGTGGTATTACGGGAAAAGGGCAGGTTATTTGTCCCTTTTTGATCTCCTATACTTTAACTTTCAACAACACATACATTATTTTTGTGTAAAAAAGTTTTCATAAATTATTTCAGGGATTATCCATGCCCTTTAAAGTAAAGATAATTCAGAGTTAACTTTACTTAACTCTATCACTTATAAATCACTGGTTTTATTTTCTCTGCAATACATCCTTTAAAAACTCTACCTCCACTCAAACTTTAAAAAAAAGAAGGAAAAAACTGATAGATGGTCTTGATTCCCAAACTGAAATACTTCTAGTGATTATATTAATATTAAGACTACACAAAGAGTACTGTTTGAACTGATCAAAACAGGAGTTACTGTGCTAATCATCAAGCCATGATGATTAAACAATGTTGTTACCTCAGACCCTCAAACCTTTCAGGGGCTCTATATAGTACAATCCCTTGTATTTCAAATTAGAGAACAAACTCATAGAAGTTGAATGACTTGAGAGTCACTCATTTCAGTGCCTGAGTAACTAAAAGAAACTAAGACATTATATTGCTGAAATAAACATGAGAAATTTACACAGAAAATCCAAGGCAAATTCTTCAAAAAGCCAAAAAAACCAAAATGCTACTCACCGATATGGAAGCCTCTCATAATAGGTCTTTTCCAAAGCAGCAAAATGATATCTTGGTTTCAGGACTGTGGCAAGACTGGAGACCAAAGCAGAGCCACATTTTTTGGTATCCACTTCTCCCTAGTAGACAGAAACTCAGTCATCCTTACAGACCTAAGAATTAACAAGAAATGCAAAGAAATATGACATTTTGTAATGTCTTTGATATCTGTATGTGGATATAAATTTAGGCAGTAGCAATTGCATAGCAAACTCCATACTTTTGGCAATCAGAGAACTCTGAAACACAGAGGGGGAACTGAGCTATTATAAATACAGAAATAAGAACAACTGCTAGAAGATAGAGGTTAAAAGATAAGTCCTTCACATTAATACTCGAAACAGAGTTTGTTAATTTTTGGAAAGTAAACTCTCTCTGAAGCCCACACACTATGCTCCTATAATTTGTTTTGTTGTACACATATAGTTCCGACAATGCAGATAAGACAATGAAGAAAATAAAACTTAAGCTAGCTTTCAGGGCTCCAAGGATCCACAGAATATTTGGTATGGAATATAAAAGGACTTCATCACATATGTATGCAAACCTTTATTTTATTTCAGTCAAGGAAGGCATGATTTGTAGAAGGCCACAACCATGCCCTTACTGCAAAGTTTGTAACATAAAGTTTGTCAAAAGTTAGGCTTGTTCCCAGAGCATCCCTAGTTTCCATTAACAACAAATTATGTGACTTCTCATCCACACTATTACATATAAACTCTAAGAGAAGTTATTAGCTGTAAATAAATAAATCTCCAAAGTTAATTTTCCAGTAAGTAAAGAACTTCTACTGAAAGGTAGGGAATTGGCCTTTAGCTCAGTTGTAGCATCTTAGGAACTGGTAAACTGTATTGTTTTCTCCCCTATATCTTATATGGTTATTTATAAACTTTAATCAAAATCCTTTTTTAGCACCCGTAAAATAAAAGGGACTCATTCTTCTCATCCTCCTTTACAGAGCATCACATGTGTCTTTCTCACATCTATCATCAGCTTAGTCCTCTGGATCTTTCCTAGCTTTGCTGCATCTTCTCCACACTGCAATCAGCACTGGCCTTTGTATTCTAGGTAAAGAATAACCATAGCTGTGTGGAAAGGGAAGAGTATTGTCCCCTTTCCTTTCAACATCCTCCCTGATAATGCCTAGTATCTTGCTGGCTTTTTGATATAGACATATTGTGCTGAAGTGGCAGACTGCTTTAGAGGACCCTTTCTGATAACTCTGCATCTATCAACTGACATTTGCCCCAACTGCATTTTTACACTTCTCTTCACTGAAGCTCAGTTGATGCTTTCTAAACTAACACACGACCTTTCCAGATCTTCCTTAGGCTTATTTCCACCAATATAGTATTTCCTGACTCATTATTGCTGTCACTCACCAACCTTGTGTACATCCTCTTCTAGGCTGCTTATAAAAATATTAAGATCAAATGCTAGGTAAGCTCCAGTGCATCCCAACATTAAAGCTTTCACATTAGAGAAGTACCAAGTTTCCAACATCTCATTTCCCATCTTTAGATCTCTCAATCTTTGATCCCAAAATGATTCCATTTAAAAAAAAAAATGATAGGCAAAAAAGCTATAATCTGTAGTAGAAGGGGGAAAATATGACTGCAGAGCTGCCACTAGCTATAAATTTTTTCACTAAAAATTAGTAAATATTCAAAACACATTAAGAGGAAGCCTGAGAGAGGGTACCTGAAGCAGACAATATAATTTAAAGAACAATCCAGTCATAATTGAGATTTCGGCAATCTCATCTGTGAATCGTGCTTTCATAGAATCAACTTTTGCTTTGGTCAGCTGATATAGCTTTAGGTATCCTGAAAAAAAGAGATTTTTTTCTGACAGGTACTAAGAGCTGAAATATTCAATATAAAAAAGAAAAAAAAAATCCCAAGTTAAGCCAATGCAATTTGCTTTTAGAAATTACAACTGTAACAAGCACTACTCACAGAAGAATTCCCAAAGTTCCCCACATACTTGGGCCATGGGGATGTGAGCAAGATATCAACACCCTTAAACTGGGATGTTGAACACAGCATTGTCCTCAGGAAAGACACATCTTTGGGACTAAAACTGTACCCTGGGACTGGCTCACTTAAGGACTCTGTCCCACTGAGGTACACAATCTGTAGTCCTGAGCTTCCGGTGAAGACACCTTTACGACCTGGTTCAAAGAAAAATGGAAAAGTTTTAGTCAAAACTGCAAATGACATGTCACTATGGAGATGAATCTCAATTTCCCCATGCCACCGACTCTCCGACTTTCCTGCCTTCTACTCATCTGAACGATTGTAAACTCTCCTAGAGCCCCTTTCTGGCTACTAGGCCTCAGTGACAGATGGCTTTAACAGTATTCCGGTTCAGTAAAAGCAGCCCTTATATAGAGGCTGCTGGAGTTTCTCGCTAGTCCGTTTACGCAAGGCGCCTTACAAATGAAAGAAGTTGGGAAGCACTAATTAAGAGAAAGGCTTTCTGCCTTCTAGAGGAAACTCTACATGGAATGAAAGAAACCCTGGAACCTGGACATGGAGTGAAGCAATGAGAGGAAAAAAATAACTGCAGTTCTGAGGAAGGTGCAGCCTAGATGTATTCGTGCAGGCAGCAGCTTCCAAGTGAAGAAAATATCCTAAGTGCTATACCTCTTAATTAGTTTCTTAACACACTAATTTCCCTCTCCCACCATTCTCTTAAAGGTCACTAATCGCCAATGGTCTCTACTCCTGAAACTGTTCTCTTGCCATCTAGTCTATGAACTTAATATCTTTACCTCTTTCAACACTCTTCTAATCACTTTCACCTCCCTTTGCCTACCCTCTAGATAAAGATATATGCCCCCACCATAAGGTACCATCATCTGCCTGCTTCCCTTCTCATCATATTTCTTTCTTAACAATTGTGATATTCTTGAGCGCTATTTTTCATCTTTATGGGACTACTCCCCAAAATCTATACTTTCAACACTGACCTAGAAATATCAAATCCAACTATATGTTGGATGTTTTGCCAGCACTTTAAGCTCAGTATCACATGTTTACTATTAAGTTCATTCTTTGCTCCTCTTACTGGATCTCAAAAAATCTTTCAGAGAAATAACCCAAATAATTCAGCTGCTCTTTCCACTCCTGGCACTAAATTCATATGGTAAAATAGCTGCCATAAATATCTCCAGTAGTGGTCTTAACTCAAATCTAATAACTACAATGAGAACTGCTATTATGTCAGGTCCATGTTAGGAACTACAACAAAAGAATTTCAAAATGTATATCTCACAACTATGATTAAAAATAATAAACAAAAATCTATCTCTTGATTTTATGCCTAAAGGAGACCCATATAATTGAAATAAGATGAGATTGCTTATAGGAGGGCCACAGTCAAATACAGAGAATAAAGGCCATGGCAGACTATGATGGGGAGGGGGAGTAAGGACATTCACAGCAAAGAAAATGTATAAGCTTTCTAGAGAAATAAGGGATCAAGAAAGAGGAAATATGAAGAGCAGTGGAGCCATTTTAAGAAAAAAAAAATGAGCGAATGTTCCAAGGGGTTGTAGACCTGACAACAGGTGAAAGAAAAACAAAAGCAAAATTTGACGGTGCTTTTTAAAACAGCCAGACACTGAAAGAACCACTAGAAGAGATTCAGTGGCGTGGGGAAAGAACAACCTTAACCTGGAACTGAAGGGTGGACCTGGAACTAGAAAAAGGACAAAGAGGCTGAAAAACCCAAAGATCAGAACTAAAAACTTGAGTTTCCAAAAACCTTAGCAAAACTTAGAACTATAGCTAGTTAGGAATCTAACAAGTAAGCTGTACATATCTAGCAATGTTAAATGGTGAGACTACACACATGGAGTTTAAGCATCATTTACACCTTAAGTACTCAATACACTGTTGTCAAGTAGTTTATTCCTCTATTTGACTGAAAGAGTATATATTTGGTTATGGGAACACAAGGAGATTGGAGGGAGGTGGCAAAGACCACAAAGGGAAAAAATGCCAGTTTTAAGGTATAGACACAAACTTTGGGAACAAATCCCTCTGCCAACACCCATTCTCTCAAGCAGTAATGACAGACGAATCCAGCCACAAATTTCTTGGGATACTAATTCCTAAGGACACATTATTATGTTGATTACAAACACACATACACACACACACAAAATGTCAACTTACCCAGATAAGTAATGTTTTCAGCTAATTCACACCCATCAGCATCTTGGAAATATTTTACTGTTTCCTGGTTGTTGGCACCTAGCACATATGTCTGAATAGGAGCTAATGACAGAAATAGACAGGAAATCATAGTTACCAGATCTCTTTTGAAACCTGAGAAATGCTTTCCCATAGAAAAAATAATCATAGCAAAAGTAAAGAGTCTGCAATCCTACATGAAGAATATGCTCACCAACTATGATATCCTATACCCAACCTAGCAGCCTGACTATTAAATGGTGTCACTAGGTTGATGAAGTGACATCTTAAAGAGCATCATCAATGTATAATTAGGAAAAAACACGAAAAATAGAAAAATAAAAGGACATATACAGTTACATTTATTCAATTCCTATGTACTTAGATTTTTCTGGAACTACATCCAACCAAATTCAAAATGTGAACACTTAGATGCATTTGCATCCCACCCAGATCAATGCAGAGTTCAAAAGGAAATGCTTAAATAACTAACACATGTGAAAAACAACCCAGCAAGAACTGTGCAGCCTTGAAGCTTTGTTAGAAACCATTTGTTAAATAAAAATAATTCCATACCTTTCTTGATGCCAGTTTTATACTCCTCCCATTCAGCATTTGGAATGGAGCCAAAGAAATTTCCTACACACAACAGCAGCTAAAATGAGTATTTTAAACAGATATGAGATTTTTTTATCAGTACATAATTGATAGTAACCTTATTCAGCTAATTATCCTAAGTAATGATCACAAACCAAGTTTTTTTCCTTCATCAATTTGCAGAATTTCAATAGATGAATTCTTTAGCAGCAATTGTAGTAGCTTCTCTGATTCTATAAATTACTAAGTTTTGGCTCGCTGGCTATCAAGTTCAAGTTGGGGATGAGGAAGAGGGAGTCCAGGGAAAGATGGAGAAACTGACCTTGAAGAATCACTCTGTGAAATACAAACTTTAAACATCAGGTACCCTGAAAAATACAGGGCATATAAAACGCATTTCCTGCCTGTTGGCCTTTACTCAATCTTTAACCCACTGAACACAGTGCCACCATACCTGTAATAGAATTTACAGTCTAGCTGGTGACCACACATAACATTTATATATAGTTCTTTGGTTTGTGAAGCATTTGTTCATATGTTATGTGACTTAATTTATACCAAACACTCATGAAATACATTTTTGCTTCCCAAAACCAGAGGTCAGAATCACTTAGGGATGTCCTGCTAGTCTTTTTTCAGTTTCATGTACAGTATAAAGTAACAAGACTGAAATTCAAAAAATATAAAAAGGTAAACAGGTCTGTCTTCTTCTACCACTCTGCAGCTACTAAGTTCCTAGGCTCACAAAAAGAACTCAATCTAATAAAAAAAGAGAGTATGTGTTCAACTGAGAAATGAATAAAGGAGCCCAAACTTTATTTTAGTATGTTTGACTACAACAGTAAAATTAAAGTCAGTAAACAGAAACATCTTACATCAAAGTTTCCACTTTTCTTCTGAATTGTTCGAACTCTATTGAATAACATATCAAACTTTCCTTCAACATCTCCACAAGCCAAGCTGCAAACAAGAGATAAACATTAAGGCAATTCAGGAAACATGAATAGGCCTGCCAGGTTTGGTAAATATTCATCTTCCTGGATCAGATATATATGACCCAGACTCTCTGAGATTACCTGAGACATTCCGTACATGTGAACTATTTCTGACCACTGGACAGCTAGCTCCATCTAAAGGTTTCACCAATACCTCCAACTCACCATATCTAAAATTTAGCATATCATTTCCTCCAAAATTGAACCAGCTGCTTCTCCTCTCTTCCCAAGTTTTGTGGATGGGTCTATCACCAATTTGGTCACCGAGAGTCAAAAATCTCCCTTCCAGTAACCAAGTTCCGTCAATCTCCTTTCTCGAACATCTTACACACATATTACCATCACCTACAATATGCTAAGTGCAGTATTCCAAGTAATATTGTAAGAACATGATTACTCTCTGCTCCTGCCATTCCCTGGGGTAGTTAGTTACTTCTCCTAACATCTTGAGTGTAAATTTTTCTCATCCTTCATGGCTTAGCACTTCTCTAAAGTCTTCCTGACCAGCTCAGAAAGTCACTTTCGAAACTCCAGAAATACAAACAGCATCTCAGAGCAAGCTCTGTAATAATCTATTAAGTATTTTTATCTCTGAGCACCACCTCTTTTAGGAGGCCCTTTGCCCCCTATCAGTCATCAATTCCTGATGCTCCCACGGGATCCTGCACTTCCTCTATCATAGCAGTTGTCACATGTAATTATAATTGTTTCTTGGAGAGCCATGTCCAGTTTGTAGATCATAGGGCACCTCAAAATTCATCATCTCCTCGTCCAGATCCTTTTCCAGTGTTTCCTCTCCCGCTGAAGAGAAATAGAAATCTAAGACCCCAACAGTGCTGACTCCTCACTCACAACCAAACCTTATCTTCAAGCCCTGTTGCTTTCATCTTAATAAACCATGAATTCCCTGAATTTTTCTTCTGCCATCACTCTTATCTAATCCTAGCTGTCCTCTACTTTGGCTCTAATTTGTTCTTCACTTTGCAGCCAGAATAACTTTCCAAAATGAAAACTTGATCGTGACAAGGCTTTCTTAGATATTACATGGTATTTTTAAAGATAAAATTATTAATCAAGGCTCGATTCTAACTACCCTGAGTTCTCACAATGAGGTAAATGCTCCAACTACACACCCTCTCAGAACTGTGAACCTTTTTTCCTGATATCACTACCATAATCTTACATTTATAGGGATTCTTTGATTAGTATCTGTTCCTCTGGACTGTTACCTACATTAAGACAGGAACTTCATCTGTGCGACGCCTAGTACAGTGCCTGGCACACTACAATTGTTCAATAAATATTTGCTGAATATTTGTTGAATTAATAGATAAATGAAGTCCTCTTTACACCAGCCAGGTCCACGCCCCGCCACACACACACACACACACACACACACACACACACACACGCCAGGGAAAAAGCACTATCTATCTATCCCGCCCAGGGTCCATCAATGGGTTCCATGCCTAGAAATTCTAGTTAATAAATGGAGTGCATGGATAAACGAACGGGGACTGATGTGTCAAGAGGCCAGCACAGCCTAACACGGAGGCCTGACGCTGGGAGCTTCCGCTTCTCCCAACGAATGTCGCCAAATGTCTCCCTTCGGAAGCGAAAACAATGGTGAAAAGAGGCCAGCCGCAGAGAAGCAAAGACCTGATAAACGCTCACCAGCATATCCCACTCTCACCTTCTTTTCATCTTCCCTTCGCTTTTCGTGAGACCCCGGGCGGGAGACAGGGGCACACGCACACACAGACGCACACACAGACACACAGACACACACAGCGGCTTCCGATTCAGGGTCACTCACAGGCGCAGAGGTTTCTGAGCCATCGGTCCCTGTAGCGTGGCTTGAGACGACTACCCGAAGTGGGGACACCGAATCCGCGCTCCTCGGAAAAAAGCAGCCGCGTTACAATATGACGTCAAAACACTCCAGCTAATGAGGGTTCAGTTATCTACGGCGAGCGCTGAGGGACAGAATACTCTTTCGGGTGGTTTTGCTTCACTGAGGAATTGGGATAGGCGAGCAAAGAAGAGAGGGAGGGGAAATGACAAAAAGGAATTTCATTATGATTTTTTATTTCGGAGCAATTGAAGTTATTGAACTGCTAGGAAGTTCCCAGCACAATAATGGGCCCTAACCTAGCCTAACCTAACCATATCACTCTAGTGGGCAAGATAGATTCCCTCCACACACATTTTGTAGTGTTAACCTATTAAAAAGTTAAAAGAATAATGGCCATTACCCCAATTCAATCAGTGTCAATATGTTGCCAAATTTTTTCCCTTTCTCTCCTTTCCTCTCTCCTTCAAGGTGTACAAGCACTTTTATTCTCAATGAATCATTTAAAAGTAAATGGCAGACTTCAGGAATACCTCTGCATGCATTTCCTAAGATTATGGACATCGTCCTACATAATCATAACACCACACCTTAGAAAATAAACATTTATTCAATATCATCTAACACAAATCCATAAAGTTCCTTTGTCACCCCCAAATTTATTTTATACCTTTTGTTTTCATTCAGGATCCAGTCAAGTTTCACACTTGGATTCAGTTCTATCTCCAGTCTCTTTTAATCTACAATAACTCACCTACCTTCTTGTTTTTTTTTCATGATATAGACTCTCTGGAAAGTTCGGGCCAATTGGTAGGAGACAATAGTATGTAAAGAAATGGAAGCAAAGGTGAGCATTCCTGACAACTGAAGGGCATAGAAGACTCACCAAGGGCAGTCAAGCAGTTCAAAATTAACTAAAATTTAAAATAAGTTTAAGTAAGAACAACAAAGTTCTGGTTTTCCTCACAACTTCTCCGTTGTTTTTGGGGGATATATCAAGTTCCCTGCCTCATAAATATCAATGCCCCTGCTTTTCTGGCACACTAAGCATGCATTTCTATTTTATAGGTAATACAGCACAGCCCAGGGAAAATGACAAAAAGGAATCTGTTATGATTTTTTTATTTCGAGGCAACTGAAGTTACTGAGCTGCTAGGAAGTTCCCAGCATAATGTTGGGCCCTAACCTAGTCCAACCTAACTATATCACTCTAGTGAGGAAGACAGATACCAAGTTTGCCAAACATGGATTGATAATAATTTCAGGAAGAGGAAATAATAGTAAGATATGAAAATTCATCCGTGGAATTCTGTATTATCTTTAAAACTTTCTTACAAATCTTAATTTATTGTAAAGTGGAAAGCTTATGAAAAGAAAATTCATTCCTGGCAATTAAGATGTATCAAGATAGCTGAACACAATGTGTCAGAGAAACAAAAAATGAAATTGACAAAAAGGAAAAAATAGGAGCCTTGTATGCATACCAAGTCAGGCTTTAGAATACACATTCTTCTCAAGCACATATGGAACATTCTTCAGGATAGAAGATGTTAGGCCACAAAACAAGTACCCATAAATTCAAGGAAATAGAAATTATGTCAAGTATCTTTTCCAACCATACTGGAATGAAACTAGAATTCATTTACAGAAGGAAAACTGAAAAATTCATGAATACATGAAAATTAAACAACAAACTCCCGAATAACCAATGGACCAAAAAAAGAATTTAAAAGGAAAATAAAATATCTTGAGACAAACGAAAATGGAAACACAGCATACCTAAACTTACAGATGTAGCAAAGCAGTTCTAACAGGAAAGTTTATAGCTATAATGTCTCTATTAAGAAAAAAAAAAAGGTCTCAAATAAATAACCTAACATTATGTACCTCGTGGAACTGGAAAAAGGACAACCTAAGCCCAAAGTTAGGAGAAGACAGGAAATAAAGATTAGAGCAGAAATAAATAGTCCAGAGGAGCAGAGAATAAACAATGGTGGTCTGGAACAGAGATAGTTGGAAATAACAAACAGTTAAGAACTGTTTTGGATATAGAATTGGGGACCTTAGTCACCTTCCCATCTGCTAACACCCAATTCTGAAAATGGTTGCCTGTTTTCCAAACCAGATTGGTCAGTCTATATCCTCTATCCACTGATATCTTTAGGCTGAAGAAAAAGTCCAATAGGTCCCCAGGAGCCCCCCTGACCCTGAAGATAAAAACAGGAAGATATTTTATAAAATGCTTTATTCTGTGAATGGCAGCCCTACCTGCCCCCCCCCCCCCGCCCCGCACCACACACACACATATCCTGTCCTTGTCTTTATCACATTTCCAAAATGGAGAACATATCAAGGTGTCATCCATCCTCAGACATCTGACTCACACACAGAAGAGACAGGAGGGGCCCATCACATACACCAGGCTATCTCAACACTCCTTTCACTGTTTCTGCTCAGTCTAGAAGACTTAGCCTGAAATTATTTTAAGATTTCCTGTTATTTGCAAAGTTATGGAAAAGCGAATTACTGACATTCACAAAGTGATAAACTATAAAGACCAAGTTTGTTTCCTTTTCCTTTTTTAATTTAGAATCTTGTTAGCAATACATTAGCATAATTAACAGAAAAAACAATCATTTATCCAGTAACTCAAAATCCAGCTATTTAAGAAAATAGAGGGAGAGCTTCCACACTGGGGAACTAGAATGCTTCCACGTGCCACCTTGCTGGGGCCCCAAGTTACACAGGGACAGAAGCACCTTTGTCCTGGCCCTGTGTATCTTCATCTGGCTTTTGATTCACATTTTTAAATACCCTTTTATAATAAACTGGTAATCCAGTAAGGAAAGGAAAGGAAAGGGGAAAGGAAAGGGGAAAGGAAAGGGGAAAGGAAAGGGGAAAGGAAAGAGGAAAGGAAAGGAAAGGAAAGGAAAGGAAAGGAAAGGAAAGGAAAGGAAAGGAAAGGAAAGGAAAGGAAAGGAAAGGAAAGAGAAAGGAAGGAAGGGAGAGGAAGGGAGGGGAGGGCAGGGGAAGGAAGGGAAGGGAAGGGAAGAAAATAATGTAGAAAAAAATAGGCCCTCTCATTTGATTCAACTGGCAAGCTCAGGTTTATCCTGATCTTTGAGAGGCTCTGTGTCCTGAATTGATAATGAAGCATTCAAGTAAAAGGTAAGGAGTTATAAGTGTAAGTTTCTGGGGATACAGGAGCAGCCACAGTCCTCTAGATTACTTGAATGGTGGGATGTTTCTGGGACGGCCAGCATGGCTTCCTTTTGAGGAGTTTTAATAATTCATCAGCCTCAGGATTCAGGTCTTATAAAACATTTTCCACATTATAAAAGACTCTGTTGCACAGGAATAAGTTTTTCATCGCTTCTCCAGCTTCTTGTACTTGGCTTCTGCCAGAGTGGGGAGGAAGAGAAAGCTGTATTTTAAAAACTGGCTCTTACAAAGATACTTCTTCATTAGTATTTCCAAGCAAATTAAAAAATGTCTATTACACTTTTAAAAAGTGTATAAGTTTCAATCTCATCAGCTGTCCAAACTGTATTCAAACTATAGGCACACCACAAATGTTATTTTAGCTAAGGATAGATATTTGGATATCTCTCTAAATACCACTGATGTGCACAGGTTAAAGTAAAGAGTCAGAGACACACACATAGAATAGAGATCCCAATACTATGTTCTAACTATGTTCTGACCTTATCAACAGCACCTGCTCAGATGGTTCCACCATAAATAAGCAGATTTACTGGCCCTTGAGCCACCGGGAGCCTTACTAAGCACCAGAAATTGCCTCTCCAGGCACTATTTCAGACACCCTCTGGGAGACAGACTGGAACTCTCAGGAAGCATAAAAGTATGTTTCACTCTTTATTTTCTTATCCCTATCCCTCAACCTAGGAAAGAAATTGTGAAAGATAAAAAGATTTAAAAGACCATTAAATAGGCCTCTTAATGTAATAGAGTCACTTTTTCTTTAAAACCTTGAAAGCACTGGGTACAATGCCTTCTGCATAGTAAGGTTCACAGGCACCATTTAGTAAATTTAATTGTGAACAATGAAATTGTTAACACCACCCATGTCAAATGTCAGTCTGCTACAAACTGCTCTCTTGAAGTAGTCAACAATTGTCAATGATGAAAAAATAAATTATATCTAGGTGAAAAACAACTTTGTCATTTTTAATCATGGTTATAGGAGCCATAGCCTGTTAGCAAGCCATTAGTTTTCCTCTAAAAAAAAAAAAAGGTATGAGTTTTTTTCTTAAAGGAAAAGTAAACCTTCAAGAAAACTCTAGAATGACTATGCTGTTTTTGAAGACATATGTATCTGCATTTTTAAAATCTGGTGTCAAACCACAATTAAGAGCTGGAAACTTATAATCAAACAGAGGTGGTTTGTAATAGAGCTCTTCCACATACTTGCTTTGTATCCTCACACAGTTATTTAGCCCCTTCAACCATAGTTTCCTCCTCTATAGAATGGGGATAAAAATCATGTACTTATCTCATGGATTAATGAGAAGATAAAAAACATAAACGGGTAAAGCATTAAGAACAGTGCCTGATATATCATTAAATACTCAGAAAATGTTAATTTTATTACTATTATTTTCAAAAAATTATTCTCACTAGGTTTTTGTGAGGATGAAACTAGATCATTGCACACACACCATGAATGTTAACTATAATATTAGCTAAGGTCATACTGGCATTTCTTATTAAATCAAAACAAATAAAAATAGTTACCCAGTTTTTTTGAATATGCATCCAACTTGTAGGCTGCCTGCTCAAGAGCGGCTACTTGTTCCTCAATTACATTGATCTGATCCAGATAAGGCTGCAGTTCAGCATCTTTAAAAACAAGGACAGACTCCATGTTTCCATGGCCTCCACAAGTTGTATAGAAAAGAGTAGAAAAGTAAGAATGCTAGTGTTTCTCTAGCTCTAAATAAGACACACTATGTGGGGTGACATGATTCTGATCACTAGCAGAACAAATGCTTTAGAAGACAGTAGCTAGATGATCATGTATGACCTAGACAACACAAGTCTCTTTCATCTCCTGTCTCTTATATTCCTTGCTCCTCAAGCAATCTTTCCATAACTGATTCCATTTCCTAGGTACTCCCAGACCAAGAAAAGGTGCCCTAGAGACAAGGAACACAATAGAAGTTAATGGAAAAATATATTCTACCAGTCTAGATTAGGATTTTCCACTTATAGATGTCTGGTTTTCTATTTATAAAGTAGTCCTTTATGGATTTCATTGTGAAATCAATTCACGAGAATCTGGCCATCTTTCCTCTACTCCATCCCTATCTAGAAATAAACTGATCAAATCAACATTTAAAAATAGAGATAACCAAACCACCAAAACATGCAACTCTTCAAAATGGAAGAAATTCACCTTAGCTTTGCAATTCACTTGGGGACAGGGCCCATTTCCTTCTCCTTCTCCATAGCCCCAAGCACAAGAGAACATTTAGCACAAACATGTTTAATTTTAAAAATTATTACTTACATTTCTGATTTAAGTCCTTTAAGTTTCTACTAATGTTTACAGCAATATCTTTCATTTCAAGATACTTCAAGCTGGTTAGTTTATTCATATTTTCCAGGAGCTTATAGTCTTCACTGGTGGCTTTAAAACAAACAGAATATGTGATGCCTTTAAGATTTGTCCTAAATCACTAGAATGTGGAATTATAGGCTAAATGATAGTTCAAGGCATGACTTAGGGAATGTCAAAGGAGCAGGCCACTTTTGACCTATGACATTTATACTCAGCCTGTATACTCTGAATGTCTAAGCAGAAACTCAGGCAACAATCAGCAAACCATTTAAGAGCCACAAACTTCAGAATCTGGGTTAGAAAGGGAAATGCTAAACTTATGTCCTAAGAAAAGAAAGTGAAATAAATAGTGTTAGTATTTCTACAGTATGAAAACAATTAAATCAATTAGGAACTCACCATGTCTTAGTAACTAAATCATTTTCTCAGAAAAGCAAAGGAGCTTCACTGCTAACCCTTTTGAAAGAGGAGCTTGTATACTTTTTGCTTCCTCTTCCTCACCATTTACTCATGTGAACCCTTGCACTCTGGTCTGTGACATCCATCTTTTCCAATTTCTTTGCCACCATCCAAAGAAATTACATACTCCAAGGTCATCAGTATTCTCCTAAGCACGAAATCCATAGCTTTTACTCAGTTACTATCTTCTTGAACCTCTCTATAGTATCTGAAACTATGATCTCTCTTCATTAAATTCTCCCTTGACTATTACAGCATTATATACTATACTACACTGATTTTCTAATCTCTTTCTAATTGCTCTTTTTCGGTTTCTATGCCAGATCTTTTTATCCAACCTCCTTAACTATGGGTTCTCAACTTTTCTCAACTGCGACATATGACTGATGTTTACATGGATGGCATATTCCCATGACATTGCCAGGGTCATGCTAGCTTCCTTTCAACCTCAAAAAAAGCATTTATGCAAGTAAGAATGAGAATCAGAAAGAAATTACAACCTGCTTAAAATTAAGTTTTTAATAAATAAATCATTTGATAACCTGGGTACTTCAAGTATTGTTATTAAAAAAAAAATTAATTGCTCTATACTGGCATTCTCTGAGATTTTAGTCAAGGCCCTCCTATCTAGCCGAAAGTTCTTCTTTGCCAATTTCATTCTGCATAGCCTCAGCTCACAGCGCTCTCAAAACTGTTTTTCCTCCTCTGATCACTCTCTGAGCTCTGTACTCACATATACAAGTCACCTGGGTGTCCCGGTAATAACTAAAATCAGTCATGCCAAATTGAAAGTATTATTTTCACTTTAAACATTGTTCCTCTTTCCAACTTTCTATTTTAGTTGATGGCATCACTCAGGCTTAAAACCTCAAACACATCTTAGGCTGCTCCAGTCCCTCAATACCCACTTTAACATGTCCTATATATTCCACTTCTGTAATGTTCTTGCATCCATGTCTTCCTTTTCATTCCTTTTACCATCGCTCTGTCACAGACCTTTGTAACTTTTCATCTGAAATGTCACTCATCTGTCTCGGGTCTCTCTCCTCCATATCCATGCTCACTACTATTAAATTAGTCTCTTTAAAACAAGGGTAAGAAAGCGAAATGCCTAGGATTATGTAAATGAGTGAAGCCAGACAGGTATTTGTATATTAAACACATAAGATCATTCACTTCCACAAAAAAATAAGCTCCTTCCTACTTCTTGGAATATGTGGTCATCGTAGTTTATCGTTTACTTTACAAATTTTGATAGAGATGTTGGTGCAGAAAATCATTTCTGTATCACTACTAAAAACACAATATAAGAATAATGATAAATGGCAAATGACACCAGGTCTCAGTAAAAGGGAGAAAACAGGGTGTGGTGGGGACAAACTACATAACATCAGTCCATTTAAAGAGAACTAGTATTGCCAAATCTTTAGAATTTTTAAAGAGAAGCCAAAATTTTTGTTATTTAGCTTCTCTTGCTCAGAAATGATAGATAGATAGATAGATAGATAGATAGATAGATAGATAGACAGACAGACAGATAATCAGACTGATAGAAACTCATAAACCCTTCTATTCTGCATCAAGCCTATTCTCATAGTTTGGCTCCTAAATTTAGCTCACAGCAATTTCCTGGGGAAGTGAAACAATATAACCACTTATGAGAGGCCACAGTGGACCAGACTTCATTTTTGGACTCTCCTCCACATAGATCATGTGTTCACCTGAAAATACACTGTGGATCAAAAAATTAATCATATCCTAAAGGGTGGGTCACCAAATCCTCAAACCAACCTAAATGGTCCTTAAATCTGTAGGTCACTCCTCATTCCCCAATTCCATTTCTCTTTGCCCTAGTTAATACAGCTGTTTTAGCCAAACAAATTGCTTGCTGTCACCACTTCACTCACTAGTTGTATCGCCCTTTTTGGCTACTCATTTGCTCCATAATCTTGCTCAAAATACACCTCATGCAAGGAAGCATTTCTTGATGAATTCTTTTGGTTTTGCCAGCCTTAGTCTACACTATAGAAGCCTGCAGAGTTGGATTAATTATTCTTATGTGTTTCTGAAAGTAGTTTGTGAATTTCTCCAGTGAAGGAATGGATTTATTTCTTTCCCATTCATGACCTCCCCAAACTTCAGACATATTTCATGGCAGGTGGGATTAAGGAGGAAGCTGCAGATTGATGCTGCTGAATTTGAAGCACCTTCCAGGTCTCCCCCAAGCCAAAACGTAACTCCAACAAGTGATGCACGACCCAAATCTATCCAGGCCCCGCCTCACCTGTTAGTTCCCCAGTCAGGTAAGTTGCCATTTTGGAGAACATGTCCCGGCAGAGCTCAGTGATGTCAGCCTCGGCTGGCTCCTTTGCTTCCTCAGCTGTCTCCACGGCAGCATCGTCTGGCTCAAAGGAGGATGAGTAAGTGTCCTGCCCCATACCTGGTCCTAATCCAGCCACAGCATTCTCTACCCACATCCCTCCACCTATACTTATTCTATCAACTCGGCTCCATTCTTCATATGCCTCACTTTGTCCTTGCCCCACCTGACACACCAATTCTGCTCCCTTGCACCTGCCCCAGCTCACACTTGATTCCGCGGCCAACCATCTCAGTTGCCTTGACAGGACACTTTCTCACACACAGGCACGCCCCTCCCACCTGTCGGCTCCTGCCAGTTAAACCCCGTCATCTAGGGCCCCTACCCGGAGCTTCAAGCCTCCCTCTGAACACTTCTTCCCCCATCGACTCTGTGTACCTCGAACCGGCTCCTCTCGTTGGGTCGCGGGGACACTTTCGGCCGCCGTCACCGCCGCCATGCTCGTCCCCGCGTTGCTTCCGGTTCTGGGATGCATGCGCATGCGCACCTGGAGTACGCCCACCAGCCCTGGGTATGTGTCTTCTCGCTAAGCCATGCAGCACGATAATGTGTGATAAAATTTAAGTAAGAAGCCGAAATTGAAGCTAATAAAGGCTATTGTGAGTTGATCCACTGCCAAGAGTCTCGACGTCTGCACCTGAGGATGCGCTCAAATCTGTGGGCACTGCCTGGAGCGCTCACTAGTCTAGTAAGAGTCATAACCAATCTTGGGTTTGTGGAGCCGAGGCTGGCCTGCTGACGAAGTCACCGTAGACAGGTTACCCAGGCTGGTGTTTGTCACCAAAGACTGCTCAGGGAATCCATGCTTTTTAAAATAGTCTCACTCAGACTTAGGGAAACCTTCAGGCATTGATTCCTGAGCCGAAATACTCACCCTTCCAATGTCTTGGATTAATTTATTGGCCCCTTTTTCTTAAGCTACAGGCTGGCACCTACTTCTCTTTGGTTGCTACAGCCTTTCTGTAAGAAAGCTTAGACCGTAACTGTTTTAGGGCTGAGGATACACTGGTTATCTTAACTGCATTTAGCTGTATCATAAGTCTCCTGGGTATATAGAGTGTACTTAATGGAATGGGAGAACTGGGGTGAATGAAGGGAGTAGATGAGATAAATCAGCTAGGGAGCAACCGAAGATGAAAAATGAGAAAGAGATAAAGGTCACAGGGGAAGGGAAAGGGGATTTATAGCAGGTTTTGGGATGCCAACCTGTACAGCCAAAATCTTGGTATAGGAGTTTTTGGTCTTATCTCTGGTTGTCTTCCATCTGCACATCCTCACACTCCCACACTACACATTACACACACACACACCAGCTATCCCCCACCCCAGCGTAAGGACTACCTTACTCTCTTTACCCTGAGAACCAGGTCTCCCTAGGTCATTGTCTCCAGTCTGTAATGGTACAACCATAGTGCCCACCAGTTCAAACCATTTCTATGACCCAGAAGTTCTTATTTTGGGACTCCTGGGGCAGCCCATCTCCTTCACATTGTCACTGCCTCCACTCTAGACCTCCCAGCAGGGATGAGTTTTCCCCAGCCCAAGTACAAAGATGGCTCACAGTTCCACCTCTCTTCTTCCTCTGACAATCCCAGAAGCAAGTACAAAGTCCTGATTTTCCTAAGAATTTTTATTGATAGTCACCAAGAAAACCGCACTGTCCCATCGAAGAACAAAGTCAGAGCCCAACGCATATTAGTCTAAAGATCTCTGAATCCTGAGTTCATTTCTTTGCTTAGGTCTCTTCAGGCTTCATCTTTATGCTGGTTTACAGCCCCCTCAGTTCCCAGTGTTCAGTAGAATGTCGAGAGCAGGTTCTTCCGTCATGACCTTTACCCCAAGAGGTTGAGGAGACTGTCACTCTAACTCCTCTGCAACATTGTAATCTCCCCAGGTGAGAAAAATCTCCTCTCTTCTATGGCTTCCCCATCTCTTTTACAGGGAAACTCTATGGGAAGACAAAATCCCTGTAGGTGCTAGCAGCAGATCTCTAAATGCATTGAAAGATAAAGATTCACTGGCAAGCAAGAAGACATCTAAATATTGCTATTCTCTTGGCTTCTGCTTTTTTCACATGTCTATCCAGGTGCTTACAAAAAGTCATTACCATCCTATTATTGTTTGCTATTGACTTTTTTTTTAAGTCACTGCAGTAGATATTAGAGCATAGGGAGTGAGAGGTCCAGTGGGAAATGTTATTTCACAGAGCTACAAAGAGCTACATAGTTACACACAGAAACACTGAGTAAAAAGCCTAATAATGATGCCCAGCTACACACAGAAACATTGGCTCAAAAAGGCCAAACACAGGGTGAAACTCAGCAGCAGCAGTGGTGGTGGTGGGAACTGCTGGCTTAGAAGTGGAGAGCATGTGCAGAGTGGCCTTCTGGGGAGGCAGTGAGATAGGGACCTGCTGTCTGATGCTTTAGGACCCTTTCCCCACCCCTCTCCTGCCCACCCTGGACTCCCCAGCAGGCTGGAGTTACAGCTGGAGCTGGAGCTGGCTGCAGGTGCTCCCAAATGCCTTGATCCCCCTGCTGGAAGAAAATGGGACAGGTCATTAGAAAGGGGACTTTGTGTCCCACTTTCCTTTATCTGGATCTGATTCTCCAATCCCAGACCATCTACCAGAGGCCAACGCAGCCTTCAGGCCAAAGCAACCACATTTAGGCTTTTTCCCTACCCCCACCTCCTCTGATACACTGACTACTATGAAGAACATGTTGCCCCAAGAAACTGAAAAATAGGTCTCTCAAAAATTTTTTTGCCTCCATCAACTGAGTAGAACAGATGGTAGGGTTCAGCTGTGGGGAGCCAACAGGACCCAGGTGAAGGGCCACTCACCACGCCAGGGGAGGAAGCCAGCTGCCCCTTCTTCTCCAGCATTTTTAGCTTTGAACCCACAGCATCAACCTGGGACACAACTCCTTCCAAGACAGTCTCCAGCTGCAGAACTCTCCTTGTGAGCCTGTGCAGGATTAGAGAGAGACTGAAGGAACAGAAATGTATCTGGGGATCCGGGTGTCTACAGGGGCATAGGGGACAGAACAATATGTCTGGATAGGTGCAAGGAAGGTAAAGCTCCACTTTGTAGGGAGAATTAAAGGAGGACAGTGGTTCTCCCTGTGCTAGGACAGGAGATTAGAGGTTGTAGAAAGAAGCTCAAGGTATGATATAAACACAGTCAGCCCTGGCCCCCAGGCTGCACTGCACGTACATGTAGAATTCTTCTCCTGAAACCCAGCCATCTGCTCTGGTAGCCTCTGGATCCAACTCGCCTTGTGGATTCCTCACAGTGGACCGGCCCAAGTTCTCAATCTCAGTGTTGAGGGCCACCTGATCAGGAAGTCAGAGATCAGAGAGGAGAAGATGACTCTGGGAAGCCATCAGTTTCTGTTTCATCACCTAGCCTAATAGGCTCTCAGAACCGGGCCTTGAGCTCTAGTTTTTGCTATTCCTCTTTCCTCTAAAACTCTGGAGACTATGGATCAGAGGGATAGTGCTGAATACAAAGCTGGCCCCACCTCCTGAAGAAACAAAACACAAGCACCTAGAGGCCTTGATTAATGTGTTCACTAGAAGCCAACTCAGTTTGGGAGAGGAGGAACAGTACCAGAATTTCTCATGCTGTCCCTCCTGCCCTCGACTTTTTGGTCTACTAGATAGGGATAAATAAGATTTAGTAGAGGTAGCTGAGTATCAGAGTTTGAAAATCCCAAGGAGAAGGCAAATCCTCAAAAGGAATTGTCAGGGATTCTTGGGCAATTGGTCCTTTTCTCACTAAGACTATGTTTGAGGGCAATGGTTCTCAACCTTGGCTATGCATTGGAATCACCTGAGGAGTTTTAAAGAGTACTAATGTCTAGACCCTGAAACTACCTCCATCCAAGAGATTCTGGTCTAGGGTGCATGGCCTGAGTATGAGGATTTTTTAAAACTCCCAGAGTATTCTAATGTGCAGCAATTTGAGAACCACTATCCTAGAGAATCCTTTCCTGCCCATCTGTCAGGTTTTCAGTTAGGGTTTGTGTTCTGGGTGTGTTGACAGGGAAGGGAGGGTAAACAATTTCCTTTTACTACCTCTCCACCAACCAGCTGGGCTCACCCTCTCCTCCTCCAGGTCCTGTCTCATTTGTTCCTGCTCCTTCTTATCCAGGACACGATTCCCATCTTGGTCAAACCTGGCAAAGGTAGCTGCAAGTTCAGTGATCTCATGTTCTGCATGCCCCAGTCTGAGGAGAATAGGATGATGAAATGACTTCTGACATGCTGTGTCGGTGATCTCTCTATTATGGACCCCCCACTCTTTTTGCCAGACTCTGACAGAACTCGCTCTGGGGAAGAAGGGAACCACATGGGAAAGCCAGGATCTCCAAGGTTTAGAAGTTTTACCCCAAAGAAATCTTTTTTGCTTCTAAATAATGCCCCCACCCTCAGTTTCTGCTTTACTTCCTATCCATGAAATCCATTCTCTATAATGCAACCAGAGTTAATTAATCTTTACAAACATATCCCTTACCTGCTTAAAATTCCTCAGGCACCCTATTCTTTTGATGGCATAGTGGTGTTTGAGAATTCTCCAATGTAGCCCTTGCCCATTTCTCTAGCCTCATCTCTTGCTATGCCCTACCTTTCACTGGATACCTTAGCAATGATCAACTGCTTCTTACTCTGTGGCTGGCCTACAGCTGATCTCAAGTATATTTGTTCAGTGTTTGTTAATATGTTTAACTGGGAAGCAGAGAGAAAATGGCCAAGGGAATAGACTAGTATTTGTGGGGGAGCATGGAACCAAGATCAGAGTTGTGTAGGAGTGAGGAACAAATACAGTGATTACAGAATAATATTATTACATTAGTCCTAAAGAATTGGTTCAATAATTCAAGAATGTTATAGAACATGGTAAGAGACCCTTAAACCAAGGGCATAATTCTGAAGGTCAGGATAAGCCAAGGACAAAGGCCTATTAGCCAAGGTCAGAGGTCCATAGACCAAGATCAGAGGCTATAGACCAATGTCAAAGAAGGTTAGATCTCAGATTGCTCACTCCCTCAAGGTGTTGGTGAAATCCTCGAACTGGATCTCTTGCTGCCCACCCTGCAGGACCTTCTGCACATCCGAAACCTGCTCCTTCCTCAGACGCAGCCTCAGTAAGGTCTTGTTGTAGCCCTAGAAGAAGAAAAGAAACAGGTACCAGTTCTCACATCTTCCTCATCATCCCTTGTCCCTGCTCCTACCAACAGGATTCCAGGTTCCCAGGGATAATTCAAAGGTACATAAGAGCACAAGACCCTGTACTGGTCAGAACAGACAAGGACACAGAGCCATGGATCTGGGCTCTGCTACAGATGTGTAGCTCAAAGAGACTGAGTAGTTACCTGTTTCAGGAGGTCAGAAAGCTGCAGTTCATTCTTCTGTCCAGCCAACTCTTCCTTGACTTCTGAATATGTGTCATTGATGATGGCCAGGAACATGTTCTAGAGGATAAAGCAGAGATGTATGTACAGACCCACTAACAGCATTGAGCTCACTGACTCTGTTAATTTTCTAGACACGTGTTCTAAAAGAGCCAGTGCTTTCAATCCCAGCTCTGTAGCCCACTAACCCCTGCATTCCAGAGTCCCCAGAACCCAGCCTTTCAGCACAGTCCTGATAGGGATGGATCATACTCCCTCAGCAACCAGGTGTCCTCACTCTATTGCTGCAGTAATCTGGCCAGAAAGATACTGCAACATATGCCACAAACCCCTTCTATATAAGGGCCCACCAAGCACTGAAGCCAGAAACTTTTCAAGATGAAAATATAATTGTGCTCTTTTTATCATCTACTCCTAATCTATATCTGTATCTCCATGCATTGATCAAATAAAGAAACTGGCTGGCTTTTTTTAATAAAAATAAAACCCAGATGTTTCAGGGTTGGTGGAGAGAAAGAACAAATGCAAAGCAATGGTAGTAGAAATAGCCAGAGATCCCCAGAGTAAGAGGCATCTTGGAGAATAGTAGAAACTTCCAGGTGCAGCCACTTCTCATGAGATGTTTTTCTCTCCCTTTTCATCCTTGGAGGATAGGGCTTTGATTTTAGTGAAGGAGCCTGCAGACTCCCTTATATTGTGCAAACTATCTATGCTGACCACACTGACCAACCACATTAGCCAGCTCTCAGGAGATCCCCCCTCCACACCCCATCCCTGATTTGAGAAACCCATCATAATCCTGAATGAAGAACATGGGAGGTATCAAAACCCCACTCTGCAGGCCCTCTACATCTCTATCCCTTAGGTTCCCAAATCCCCACCTCTCAGAGGGACCCTTACCAGTAGCACAAAGAAGACGAAGAAGACATAGGTGACAAAGTAGGCAGGCCCCAGGATACGGTTGGCATTGTCTATAGCATTGTAGTCAAAGTCCCCAAGGATGATCCGGAACTGAGTGAAACTGAGAGACCAGGTCTGGACTTCACCTAGAGCCTAAGCTAACCATATCCCTAACTCCAATTCATACCCCCATCTCACTTTCCTAACTACTGCTCTTCGATGAACTCAGACCCTTCCTTGCACCTCCAACCCAATCTGACAGAGACAGAGTGAGGTGCACAGATGTTTGAGCACACACACCAGGGCCTGCAGAGACTCACATAGATGCTTCAACCACACAGGTATACTCAGCTTCCCCAAGGATACACACACCCATGGAGCTGGAGGGTGAGGGGCCAGGGAGGAGTGAATGGGGCAGGACACACACATGCACTTGATGAAAGTGCTAAAGTTTTCCACTTGGGTCCCGAAAAGCAGGTAGCCAAGCTGAGCGTAGGCGAAAAAAACGATGAAGAACATGACAGCGAAGCCCAGGATGTCCTTGGCACAGCGAGCCAGTGTGGAGGAGAGCTGGGTCATGGTTTTGTTGAAGCTGATGTACTTGAATACCTGGAAGGACCATGTTGAACCAAGTGATTAAGAGAAAAGCTTTGAACAGTCCATACCAGGGGACTATGGAAGCCACAGGAGTTACCAGAACAGACAAGGAGAATGAGATGAGTAATGAGGAAAGGAGAATAAGTGCCCTGAGGCAGAGCAGAAGCAAAGAATCCCAGGGTACCTTGATCCAGGCAAAGAAGAGGTTGACAGCATTCATGTTGTTGTACTGTGTCTGCCAGAAGGCCAGAAACTCGAAGTCAGCATACATGTTTGGCTGCTGCAGGAGCTTCCCCATCAGCCGGTTCACCTCAAGGGTTCGGAATATGTGGAAGCCCACAGCCACAATGGAGAGCTGTCATCACAGGGAGTGGGGGACTCAGAGAAGTCAGTGGGATCTCAAGGAAATTTCAACAATGAAGTTACAGGGGTAAGTAAGACAGGTGGGAAAAAAAATCTGCTGCTGCTGAGTCGATTATCTCAGGTTCAAATGGAACTGGATAGGATGATTGAGGAATGTCTTAAAGCTCAATATAAGGCTCTAGGGCCAGCAGCAAATTCATGGGTTGTAAAGGGCTATAAAGAACGAGAGCCAAGTAATTTTATTTCCCCCATCACTTTCTAGCCTTGGGTGGGAAATTAATGTGTCCTATTAATAGAAAGGAGATGAAGATAAAGAGGCAGAATATTTTAATAGAAGAGAAAAGGCAAGGAGTTTTAAGGGGACAGGTCATAAAGGTAAGAAAGAGAAGAAGAATAGAATATCAAGTACATAAAGAACAGGGCCTAGACCACAGACTAGAGGGAGGGAGGATGTAGGAGACAAGGCTCTCCCAGGGTGGGGACAGGGGAACATCAACCTCTTGCTCAGGGAGCTGTTATACAGGGGTTTGATCAGAAGTCATAAGGAGGACTTAAGACTCCAAAAAGAACTTGGAGGCCCTGTCAGGGTAGATTTCCCTTCTCCTCCCTATATGTCCCAAGTCCAAGATATCTTATCTCTCACCAGGACGACCACCAGGTCCAAAATGTTCCAGATGCTGCTGAGGTAGTGAAGCCGGTGGATGTGGAGCTCCAGGATCTCCTCCACCACATAGTAGAAGATGAAGATGCAGAAGATGATCTCACAGCCAATGATAAAGAAGTCCCAGTTGCTGACATAGCGAATCAGCTTAACCGTGCGGATTTGCCAGGATGGGATGGCACCTCCTGTGGCTGGAAACTCCACCACCAGTCTGGAGGAGATGACTGGTGGGGCCTGGGCTTGGATAGTTCTTCCCATCCCTTCCTTTCCCCTCCCCCACCAAATGGTACACATTTAGAAAAGGGTCTCCAGCAGAGGAGAAGGGAACCAGGAAGCATGGATGGAGAGATGCAGTGGGGAAAGGGGACCTACCTCAGAACACAGAAAAGATTGATGTTGGCATTGTAGACTGAGAAGTCGATGAAGACCACTCGAGTGCCCCTGTCTAGCCACAGACCCTCTTGAAGACCCCGGAGTGCCTCTGCACTGCCTTGTCGGGTTCCTGGCAGGTCCAGATAGTAGCCGCCTCCCCTGTAGCTTGTGAGTTGACCCCAGTGGGAAGAGCCCCCCAGCTCATCCTGTGAGTGGTATGTCCACCTGCCAAGGAAGAAGTCATCTGAGCAGAGGTCTGACCCAAGCTAAGGCTGACCTCCCAAGGCAATGGTAACACTTCAAGATTGTCTGGGCTTTACAGTTTCACATATATTATATATACATATCACATATATGTATGTTTTATGTATATTATTTTATTTGATACTAACAACTGTTTGAGAACTGAGGGTAAACATTATTCACATTTTGTAAATGAAGAAACTAAGACTCAGTAATGTCAGAGATTATTCAGCTAGTTAGTGGCAGAACTGAAACTCAAATATAATTCTCCTACTTTTTCATGATGTTACCCAAGGCTTTGGATGACAAACCCAAGCCCCACTTTTGACTCCAGCCTGAATAGTCCCTGTACAACCCAGAAAAGACCATTTCTGCTCTTGAGGTTGTGCACCCCATGATTTTCTGTTCTGATGACAAACTTTCCCCCCTGGACCCTTATTTCTTCCCTCTTCTTTCCTGTCCAATCAATCCTTTTCCCCTTTCTCCCCTAATTCCCCAAACACACTTGACCCCTCGCTGCTCCCCCTATCAGTGCCAAGAGTCAGACTCTTCCAACCATGACTCATATGGCAATGTCAATGCTTGCTTCATTCTCCATGCCCTCGAGGAACTTCTGGACAAGAAAGAATGCTTTCTCTGGCAGGACCACCTACGAAGTAGGGCAAATGTAACTCTGACCATGTGTGGAAACTAGTCCAGAGGCTATGGTTCTGTCTGCTCATATACCTTCTCTGTCCCTGAGTGATCCAGACCAAGGTCTCCAAACAGTCACAGTGGAGACTCAGAGAGATGCCCCTACCCCATTTCCCCTGAGTGTTCCAAGGCTCTACTTCTGCCTCTCCCCTTAAGGCTCAGAGGAAGTGGTTCCCAAACCTTGGTGGGGTGGTGTCAGGCTCAGAGGGGCAAGCCCCATGATATTGGGAGGGGGACTCACGCTGTGCCATTGAGGGGTCCAAATGGGAGCTGCTCTTCCTTGTCTGGAGAGTAGACATCATAGCAGCTCAAAATGTCCTCACGGAAGTCCTCATGCACCACACAGGAGTCATTGCGGACCCTCAGCTGTCGCAGCCTTGGAACCCCCAGCAGCAGGTTCTCATAGTAGATGAAGGAGTGGGAGCCATGGCCCAGGCTCTGGTTGTTGTACCATTTGGTCCAATACAAACTGTCCAGTAGTGGGCCCTGGGCAAACTAGACCACAAGCTGGGTTGGGCCTATCCCAGCCTCACGCAGACCCCTACCCTTAGAATGACTTTTGCCCTCACTCCCTGACTTGCAGCCTGTCTCCAGCCTACTTCTTTTGGACTCCTCAACTGACCTATGAACCTTTATCAGATCACTTGATGTGGCCTTACTCTTTATTTTAAATGCATTTAGAAATTCAGCCTTATCTCTGACTCCCAATACTGATCTAACTAATGGTTTGATTCCATGATCATCAACCAAATCACTCACTTACCTCCACCTTAACTCTAGTCTGACTCATTAATTCTTGCCTTATTCTTTGACTTAGCTTGATCCTGGAATGATCCTGTTCTCAAAATGGCATCATCCACTGTCTGATAACCCTGAACCCTGGTCTGTGACCTCAGCCTTTAGACCATTGAGAAGAAGAGGGGAGGGATAGAGGCAATCTCATACTCACATTCCAAAAATCCTCCATGCTGCTGATGGCCTGGAAGGAGACTCCAGTGTTCAATGGGGTGTGTAAGAAGAGCTCAGACATCACTTTGGTGTAGTAATAAGCACTGGAGCTTGTCATTCCATAGGTCACTAAAAACCAACCCAAGAGGCTGTGTCCTGCTCACTGTTCCTATCTCTATTTATGTGCTCACATGCGTGCACGCGCGCACGCACGCGCGCACGCACACATACACACACACACACACACACACACACACACACACACACACACACACACACAAAATCTCATTGTCCTGGGACCAGAGATGCTACCTAGATGGGAGCTCATCAGATTCACCCACTAGAATGGCCCAGGGAGGCTGATAGTGGCATTGGGGAAACCAGGGACTGCATTAAGGAAGAGTTGTGCCTACAAGGTCTCCTCTTTTCCTCCCAACTCACCTCAGAAGGACTTCACTCAGAAATTGTCTCTTGATATTGTTATTCTGAAAATTCACTTTTCTTTTCCTGAACCAGCTAATTTCCTAGTTCTTACTCCCCAGGGTCAAGAAATTTTCACTCTCTGCATCAAGTAGTGCTTCCTTTATTTGTCATATTTATGCACTTGGGCAAGTGCCTTCAAATTCTAGAGTACTCCAAGGCCTTGGCTAAACACCTTACAATAAAGATGTGGTCTCTTGTCACTCTGCAGCCACAGTCTCTGTAGACTCTGTAGGAGGAAGGCATGGGACCTCCGGCCCTGGTGCATGCTGATGGGCACAGTTGTCTTCTGAGAGGACTCAGAGCATCCCCAGATCAAAAAACACTTGGCTGTTGCCCTGAAGAACTGGTTCTCCTTCAACTACCCTACTACCCAACATAAAGTAGAGCTGTCAAGGGAAGCTATAAGTTTTCTGGTTAAAAGCAGAATTTGAAGATTATAAGCCATTTTTTTTTAACAGATGTCCCTTAGTTTAGATTTGTCTGATGTTCCCTTGTATTTAAATTCAAGTTATGCATTTGGCAAGGAATACCAAAGGTACATATTATGTAATGTTAACTTTATTCCCTGTTAAGATGGCATCTTCCAGCTTTCTTCAATGTAAAAGTATTAGTTTTCTCTTTGTAATTATATACATTTTGTGAAAAAATACTTTGAAACTATGTAAATATCCTGTTAGTGATCAGTCTTTCACCAACTAGTTTTAGCATCTTTTGATGAATTTTGCCTGATTATTACTGTTATGGCTATCAAATTGTGATTTTCTCATTCCATCATCTTTTCTGCATATATTAGTTGGCACTCTCTTCATGAAGAGCTTTTGCTTCTTCTTTCTTTCTTTCTTTCTTTCTTTCTTTCTTTCTTTCTTTCTTTCTTTCTGTCAGTATAAATTCATGGATTCTTTTTTTTTCCTATAGCTTGTAATTTGTTAATATGATTTATTTGATTATTCAATATTTTATCTAGGTCATGAAAGACAAAGACTAAAAATTGGTTTAAATTAAAAGAGATCAAAGAAAAAGAAAATTTAAATACACTATGTGCATTTAGTTAGGATTATATCCTGGACAATAATTTTTTAAATTTTTCTATAAAGGCTATTAGTGGAATAATTAGTGAAATTATTATAAGCTCTGCTCATTAGGTAATAATACTGGATCAATGATAGTTTTCTAATTTTGATAAGAGAATGTCCTTTAGAAAATACACATTAAAATATTTCAGAGTAATGGGGCATTTTACTCTCAACCAGTGTTTGTGTATGTGTAAAAAGCAGGAAGAGGGCAAGGAGAGAGAGAGAGAGAGAGAGAGAGAGAGAGAGAGAGAGAGAATGATAATAATAAAAGAAAGCAAGCATGGGAAAATATTCATATTTGGGAAATCTGGTTGAATGGGGTTGAATGTATATAAGAATTCTCTGTATCATTCTTGCAACTTTTCTTTAAGTCTATAATTACACCCAAAAAAATGTAAGTAGCATTTGTCGGCCTCTCATGATCAATTTCCTTTAAGAATTTTCTTTTTCAGATCTTGGGCTATATTTTTCCCACCATCTCATCTGGAAAAGGAACGGTTTGGGTGGACAGGAGCTTGTCCATAGTCTTGGAGGAAAAAGGGGCTGATGTGCCCAGATTACACACAAGCAACATCATACTTTTCCCAGGGTGGGGTTTGGGGGTCAGCGGGGGCGGGTTGGGAATCAGCAAAGAAGGAAGCGTTATTACTTCACATTTATTTACCCATTTCACTCTATTTAGTCCAATAAATGACTTTTCTCTAACTCACATCTGTGATTATCTAACTTTAGTATCTGGGGTACTCAGGCACAACTTTTCTGAATCTGGAAAATGGGCTGGAAATCCAACTTCTGTTCGCTGGGAGCCCATCACCCAGTTGGAACTGATGGTCAGTGAGGGTAACTTTTCCTGATCAAATTCTTATACCTTCTGGATGGCCACTAGGTGGTACTCGTTGCTATAGCATTGTCTCTTCTCTAATTCTTCAATTCTAAGTTACTGTTTAGAATTAACATTACTCTGAATTGGCTGTCAACCTTTTATCCAGGCAAAACATCTCTGACTATCATCCAAGAGAGTAAAGACTATGTGTTCTGAGAGAAATGGTTTCACCTGGTCAAATGCCCACTGACACTCAGAACATCTATTATATGCCCTATGCTAAGTACTCTACATGCTTATTTCATTTAATCCTACAACAACCCTATGAATTAGGCGTTATTATTGTCCCCATCTTCCAGTCTCAGAGAACTGAAGTAACTTGCTCAATGTAAAAAACTAATAGAGCCAGGATTTAAATGCAAATCTGCCTGCCTCCATCATAAACTAATTCTGTTTTGCTCCAATGACAGAAATGTATCTAAGGGGTAGAAATTACAGGAGGGAAAATTTGCCTCCCCAAAAGACAAGACTTCCTAACTACTAGTACTCTTAATTATGAAATAGACCACTTCACAAACATCCATTTCACCTCTGAGAGTGTCAGCAGAGGGGTTCCTGCTATGGGCAGTGTTTGGCCTTCCTGGTTCCTTCCTTTAAGATCCAGTGAAGGAGTGGAATTGCTCTGTGTATTTTAAAATGTGGCATTGGATCAAAGAATGGGTGGGAGATAGAAGGAGTCAGAATTTGAGTCAGTATATTAAATATCAGTATGTCAGTACATTAACAGCATGAGAATGTTATGAAGGGGATTTAGAGACCAGGTGTTGGTTTCACTGTCCAATAAAGAGTATCTGATTTTTTTTCTCTTGGACAGAAATTAAGTTCTAGACAAACTATATTGTGCCTTTTAACCTCAGCCTCAGATTCAATTCATAGTTTCTGAATAACAATAACAATAACCACCGTTTATTGACACTTATTATTCATTGGGCTTTGCATACTCTGTCTCTTGTAATCCTGAAACCTTCACAAAGTATTTGCATTTAATGCAGATAACTGAGATCCAAAATGTTATTAAATAACTTGTCCAAAAATCATATAGCAAGCAAGTAGAACTTGGGTTCAAATTCAGCTCTGCCTTACTTCAAAGACTGTAAATTGAGCCACTATTCTACATTAAACTAATATATCTACCACTCAAAATTTTGATTAGGGACCCTGACCCTGATCCTGAATGGTTAGGATTATACAAGATTATAAGGTTCCTTATAAGAAAACTCTATTTGAAGAGTTTAATTTCTGAGTCAGGAAGTTAATTGCAAAAGTACTTGGTAACTCAGAATATCATTAGCTTGAAAGAAACTTTAAATTTCTTCATTCTGGTTTGAATGGATACTTGTATAAAAATATCTGTCTCAAAAATCATATTCTGACATAGATGAGTTCCAAAGAATGAAAAATATCACACATGCAAAAATGTTACCTGGGTTATTTATAATATTAAAAAATTGCAAACATAAGTAAATTATGGTATCACTGAGCCACTTGATGGAGTATGATACAGCCACTGAAATGGTAATAAAACAATGCAAAAGTATTTCCACACTATCATTACAATTAAACATATTTTAAATGCCAAGAATATAAAACCTTGAAGGAAAAAAATGATCTTTAAAAATAATGAATAGTATAATAGGTATGTTTTATTTATTTTCATTCCCACAGCATTCAATTAAGGCTATAGTTATAATAGAATATAAAAATAATAAAATCATTTTAAAATCTACTTGTTTCCAAGGTATGGGATGAAATTTCCAGGTGCTGGATGCTGTACTGGACTTTGTGACTGCTTCCCTAATATTCATAATTTTATTTGAGGCATCACACCTCTCTGGATCATCTCACATGTTACTAGAAGCTGAATCCAACCCTGGCGCTAGGACTCGACAGGAAGCTTAGACCTAAGCTAATCCTCTCCCTTGGTACCATTACAGGTTCAGGGATGAGTATGTGACCCATTTCAGATCAAGAAGTCATTAAGAGAGACTTCTGGAACTTTTTAGGACCGTTTTTCTCATATTAGATATAAATGAGAAAGCCCCAAGAGTTAGCCTTAGGATGAAATTATGCAGCTGCAGAACCGGATAACAGAAACAGAAAGAGCATTTGACGATATCAGCAAGCCACTGGATTGATCGACCCTTTACCGTGATCTACTTTGACCTTCATTACCTAGACAATAAATCCCATTATAGTTTAAGCCAGATTTTATTGGGGTTTACTTGATTGTGACACTTAACTATATGGAAACAGTGACATTTTCAAAAAGATTGCATCATTTCTTAGGAAAATGGAGCTAGAAAAAATTCTGCTACTGTCTGGATATCCCTAGAGGTCAGTGGATGACTTTAGCCTATCTGTATCAAAGTCCACATTAATTAACATATTGCTACCCTATATTAAAGGGGGCTTGCTGACCAAGCCATCTGATGATGATATTATAGGAATGTACCTACAATTCCTTCCCAAAGGCTCTCCAAGCTTTATTTCTGGGTAAAGCAGTTCTCTAAAATATAATAGAAATGTATATACACACACATACATATATATATTGCAGCTGGGTATGTATGTGTATGTGTGTACATATGTTTGTAAATATTTATATATGTATATATGTACACACACATACATGCACATACGCATACATGCACATGTATACACACATATGTATACACATATTGTATCCCTACTCCTAAAAATTTCCCTTATAGAATGAGGATTTAATATAAATTTTAAGGGAGGCAGGTATAAGAAACAGTCAAAAGAAAGATAGCTTCAATTTTTAACATGGCTTTTATCATTATAATATTCTGTCTCTTACGTAAAATTTAACAAAGCCAATTCTTCCAAGAGTTAGCATTTCCTTATTAACTGGCATGTTTTTCTTACTCAATAAGAACTATGCAATCTGTTTTCTTCTTTTCTTTGGCTGCCAGGAAACTCAGGCTTTGTTCCCATTTGCAATACTTCTGTTTATCTTCCTCCCCTATCTTTTCCCACTTCTTTTTCTGTCTTATTATAGTTCTAATGGGCTGTATCTTATTGTATCTGTGCTTTTTAATGTAGGTTGGCTCAGATCCCTTTCAGACATAGGTGGGGCATAAATATATTATTATTAAAGAAGTATGATTGTAATAATTATTATTAATCATGAGCTTGGATAATAACTTGATTTTATCCATTCTAATGTTTTTGAAATGCCTTTTCTTTTGAACTGCTGGAAGAATGTCCCAGCTCAGAGCAATAACAAGAAGTTAGCAGTTGCGTTGTGCTCCTCCTTTCCCAGGTGATTGCCGTATAGGCCATCCTATGCTACTGAGCTCCTTTCCTGTTCCTAATTACTATTTAATGGAACAAAGCTGTTCTTTTCTAACAGCCCTCTCCTTGGGCAGGAATGAGATCCTTTCTTACAACTAATTGACAAAGAACCTTAAAGAGTTGAGGTGTTTTTGCCAACAAGAGTATATTTCCTTTATGTGTCTACACTATTTCTCTTGGAAATTCTGTACCTTTAAGTTTTGCCTTTCAAAAGGTAGTTGCCCCTTCCTAAGCTGGACAGCACTGAGGAAAAACATTGAGAATGCATCTCTAGAAACCTGGGGGTCTCTTCAACCCCCAATCCCAACCCCTGAAAGTCATTATGTGGATAAAACTTCATTGTTCCACCAATCTTCCAACTGATGAAGAGCTGGAAATTTCTCGGGCTTTACCAATTCTATAAATTTACTCTGGAGCTCTTCTGATGTCCTCTTCCTGAGCCCCTCTGATCACATGGCTTGCTAAGGAGCTCTCTAAAACATCTCTACCTGTTTATAGGCACGTGATCCAGTTTGGCTTTGGTCACATAAATAATTTGGGAGGAAGGGAAGTTTTATGGATATCTCTACAGGGTGATTATACTTTCTAGTGAAATAAAATGCAGTGCTCTGAAACTGTCTTCATATGCCTCCCCAACCACCTCCGATAATAGGTTCACAACAGCTCAGCTAAACCCTTTAAACACTCCTGGTGGAAAAGAATCAGGTCTCATCAGCTTGCATGCTGATTTTGTATCAGGGTCATTATAAGTGCCTTGATTTCTCTGGGTTCCATTAATTGTTGCTGCTCCGATTACAAACTATGGATGAGATTTCTTATCCCACTATCTGGCACAGGCTAGTCATTATCCCCCAATACTTTTCCTCCCCCTTTTACACAATAACGTGTTTTTATCTATGGGCACATGTTTGGTCAACTGAAAATCACACTTCCCAGCCTCCTTTATAGCTAGGTATGGTGACCATTTGAGTAAATTCTGGCCAATGTAATGTGAGTGGGTTGACATGCTTCCACTTCCAACTTCTGGCTAATGTCCCTAAATGTAGGGAATATGCTTTATTTTTCTACTTTCCTACTTCTTGATTGCTGGAGTATGGGCATTAGACGAAGAGCTGGATCATGAGATAGGAGCCATATGTTGAGGATAGCAAAGTGTTAAAGTAGAAGAAGCCTGATTGTAGAGTCTAGGACTTCTTTTTTTTCTCAATAAACTTTGTTTTAATGGGTCTCAAAATTCTGTAACAGGTTTTTGGTCAAGTTGTTTTCATTAAAAAATACTGATTTTAAAAACTAATAACTTGAAAACTGCCACAGGCATAAAAAAAAACCAAACAGTCGACAAAACATTCTGCTTTCTTTCTGAAAGTTTCACAATGCATTGTAACCATTAACCAGTCTTTTACTATTAAACTTAAATGGCCAGTTAAGACAAACAATTCTGAGCCCATTCTTTCATCATTGATTAGAACTGTGGTGGCAGGTATTGGGATAATATTCATTTAGCCTTCTGAGCTTTCTGAGCAGACTTGGTGATTTTGCCAGCTCCAGCTGACTTCTTGTCCATTGCTGTGATGACACTCACAATAACTGTCTCATGTCATGAACAGCAAAAAGGCCCAGAGGAGGACAGTCAGAGAAGTTCATGGGCTTGCCAGAAACCACATCAACAATGGCAGCATTGCCAAACTTCAGAACATGTCAGACATCTTCCAGTCTTTTCCCAGAAAGACAATCTTCTCCTATATGTCAGTGAATTTGCAAACAATATGAGCTGTGTGGCAATCCAGCACAGATGTGTATCAGGCACTGATTTGGCCTGAGTGGTTCAGAATAATCACCTGAGCTATGAAGCCAGCTGCTTCCATTGGTGGGTTGTTTTTGCTGTCACCAACCCCATTGCCATAATAAACATTTTTGACAGACACGTTCTTGACACTGAAACCCACTTTGTCCCCAGGAAGAACTTCACTCAAAACTTCATGGTGCATTTCACAGACTTTACTTCAGATGAGATGCTGACTGGAGGAAAGGTGGCCACTGGGCCAGGTTTGAGAACGCCAGTCTCCACATGGCCCACAGAGGTAGTAGAAATACCATAGATTTGGCATACAGCCTGGAGGGGCAGATACAAAGGCTTGTCAGTTGGATGAGTTGGTGGCAGGATGCGAACCAGAGCTTCAAACAGTGTGGTTCCACTGACATTGCCATCTTTATAAGTGACTTTCCAAGTCATGTTAGCACTTGGCTCCAGCATGTTATCACCATTCCAATCAGAAATTGGCACAAATGCTACTGTGTCAGGGTTGTAGTTAGCTGACTTCCCCAATGATTTCTTCATACCTCTTCTGGCTATAGGATGGTTCAATGGAATCCATTTTGTTAGCATCATCAATTAGTTGTTTCACACCCAGTATGTAAGCCAGCAGCAACAATCTGGACAGCACAGTGGACCTGAGATGTACCTGTAGTCATGTTTTTGATAAAATCTGCATCCTGGGCCATCAATGATGTTCACATAATACTTGCTGGTCTTGAATTTCCAAAGGGAGTTATAATTAGTGATATCAAGCTCACTTCAGCTTTCAGTTCATCCAAGACCCAGGCATCTCAGCAGCCTCCTTCTCAAATTTTACAATGGTTCTTTTGTCAGTCTTATACATTTGTAAAATAAGTGATCAGTAGTGGTGGACTTACCTGTCCAATGACAATGATGTTGATATGAGTCTTTTCCTTTCCCATTTTGTCTTAGATTTAGAACTGTTTTTCTTGACACCTGTGTTCTGGTGTCAAACCTATTGTGAAAAAGTTCAGGACTTCTTATATCTCAGATTGTTATGTGAGAGAGAAATAAAATTCTACCTTATTTAAGCTACTGTTATTAAGCAGCTAAATCAATATCTCAACTAAAGCATTTCATACGAATACATCTATGTGAAATGAGTACTTTGCAAAAGGAACTTTTCTAAGAAAATTAAAATAGGCATAGAGAAAAAAAGAGTTAAAACAACAAACTGATAGCACAAAATTCTTATCTTGAAATAAAGAGAAGTTCAATGTAATTGCAGATCTCTTGGTTAAAATCATTTACTAGACACAAAGAACCCTTTTCTTTTTCCCAGTAGGAAGTCCCCCGTTAAGAAACATGTTGTTGTTGATCTTGGGCAATCTCTCTTTCTAATCTCTTCTTTTCTCTCTATTCCACCTACATGTTCTGATTGATGCTATTAGGTCATTCAAAGTTGCATTCTAAATGCCTCATGTTTCTTAAGGTGGACAGTAGGCAGAAGAAAGTTGAGACCTGTAAGTGAGGAAAGGGTTAAATCCTGAGCGTAGTCACCAGAGTATTATAGAAAACCAGTGCATTTCACATCAGTGTATCCACAGAGAATACAGCCGAGAGAACTATATCACTTATATCTGCCTTAGTAACTAAGTCTTTAAGCATTATCAAGCTGTTTAGGATTTAGGTTCAGAAGATCATAGTTCTAGAGAACCTATGACTGTACATGACTAGTTTGTGCTTAGGAAATTAGATTCAGGGCCAAAGGATTTTGAGTCATTTTTGAAGGAAATTCAATCAGGCTGAAGGTGATCATTCTGAGAAATGGAAAATGAATTCAAAAAATGATTAGTGATCTCCCTAAAGTTTCTAGTAGTTCTGAGATCTTAGGAGAGGACTAATAAAAGACTTATAAATACTTGTCCGTGCTGAATTAATGTAACAGATTATCTCAGGTGAGGAAATACTAAAATCAAGTATCTACATGATTGGAGATAGACTAAGGAACAGTCTATAAGAATATACTTGTTGATTAGCTGCTGGAACTTCTCCAATATATTCAATCTTTAGTTCAAATGCAAGGATGAGCAAAGTAATTGATTCCTATGGATTTATTATAACTTTAGCTGGTAGTTTATAAACTATTACATAGTTTCAGAACAGCTTATAGAGTTTATTAAGACAGCAGTCAAATCAGGAGGTCAAAGGTCCTGACGAAGACGAATAGTATTCTTTAGAGCCAGCCTAGAAAGAAAAATACCACCCTCCAAATAACATAGTCCTTATGTTTTTCAGAAACCCCAAGACATAGCATGAACTTAAGTCAATACCATGAGAGATATATAAGACATATATAGCTTTGGTCTCTAGAGAAACCAAACTTCCTAACTGGAGTATAACATAAGTGACCTGCTTTAGTATGGGTTTTTTTTCTGGCTGATGAGCCAGAGATGGTTCTATATATATTGCCATAGAAGGTTACAGAATAATACTGCTTGCTCTTATTTGTGTTTCCTTGAATAATTTTGCTTGAGATGTCCCAGAAACTGATCATCTTGAAAAAACTAAGGTCATGGAGAGTAGTATAGACCTGAGGTTTAAAGACTTTTGTCACCTATATCCAGCTGCACCAAAGAGATTTTTGTACTAGAAACTGAGGAAGTATTAGAAGAGGAGCCTTTGATATTAAAGAGTACCATAGGTAGAGTTCTTGAAAGTGTGGATCCAAGGAAAAATGGGAAATTAGGCAAGACAGATCTAAAACCACATATTCATAGGGGCTACTCCAATTATGATGCTACCATTTCAGGTACTGTCTTAACAAACAATCAGAGAATGGTGCCTAAAGTAGTAGAGTTGGTAGGTAATGAGTGACTCCACAACATAGAAGCCCTGGGCTTTACCTGTAATTTTGTAGCTCAAGGTACATGCATCAAAGATTCTGTAAAGGTTATAGAATAATGAATACTATGACCAAACCATATTTTCATCCAATGCCAAGAGTTGATTCTTTCTGGATTTATGGAGTAAATCAATGATTAGCTCATGAGATATATAGCAAAAAAAAATTTAAGGCAATCCAGGAAGAATATATGAGGACAGCTTTAGTCATTGCTGATACATATATTACTTTCTTTACTGTAGGGTGTGCTCACTCAATACACAACAAGGATGCTCTCAAGTGGTTCTATATAAAAGGAAGGCATATTTAAGAAGTTAATATATTGGTTGATTTTAAAATAATTTAAATAGAAACAATGTCTTTGCCACTTCGAATGGCATGAACTCCTTGAAACACATTATCAAACTTTCCCTGGGGTTCAAGAACCAACACTAGAAAATGTTTCCTTGGAATTCCCAGCAAGGAGACCCCTTTAAAAAGTCTTAAGAAGCCATAGGCTGTGTGAGGGACAGGAGGACAGGCAAAGGCTATCAGACAATGGACAGAAAGGAAGAAGTACAAAGCAGTGGGCAGATTTAGGTAAGAAGAAAACAAAGTGGACTAGTGCTTGAAGAGAAAGAAGAGAAGAAATGAGGTGCTGGGAGAAGCAGTCCAGAACACAGTAATATCAGCAAGAAGCATTGTTCCTGAGCCTGACTTTTGCTGTAAACTGGCAGTTCCTTGCAGCTATTTCAAAGTATGGGTTATTTCCCACAAAATGCATCAAGACATCCTCCTATACTGCCTTTATTCCTTGGCCACTAACAGCTTAAGAGAGCCTCCTACACTGGCTTTATCACTACCAGAGAACATTTCATCTCATAGACAGCTTTGATGTGACTTCACACAGCCTTCTAGTGCAGAACAACCAAAGCCTCTTAACTAAAATTCACATATATTTATATGTGCTTAGAAAATGGCTGAAATGGTATACATCCCAAGTACTAACAGTGGTTAATAACAATGGTCTTTAACAGTCTCCAAATTATTTGGTGCATTTTTTTTAAAACAAGGACAATGTATTAGTTAAAAATTTTAATAAAGATATTTCAAAAACAATAATTTGTAAAGATCTATGTTCATGACAGCACTATTTAGAATAACCAAGATATGAAAGCAACCTAAATGCCCATCAACAGATGGTTGGATAAAGAAGTTATGGCTCATATATATAGTGGAATATTACTCAGCCATAAAAAAATGAAATCCTAACATTCCCAGTGACATGGATGGATTAGAAGGTATTGTGCTAAGTGAAATAAGTCAGACAGAGAAAGATAAATACCATATGATTTCACTTACATGAGGAATCTAAGAAATAGAAAGAACAAACTAATTGAAAACAGACTCACAAATATAGAGGACAATCTGGTGACAGCCAGAGGGGAGGAGATTGGAAGGCTGGGAGAAAAGGGTGAAGAATTAAAGAAGTACAAATCAGTAGTTGATTCAATGGTCATGTGGAAGGGTAGAATTTTTTTGTTATGAATGTTTTACATTTTTCTCTCGTATTTGACCTTTGAAACTCTGACTATGGTGAAGCCCTGAGATCTGCTAACCCCTCTAACTCTTGCCCCCTCCAGGCTGAGAGCCAATAATGTTAAAATAAGCAAGCAAATGGCAAAGATCTTAGGCCTTCCTGGCAATGACTTTGGGTCTCCTCATACTGACTGGTTGTCTGCCTCTGAGATTTGCAAGATTTCTCAGCTCTCTATGACTATTTGGTCCCCATATCTTGCCCTTGGTCCCAGAACACCCCTCCACTAAACATTCATCACACTATTGGTTTATATATTGGCCTCCTTTGCTCCTTGAAGACAGGGGATGTGTCTCATGTATCTCAAAGTTTTTAACAGGTGGCCAAGGGCCTGACACAGTAGGTCTTCATAAATATTTGAATGATGAATGACCCTGATTCTTTCATCTTATCCTTAGTTTGAACCTTTTGCTAATAAGCTCTTATGGTCTCATCTGTCTTTTTCCTCCATGTTGTGAAATAATTTTATTTGACCAGCTCAGACTCATTCTTGAAGCCAGAAGTTCTCAAACAGTTTGTTCTCAAGACCCCTTTGAAACTCTTAAAAATTATTGAGGACCCCAAAAAGGTTTTGTTTATTTGGGTTATATCTATCAATAATTACCTTATAGAAATTAAAATAGAGAAAAAATTTAAATATTTACTAATTCATTTATTTAAAAATACTAATGATAACAAACCTAATTCATGTCAACATAAATAACATTTTTATGAAAAACAGCTATATTTTCTAAAGCAAAGCAAAAGAATTTAGTGAACTTTTAGCTGTGTTTTTCATTTTTGCAAGTCTTTTTAATGTCTGCCTTAATAGAAGACAGCAAAATTTTCATATTCACTTCAGCATTTAATCTGTTGTGATATGTAATTTTGGTTAAAGTCTATGAAGAAAACATGACCTGTCGCAAATATATAGTTGGGTAAAGGAGGACCTCACGAACACCCTGAAAGGGTCTCAATAGGTTCCCAGGGCCCTTAGAGCACACCTTTGAGAACTACTGTCCTATGCCTTATTTCTGTGACTAGAAACTCCTCACAGTCCTGAGAATCTGTCTGAACTAAAATCCTAGCCTTCCTGATGCTACCACCCAACTGCATAAAGAGATTATTAATATTATTATAACCTCTTACTTGTGTACCACATTTCATAGTGTTCAAAGAGCTGTCCCACACAATGTCTCCTAGTAGCTTGTCAGATATGACCTAATTATTTCACCTTACCCATGAGCAGTTTTCCATGAACCATGAAGTTGAGGCAGTGCCCTAGCCTAATCTCATCTATAAAAATCTAGACTATCTAAATTTCATCAGCTAGTACAGCCTGTTCTTCTGTACTTGATCAAAGCAGAGTTCTTGATAAAAAACTTTTTCTGACACTTAAATGTACTGCTGTATTCTTAGAGACCAGTGACAGCCCAACAAAGGAGAAAACTAAATGTTAGGTTGTCACTCAGCATTGGACAATGGGATATGTTCAGGCCCACCAGTTTTGTAACAGTAATCCAGGCCCTGGGAATTCTGGGACACCAGGGGATTCAGCTATGGAAAACACAGGTTAAAGCCTCCTGGCGAGGCCTAAATTCTTATTATTAAGATTAAGCTGCCTCAGATGACTTCACCTTGGCCTCAAAAGGACTTTGTAACTCTCTGTATCTAGATGGGCCACAGATAACTGAGCATACTAGGAAAAGCATGAAATCATCATCATCACATGGCCATTCTAAATCTCTGGCAACGGCTTCTAGAAGGCCGGGTCTTTCTGATTCTTGATAAGCGTTACCAGGGTGCTTTCAAATAGTTCTCAGTCTTCCAGTGGGTTAAGCTTTACATTTTAATATTTTTCTAATTTATACCTTGATGTGGAATGAAAACTGATATTTATTGAAATCTCAGTATATGCTAGGCACTATACTAAGTACCCTCTTTGTTTCCCACCAATCTCAAAAAGGCATTATCCTCATTTGATATATAAGAAAATCAAGGCTTGTCTTGCCAAAGGCACATGGCTAATAACTGGTTGTACCATCATATGAACCAAGTCATCTTATTTTAAGTCCTATACTGTCTCTATCTCCATTAGGCCTTCATTAATGTCATAGTTTTATGTGACCGATTATATTTTGCAATCATTACAGCCATATAAGAAATAAAAGCTTAGCCACAGATAATTTCCTAAAACCCCAATATATTTCTATTTTTTTCTTTGTCAATTCTAGGAATGCTCAGTCAAGAAAGACATCTTCTATGGAGGTTCCTAATAAAATTAAAAATAGAACTACCATATAATTCAGTAATTCCACTTCTGGGTATTTATCCAAAGAAAAGGAAATCACTATCTTGGAAAGATCTCTTCACCCCTATGTTCATTGCAGCATTATTTAAGATAGCCAAGATATGGAAACAACCTATGTATCTATCAACAGATGAATGGATAAAAAAAATGTGATCTTTATATGTGTAATGGGATATTATTCAGCCATCAAAAAAGGAAATCCTGCCATTTTCAGCAACATGGATGGACCTTGAGGGCTTTACACTAGGTGAAATAAATCAGACAGATATTGTATGCTTTTGCCTATGTGTGAAATCTAAAAAGAAAAAAAAGGCACCAAACTCATAGATACAGAACGAATTGATGGTTGCCAGAGACGAGGTGAGGGTGGGTGAGTGAAATAATGAAGGTGGTCAAAGGTACAAACTTCTAGTTATAAGATAACTAAGTTCTGAGAGTGTATGTGCAGCATGGTGCTTATAGTAAATAATACTGTATTGTATATTGAAAGTTGCTAAGAGAGTAAATCTTAAAAGTTCTCATACAAGAAAAAAATTATAACCATGTGTGCTGATGGATGTTAACTTATTGTAGTAATCATTTATATATATATATATATATATATATATATTCATGTTGTACACCTAAAATTTATACAATATTGCATGACAATTATATGTCAATAAAAAAGAAAGACATCTTCTTCCCCATCTCCAATCTTGCTTCAGCATCTTCTGTTAATGCAAGATTCCTCCAAGCTATGGACAGAAACTTAAAATCACTAAAAGAACAGAGGCAGGCATTTCCTTACAACCAGCAATGGATAAAGAGCATCCAGTTGATAGTAACTGGCATGTAGACAAAAGTTATCAAAGGCCAAGGGTCTTTGCCCTCCTCCTCAACTCCATGGTGACCAGACCCAGGCTTGTCCTAGCTCAGAGCCTCTTCTATACAGGGCCAGTCCCAGGTGCACCTTTGAGATAACAATGTCTCCTAAAACAAACAGCCATTGTTTCCACACAAAGACTCTCAGTGTTTCCTCCATCAACAAAAGGCTACAGCCATCCTGCCAAGAAGACAAAGCGCTGGAAGCCCTTTCATAAATATCATGATGGTGAGAGGGGTTGGGTAGAGGCCGGAAGATCATTCTCTAGCACTTTCTCTGCCTAAGAATAGGACCAATCAACCCATAAGGGACCATTCTAAATTACTGATCATTCCTCAACTATTCATAATGACAATAATAACAACTTCCTAATTTGTAGAACAGGAATAATAATATCTATCCCTTACAGGACTGCTGTCAGGATCAATTGAGATAAAAGCTATGGAAGCTCTTTGTAAGGTTTTAAAGGGCTGCAAAACTGATATGGTCATTATGAGAAGATTGATGGTTCACCCACATTGCTTGCATTAAAAAGATAGCTCTTTTTTTAGCCAAATGACACTCCAAATAGCCCAGGTGTCTAGGTCTACCCAGTTCCTAGAATAAAGCATAATGGAGGGAAAAAATGTAGTGAGTGAGGCTGACCACAAAAGTTTACTAGAGCCCATCCAAGGCCAAATTGCTGTATAAGTGATTTTCAACCTTGTTAGTTGTTCTTTTCTGCCCTTAGAACCCATTTCATGAGGATGAGCCCCCTGGTGCTTGGTCCCTCACCTAGGGTCTAATTCTCCAAACTTCACCCCCAACCTCTTCCTTGCCCCTCTTATAACATATTTCTTATGCAATTTACACAAAAATAAATACATAATACATAAAAACATGAGAAGTGTCCATCCTCGCTAGTGATCATGACAAATAAATTAAGGCATATTGTAACATTTTGTGCCAATTTAATAATAAAAAACATATGTGAAAATATTCAGTGTTGGTGAGGTTATGACAAAATTGGTGTGATCTTACAGTACTGGCAGCATAATAAATTTGTATGATACTTTACAGAGGTAAAATGATAACGAATAGAAAGTATTGAGAAGTTATTTCTATCTTTTTCCTAATAATCTCTCTTCCTGGAAATTCCCAAGGAAATAATTCAACAAAAGTGGGGGGAAAGCAGCAAGAATAGACATATTTACCTATAATAGGCAAATATTGAAATAACAGGAGAAAGATTTTAGTTAATTGTGGTGTGACTGTAATCATTAAATGAAAATATAAAAACTACTTACAAACAGGAGGAAATGTTTATGTAAGTGAAAGTGTACAACATGATACAACTAAGTAAAATATTGGATAACAACTGGTAATATGAATAAGTGAAAATATCTTTGGTGTGGTGGTGAATTATATTTCAGATGTTCTTTAGAGATTTTTGTATTATCTTTTAAATATGGCAACTCAACATAACAAGAAAGGTAATCAGCTGGAAGAATTCTCTCAAGATTCTGCTTCTACTATGGTAGGGCAGGGAGTTTTCTTTGCTAAGATGTTGATGGGTGTTAACAAATTAATGTGTAACACACATCTGTATAGACTTTAGCAGATAAAAGCCTTGGAATTTGAGTCAAGCCAAAAGTCACTGAATTGGATTTCTGCTTCTGTTACTTACTGATGTGTGGTCTTGAGCAAGCTACTTGACATATCTAAATCTTTTCTGATTTGTAAAATGGGAACGATAACAGAACCAATTTCATGGAATCGGAGTAATCAGTGAGATAATGTAGATAGCACAGTGGTAGGCACATTGAAAGAATATTCAATAAAGATTTGTTGTTTGTGCTATTAATGATAATGATGATGGTGGTGGTGGTGGGATAAACCGAGTCTTCTGAAGAAAACACCTTAATTTAAAGGTCTAATGGCAGAAGTGGATGCTGCTCAAAAGACACTATCCCTATATGTGGAGCTAACTACAAACCTTGAAAGGTATTTTCTAACAATAGACTTTACTTTTTAGAGTAGTTTTACATTAAAAGCAAAATTGAGTGGAAGGTACAGAGATTTTCCATGTACCTCTTGCCCCGATATATGCATAACCTTCTCCAATATCAAAATCCCACAGCAGAGTGGCACATTTGTTACAATCAATGAACCCACACTGGCCTGAAGTCCATAGTTTACATTAGGTTTCACTCTTAATGTTGCACATTCTATGGGCTTTGACAAAAGCCTATCTATCATTATAGTATCATACAAGTGGTCTCACTTTCCTGAAAATCCTCTGTGATTCACCTATTCATCTCCTGCTCCCCTTGAACCCTGGCAAAGGTTGATCATTTCACTATTTCCATAGTTTTACCTTTTCCAGAATGTTTTATATTTAGAATAATACAGTGTGTAGCCTTTTCAGATTGGCTTCTTTCTTGAAAAATACTTTTTACAACCAGTCTAGAAGACCAAGTGAATGTTTTGAAATTCCACTAGATAATACAAAGATAATTACTATCAGTCATTCTGTTAGATTCCTTATACATGTTATCTCTACAAGATAAGTGTGATTATCCTTGTTCTACCAAAAAGGAAGTACCTAAGGTCACAAAACCAGTAAGTGGCAGAGCTGGTATCTGAATCCAGTTTGTCTAACTCCAGTGGTCATATCTTTTCATGATGTCATAGTGCTTACCCTAATAATGAATATGGTTCCTAGAACATCTGAACCTGGTCACAGGAGCTGACATGGAAAATCACACTGGTAAAGATGCATATCCAATCACATGTCACTGGAGCTCTTAAAAGACAGTGCATCACAGAACAACACAACAGCCACCCTGCTTTGTGCCAGACTCTATGGCCAGGACTTGCATCCCTATTCATAGACAGGAGAGCTTAATCAGCATACTTAGTTGGCCTACCATTAGCAAAATTAGGTGGGTCTAGTTCAGTGCTTCTCAACCTTTTTTGCATTATCCCCCAACCAAGGAGCCTCATTAGACTTTTTTTAAGTAATCTCTTACCCCAGTTGAATTTTAATACTACACATATACCCTATATTCACTTATTTATTGTGGCCCTTTGGAGAGCCAAAACCTATTGTAATATCCAAGAGGTTTTTTTCCCCTTCAAGAAACTATTTCCACCCCCTTAGGGGTTATATCATCCTCACTAGAATGCAGTCTCGTTGCAGATGGCTAGAGTCCAGGGTGTTTGGATGCCAGGGAGGTAAGGTCAGGACCTTGGAGAGTGCCAAAGTAGTCCTACTGAGACCATGCCCAAGGCTCAAGGTTGCCTGAAGAGTTGCCTGAAAGAAAGAAGAGACCTAGAGAGGATGGGGGCTAGGAAACTAGTATAAGTACTCTTTTACCATGTTGTAGGAACATCAGAATGTGAAGGCCTCCAAATTCTCTATTGTAAGAAAGTTCCTGAGGGGGCTGGAGTTTTGTAGAGAGAGACTTCAATTTGCGAAGTCAAAGGCACTTAATGGCACCTCTTCAAGTAGTTTAATGGTTTCAAGGTCTTTACTGAGAACCCAAATCCGTAGGAGTTGGAGATTTTCAGAAGTTTAAAGGTATCAGGTTAATTCTCTCTTACCCTCCATTGCTGGTTGGGTTCATGACACTGCAGTATGGTTTTATAGTGTCTGTTGTGAGCTGAAAATAATAATAGACATTATTTATTATGTGCTAGGCCCTGCACTATGCATATTAGTGGAACATTTTATTTAACCTCCACAACAATCGTGTTGGGTGGGTATAATCATTATCCAAAGCTAAGAGAGGTTAGCAAATTTGCTCTGGATCACACAGCTGATAATTGGAAGTGCCAGGCCTTGAACCCACTAGGGCTATAGAGAGTAACACAGAAGTAAATGGCTCAAGAAGAAAGAAAATTCTAAAAAGTAGAAGGTGAGCCCCTAAAAGGCATTGGAATTAGTCATCTCTGTATCCCTCAGTCCAAAATCTGGCACAGAGGATGGGGTTTCACAGATGGAAGGAAACAGAGCTGCCCAAAGGTAGAATGGGTTTGCCATGAAACAACAAAATCCTCATGAATACTCCCCAGGATGGTCACTTGACAAAACATTACAGAGGAGATCTTAGAGAAGCGATTTCTGCATCCTTGAACTAGATGACCTCTAAAGCTCCTGACCATTCTTAAATAATGTGTTTATTGGATTGAGTCTATAAGTCAGACTTTGAGAAATCACAGACCAGCTGGCATTCAGAAGTGCACTGAGATCTCAAAAAGCGGAGAACATGGGTGGATGGGACTTTCAGGCTACCATAACCCATGCTTCCACCCCTTCCAACCCCAAACAGGGGAGTTAGAAATGGTTCATCATAACTCTAGGGAGCTAGAAACTTCGCGATTTTGCTCCAAAGGCTAATCTGGAAATATAGACATTCGAGTCATTTCTAAAGAAAGGATCTGCCTGTGGGTTTCAGCTGCTGTCATGGGATCTGAAAAAGGAGAGGGACTCCTTTCTAGCAGATGGTGAAGACAAAAAATCAATATGTCAACAAATGAATTCCTGACAGTCGTTTGCTGAAAGAAATCAAATGGGCCCCACAATGCACACACTGAGCCAAATGTTGTTCTCTACATGCAATGTCTCCTTTCAGTTCATGCTGATGGCCCATGGTAAATACTCAGTACTTCCCCCTCTGTTCCTTCAGAGTGAGTCTCAACAGTAGACAGGCAGAAGCAAGTGTTTTCTGCTCAGCTTTCCTAGAGGGTTCACACAAATGCGGGTGGCTCACAAAGATCATAAAATTTTTCATCGACACTGATGTTATCAGGCCTTCAAATTCCACTTTCAAAAGAGTCATATATTCTAAAAACAACAGCACCCTCTGTGGTATATAAGGCCACCTAGTAACGGAGGCACTTTAGTTGTACTATCCAAGCTGCAGCTTTAATCAGCACACACATATACACACAACTCTATGAAACTAGCCAAACTTCACCTGTTGTGCAAGTTTTTAAAGAAGTAATTCATTGAGTACAAAGCACCTTTATCTATAGGCCTTATAGATCTGTTGAGTCCAACTTTATTATCTATGGTTCTTTGACTCTATCCTTTCATGGTTTGCTATTCTATCTTGTTTCTCTCAACTTAGAGACCAAACCTTCCCAGTTTTTGTCTATAACCAGAGCTTCAGAGTAGCTTCCCTCAGTGCCTACAGGATGGTGGTCTCTCACAAGGGTGAACCTTAACTGTATTTACTACCCCCACACTGTTTGCATCTTTAACTCTTTAATTACAGATCTGAGCTCTAAGATTCGCTGAATCTTTTCTTCCTGCATCTAAAGAAACATGGATCAAACATAGTATAATAACTGTGTAAAACCCACAAAACTATTTTGTTTCCAAGCAGAAAGAAGTGGTTTTCCACTCTTTAAAGAAAGGTAAAATCTTCTACCTACCAATAGAAAACAGTGGCTGCTGAGTAGGCATCAGGGTTTGAACTTAAATCCCATAACTCTTGACAAAAAAATCTTTTATTAAAAGCTTTATAACAACCTGCCTTCTTCTCTCAAACTCAGCGATAAGTTCCTTTTAGACAAAAGATCTTAAGCTGAAAGATAATAAATAGAATTTTATTAATTGATATCAAAATTTCAGGACACAACTTGCTCACATGGATGGATGCTGTCCCCACAGATATTGCCCAAAGAAAAGCATGTGCACAGATGTTGTACACATAGATGCTTCTCACAGACAAATGTTACTGTACACAAAGACAGATGTTACTCACAGAGACAGATGTCCACCAGGAACACGATGTACACCAAAAGCTCCCTTAGGGTGGTCTTCACGTAAAGTTTTCGGTTCTCAGCAGTGTTCTCAGTCAGGGTCGTTCCCCAAAGTCCTAAGGGGTAGTGGAGAAGTGCCAAGGACCTCCAACAGCAGGGTTCCTCTCAGTTATCCCTAGACTTTACTCCTATTTCCACCCAGACCTTTTCCTCACCTATTATTATATCCCTTGGCAGAATCTGGCTACTCTAACTATGCCTGCCCTCCTCCATCAAAGTCCCTGAGGTAGACAGGGGTGAAGACACTAGGTCAGAAAGAATGAAGGCATGGAAAAAAGGCATTTGTTCCAGGTCGGGGCAATCTAGGGTATCTACGTCCATGCCCTCCCTGAAACTATCTTACATATACCCTTTCAGTGCCCCTAAGTGATGAAAGTGCCAGGTTCCACCTCTGGAAGACCACTAGACTGGGCTCTGTGTTCTGGGGCATGTAGCTCAAACACAATTTACAAACCCTAAAGAGACACTGAGATTTTTACCTCTTCTTCAGATCACATTCCACACTGTAAAAGCTTTTGGTGACCCCTTCTTCTGACTCTATGATCCCCATACCAGCTACCTCTGATTCCACGACAGATCTGAAGGCAGCAGCTGGACACCAGGATCCTGTGTGTATTCTCCTGAGGTTCATCTTCAGGCTTCTTAGGTTGGGGGTGGGGGGACACTGCACTGGAGATGGTGCAGATCCTCAGTGTCCCATGTGGGGAAGAGGGACCACTGTAGGCAGGATTGTCCCAGGCTCCACTCCCCAGATTCTGCAGCTCCTGCCCCTCGGAACTTTCCATAGAATTCATGGGAAATGAGGTGGGAGACCTGACACTTCAGGTACTCACTTCCACCTGGAAGAAGAGAGAGCAAAGGCCCAGCCCAACCTAGCCAGAAGAGGGCAAAGGGATTCTTAGAGCAGCTGGTCTAACACAGCATCTGCCTCCTGCCTTTTGTAGGGGAAATTTGTGCCTGCTTCGGGGAGGGAGCGGATGAGGAGGAGCTGGTAGGTATGACCATCAATCCTAGCAGGGGCTTTCTCTCTCTCCCTCTTGCTACAAGTCCCAGGGGACAAGAAGAAAGGGGTGGGAGGAAATGGTGGGGCGGGGGAGAGGAAGAGGTTTGACAAGGGGAGAGAGAGGAATATGAGGAAGTCGTGGAGACTGAGAGTTGGAGGAAGGAGGGGTAAAAGAGGTGAATGCTGGAGGGAGAGGAGGGCTGCTTGCAGATGGGGCCTGATAGAGGGTCCGGAGTTCAGTTGGACAGAAGAGGTGATGAAAGAGAAATGGGAGGAGCTGGGAGAAGAGGGAGGCTGGCACACTCCATTGTGGGTCTGATCTCATTTCCACTAAAAGCTCCTGAAAGGGCCTACATGGATTGAGGTGGGGACCAAGGCCAAGGACTAGTACTGCCTCCCTACCAGACTCAGACAGTGATGTCTGAGGTTTCTTTAATGTCTCACCTTGAACTGTCCCTTAGTGGGATGGAGAAGAGGGGCTCCCCTCCCTATTCTATCCCATAGCTCAGGGAAAAGGAGAATCCCCTGTTTCAGATACTTAACAGACAGAGTCTCTAACCACTGATGAGGAAAGGAGAAGGTCTTCAGAGTTTCAGATTGTATTCTTTTTTTCTAAGGTCTGTCCTCTCATGGCCTAGGGGTAAGCTAGACTGATAGAAAGGTGCTTCTTAAGGGTATGGGGCTTAGCCTAGTGAAAAGGCTAAGCCCTGATTGGGAGGATAAATCAGAGAGCAAAGGGCAAGGACATTGTGACTTGGGACTCCTTAAAGTGAGTGGATATCTGGACCCAGTTCAGCTGACAACCTTATCTTATGGCTCTGCTTAGTAGTGGACCTATAATTATAAGCGTGAGCACAAAATGGAAAATGAGAGATATCAGGACTAATCTGTTTTCTTTTTAATCTCAGGTCTCTGAATTAAAACCCTGATATGAACCCCCAAGCAACCCTGACGATGCTTAGCTCCAGCCTCTGTTTGCCTGCCCAGGCTCGCCTACAGGTATGTACTGTGGCTCAGAATGGGGCTGGCCCCACAAGTGTGGGTGGTTACATCTTCCTTGATGGCTGGAGTAGTGGCTGCCCTCTCTCCAACTCTTGGCTTCCCATCTGGGTTATTCTATTGCTGCATAGGCCTGAAGCCAACATCAGCCTAAGTGGAAGTCACAGTCTTGAATGCCCTCATAAAGAGATTCTGACCCCAGACAACCCAAGGCTGGGCTCAGCTCCTTGATAAATCTAAGACCAAGCTAAAAAAGCAGTGGCTGTTCTACCACCGGGCCTGCCCTGTGGATCTCCCACCCCAGCCCAGATATTATCAAAGAAATTAACTCTGTCTGGGCTGGAGCTAAGGCTTGTCTGTGAGCCTCCCTGGATGGAGGAGTCCCCATCTCTCTATTTTATTGACTAGTGAGGCACATTGTAAGGTGCTTGTTTTCTTTGGGAAGACAAAAAAATAAAGAACCATGCCATTATTGACCACTTTGTATAAAATCCAGCTGATTTTTTTTTATCTCTTACCCACAAGCTTTCACAGAATTGCAAAAGGACCCCTGGCTTGCAAAACTAAGCACTGGGACAGGGGTGATGAACAGGAAGCTAGCAGTATAGTCCAACAAAGTGGGGAGAGGAACAGGAGATGATTTCAGATTCCTTTGGGATAATTTTGTATCTTAGGGATCAGTGGGGCTTTGAATGAACTCAAGGAGGTTCATCATGTGACAAGTTCAACACTCTTGAGAGCTTATGGCCGGAGCTGAACTGCTTTATTCATGGTCACCTATCTAGGTAACATTTCTTTTTTCTGTCAGTCCTGAGTACTCACTAAGGGTGTAGATCAACCCATAATAACCCTGGGAGCACAGGTTATACAACATAACTTGAAGAATTTTTTCAAAAGGTGCTCTTCATTCCTAGGATGTTTAATCTTACGCAAGAAGTTGCAGATGTTGTAATCAGGTGGGATCTCCTGATGATTTTGTGTCCAGCAGTTCTCTATGTTTTCAAGCTTCTAATAGCACTTAACTTTTCTTGAGTAATCGTACCCTATTAAAGAGGGCAACCAATTTCAGGGGAGTCCCATGGCTCAGGTTGCCTCTTATCAGTTCAGCAAAACCTAAGAGGCTTGAACCTGAAACCAAAACTCCTAGGTTTAACTCTTGGTTCAGCAATTTACTGACTGAATGGTTTTAGCCAAGTCCCTTTTGGGACTCAGTTAACCTATCTGCCCTGCTGACCTTAAGGACTATTTTAGTATTAAAATAGTAGAATATCTAATGTCTTTATAAGCACTATACTAGAAAGCACAGAATTTAGTTATCTTACCATAGCATCCACCCTTGTGTATTTTCCTCATGCACAGCAGTTCATGTTTAAGGTAGATACCTTAAGCCAGGACTCTTATTTTCTCAGAGGCACAGAGTTTCATAACTCTCTGTGTTGCTCCCATTCCATTCCAGCTGATGCCAATGGAATGGAATTGATGGCATTTCAGCTGGAGAGTATTATAAAAGTCCTGGAATAAAAGCACCTCTTAGATGAGTTTTATAAACACATAACAAGACCAAAAGTCCTCTTTATCATGATGCCTCTCAGCCCACTTATTGAACTGGTTCCATGGCTTCACTGGAATAAATATTTTGGTCACATGCTATCCTAGTACAGACATCAAGACAAAGATTATCCTACTTTTTCACCAGAGCATTCCCTTTTCATATTATGCCCACACTGGCCAAATTCTTCAGTGCTATTCAGATTTACTAGGCCCTAACAAAGAACCCAGAGATACCACAGTCTATAAGATGAAAAGTGGTGGTCCATTTCCCTATAAGCTCTTTACATATATTCTCCTTGGATAAGCCACCTCCCATATTCTAGAGGAAGGAATTTGGGGTGATTTACAGTCTAGATTCTACAGGGAGAAGCAAGCTGCAAACCACTTTCTGTATTCCACATAGTGACTCTCAACCTTTTTCACCCCAATAATCATAAATAATAGGACACACTCCATAAATGTGGCCTACTATGGCAATGATTCTCAATGGAAGACATTGGAAATCTCTTATCTATAAGAAAGAACCCTGCATATCAGAGCTTAACCTTCACCAATATACTACCAGAGTCATCCACATAGCAAAAATTCTGGACTTTTGAGTAGCCCAAGTTTAAAGCAACAAACATGGTGGACCAAGTAAGCAGACCTGAGTAAGTCTAAGGGAATCCTCTCCTACCTTTCTTTGTGTAACAAACACCACAGCAGTACCCCAGGGGCCTCCACAAGCTCAAGTCTCAATACATCAGAATGACCAAGCCAGATCCACTGGAAGGTTTGGGTATACAAAATCCTGTTGCAGCTGTCCCAGGCCAGGAAGCCAAGAAAATGGCATTTTGTTCTATTTCATCAAGGATCTCACAGAGAGGCTATAGGTGACCTACCTACCTCATCAAAATGACTCACTTTAACCTTTTACTTTTCTCCTAGCCCCTCCCCATTTCACAAATTCTGCTGGATTTGATTTTTCCATCTCTCCCAAGAGAACCTTTTGAATGAGACCCCCAATTTTTCTCTCATTTCTAGAGGACTCTCCTGGACACCTATGCCCATTTGTCTATGCCTTCTATAGAAGGTTAGACAAGTGGAAGGATCCAATCAAATCCAGGTGATAGGAAACAGATGATGCCATCAACAGAAATAGGAAGTCAGTCTTTGGTTGCCTGAAAAGTTGGGTCTGAGGCCACAATCATGTGCTCTTGCTGAGTGTAGTCCAGACATGCGGTGCTCACATGGTCCTGAAGTAATGCATCAGCATTATCACTTCTAGACAGAATCCCAGCTGTGGCAAGCAGGGTTCTGTAACTGATGTTGAGTGTTAGGCTACCTGCTGGAGTGGGCAGAGTGGGGCAGAAGGAGCTCCATGTGAGTTTGAGACACCAGGCTAGAAAGAAAAGGAGGGAAGGAGAAAAAAAGGCACAAGAGAGAAAGAGGGTATATGACAGAGAGGACAAAGAGGCTTGGAGAAGAGGACCTGGGAGAATGCAATTCTTCTTTCCCTCAGAGCCATTCACCAAATGTCTAAATGTCCCAAGCCTGTAAAGAGGGAAGATGGGAGCACCAGAGCAGATCCCCCTGGTGCTCACTTCCAGCAACATGTCAGGGTCTCAGGGCAATCACCCAGGACATCTTCTTGTCCCATCCTCTGAGGACTCCATTACCGGAGACACATATTTTTCCATCCTGAGTCCTAATTTCAGTCATAATTTATTCCACATGCCTACATAATTTATTACTACATGTCTACTCTGTGGTAGAGACTATGCTTAACTCTAGGGATGAAGCAGCAAATAAAACCATCAGAAACTTACATTCTGGTAAACCTTACATTCTGGTAAAGAATATAGGTACTAAATAAATACACAAATTATTTATAATTTAAAATCATAAGAAGTTCTGCAAGAGAGAAGTACAGAGTGCTATAAGGATATATGGCAGGAGACCCGAATTTCTGGGACTAATGAGAAACGAAAAACTGATTTCTACCTCTCCTTCCCTTTCTTGTCCCTGCAACAAACAAGTTTGTCTGAGATTCAAAAATATTTTATTGCTAATATGCACAAGGAAACAGACCAAGTTAAGGGACCAAACAAGGAGGAATTTATGTCACTGCAAGAAATGTTAAGATGTACAGTAATCTTTGTCCCTCATGGTCACTGGAATGTGAGTTGAGCTAAGCTTGAACTCTTGCATTAGATTATTTCATAAGACATGGAATCCAACCACATTTTCACTCCTTAAATTGATTATTTCCTCAACACCTGGAAAAGACACAGAAATTAATAAGCAAGCTAGTGGATCTGGTGAAACTACAAATTGATTAAAAATTTCCTGAGGTGATGGTTTTATAGATGTATACTCATCTCCAAACTCATCAAGTTGTAAACATTAAATATGTACAGCTTTTTGTGTATCAGTCACACACCTCAACAAAGTTCTCAAAAACTTTTTTTTTTAATTTCCTGAATAGGAATTTAGAACCAAGAGCTTTATTTTCTTTTATTTCATTGGTCCTGTAATCCCAAATCTAGGGATTCTATCAGCATAATTGATAAGTTTTTATAAAGCTGAAAAAGAGAAAGCCCAAATAGCCAACAATAGGAAAAAAGATTAAATACATTAGGATCAATTCAAATGATGGTTTATTGTGCAGAAATTAACATTTCTGATAATATTTAATGTCATGAGAAGATGCCCATCACATGTTTTGTGGAAAATTCTGGCAGATACATCTACAGAACCCAAATTTATGTGCATATTATACTCAGATGCATAGAAAAAAAGACTTAAAGAATGTAAAATTTAGTAGTGGGATCTCTGGATAGTGTGATTACAGATGCTTTTTATTTTTTTAGTCTTTTTCTTTGGTTATGAATACTTTTATATTCAGAAAAAATAATTATAAAATAAAAATTTTTTTAAAGCCAGTAGTCAGAAGTATATTCATAAAGAAGAGGTTCTTTTTCATCTCAGACTCAGAGAACCTCTTGGTTGGTTGCCTTCACCACATTAGCTCTCCATGTTGAGCAAAAAATCTTTACAGTTCATTTCTTAACATGGAGTCATTCCTGCAATAGATTTACTTATCACCTGCTTACTCCAAGACTTCATATTAATTGCTTCCTTAGAGATTACAGTTGGGGAAGAATATGGGTGAAATGCATGAAAAATATGAAAATGGCTACAATGAGAAGTAATGTAATGAGAAGCACAGCCCCTAACAGAGGTTCAGAGGAAGGAAGGTGATTGGGTTTAAAAATGGGAAGGTCAAAAGAGAAATTCTGAAGGGAATGGCATTGACACTTTGAAAGATGGATAACATTTTAAGAGACAGAAATAAAGTATAGCTGCCATTTATTAACTACCCCATGCCAGACACTTTGCAGTGCATTATCTCAATTAAATCTCAAACCATCCTATGGGATAGAGTTTTATTATCTCCATTCACAGGTGAAGAAACTGAGAATTGGAGAGATAATTTATGTTGGAATCAGGCTTCTGACTCGGGTCTGTCTGACTACAATAATAATGACTTCCTGGGTGTTGTCCACTTAGGGACAACAGTATGTACAAAGGCAGACAGGTGGGAACACTGTGTACTGTTTTAAAAGAACAATTCCACTTTGGCTACAGAATAGGAATTAAGAGTGGAAAGAAGGTTAGGAGCAAATATGGAAGGCCTCAAATGCCATATTTCTAATTCATTAGGCAATAGAAAAACAAAGAAGGCTTCTGAACAGAGTAATAAAATCAAAGTAATATTTTATGAAAAATAGTCCGACAACAGAATGGGTGAAATTGAAAGCAAGGAAATCAGTTAGCAGTTTGCTGTATTAGTTTAGGGACAGATAATGAACGACTGAAAAAAGAGTAGAAAGGGATATAAAGATACACGAGATGTCTCATAGGCAGAACCTTCTGGGAAGAGCATCTGATTGGATGTACAGTGCAAGGGAGAGAGAAATCAAAGGTAGATCTAAGGTCTCAAACTTGGACAACTGGAAGGACAATGATGCTATTAAAAGGGGGTGGGAGAGAAAGATCAAAAGGCATAGGTTTTTAGCATGAAGGTGATAAATTTAGTTTTAAGTATGTTTGAATCTAAAGTGTTAATGGGACACTCAGATGATGAAATCTGAGTTGTTGGGCAATTTGAGCTGAAGTTTGAGAGAGTAATAAAGACTAGGAAGTGTGAGGTGGGATCATGTAGCTTGAAGTGTATATTGGAACCTCAGGAACAGTTGAGATTGCCAAAGGATTGAATAAAGAAAAAAAGAGCTTAAGGAGTTGGGGGAAAGAAGAAGAGCCGGAAAGGGGGAAAAAAATCATAATTAGAGGAGAACAAAGAATTTTCAAGACACAAAAGTCAGAGGAGTGTTTTAAGAAGGAATTGGTCATTGACAATATCAAATAGTGCTGAAAGGTCAAGGATTCTGATAAAATCTTTTGGATGTTTAGACAAGAATCTCTCAGGTGACCTTGGAAAGTAAGAAGGCTATAGATGCCTGATTAGAAGAAGTGGGGGTATAGAAGTTAAAGGGTGGGTGGTGAGACAATGAAAGAAGTGGCTCCATTAACTGCACAAGTTATTTATTAAGTATTTATTGAAGTTACTGTATGACCTTCTTGCATATCTGTTTAAAAATGTCCAAAGAAACTGAAACCACTGTCCTCATCTTCATGTTCTAAAAGCCTCAGTTTATTCCAACTCCTCTTCTGGAGCTAATTTTTTAAGACAGCTTTATTAAGATACAATTCATACACCTCATAATTCATCAATTCAAGGTACACATTCAATGGTATTTAGTATATTCACAGATATACTAAAATATATGATGCTGATTTTAAAGGAGGAACATTTGAATATGAAGTTTGGGATCAATTCCTATAATTTACGCTGTAAATAAGGGATATGGGGGACCCCAAACACCAAAACAAATTCTCCACTCGTATTCTTTTGAACAGAATCACAGAACAGAGTGGGAAGCCGCAATGGTGCTTTGCTCACAGTGGCCACCAGGTGACAGCAGGACCCTTGCCCTGTCTCTCTGTAAAAGAGCAGAAAAATCAGTTTGGGGGGTGGTGCCTGCAGAGGGTCCCTAACCGGAAGCTCTGTTCTCTCTTCAGCTCCTTCCTGTGACTTATTCTTTTCTTTTAGGTAACTCTAAAGTTTCATGTCTGGCCCTGCTAACAGGTCCATAGCCCCCGGGATTTATCATTCTGGAGGCCTAACAGCCTTCTGCGTTAACCTGGGTCCTCTGAGACACGGATGCCAGGACGGGATAAAAGTGTAAGGCTTTTGATGAGAGAAACACCCGCGAGGGGAAATGAGGAAGCCAAGGAAGGCAGGGAGCGCTGTCATACCGTGATGTAGGTCTGACCCTGAGTGAAGGAGAGAGTAGGAAAGTTGGGTGGATTTTGGCAGTGCAGTTAGTCTAAGAAAGGTTTGCCATGACCTTCAAAGAACCAAATTAAACCATCATGGAGTTCTGTGTCTCCCAGGAAAGTGCCTATTTTAGTATCCCTACTGAGCTCAATTATTGGCTGGGCTTCTCCTAGGAAGTAAAAGTTCCCAGACTGCTTGCTTGCCTGGAAGTGTGGCCCAGGTGAATGCTCTTGGCCAATTATTCTACTGAGAGTTGGACATCTGTGAGGCCCATTCTTGTGGCCTCCACATCTTCCAGTGGGGAAGGGATACTCTCAGCCATCAGGAGTCTCTATCAAGTGCCATCTGTGTTCCCCACCTCTAAGGGGGACATTTCAAACTCCACCTCTCACCACATATGCTTATTCACTCCCCTCTCCTCACCCCTCCCCCAGTGACCAAAGAATAGGCTCCTCCCATCCCCTGCATCTGACTCTGTTCCTTCTCTCCTGGATGAACTCAGGAGCCTGCATCTTCCCAAGCAAGCCCTACCTTTTCCATAACTCTGCCTTTGGCTCATTCTTGCTAATAAGCCCCAAACCCGTGAAAGAGGTAATAGGATTACCTGGATCTTGTCTTCAGCCCTGACCCATAGGCCCAGGTGACAGTCTGTCCTAGCAGGAAACTGGCTAGCACCAGGTCCCATCCCTTTCCTGGAATCCCACTATCTCAGGTGACCCTCCCTTGGCACCAAGTTCTGACCTCAACCAAAGCCAAGTACATAATAGGGCACACATAGTAGCTTCACCAGGTGGTCCAGGGAGGCAGGTAGTTCGTGGGGTTCAGGAAGAAGTTGGCATTTGTAAGGAGTTTGCTAGGGGAGAAGACTGCTGAGTGTCCAGTATGACAGGGACCAACTGGGTCAATAGCACCTGGTGGGCTTTCCTAATGTTCTTTGGGCTGATGGCCCTACCGTGTCTCCTCTTTTCTCCCAGCCAGTTCACAGCTGAAAGATAGACTTGAGAAAGATGGAATAAATATATTTGACTCTCTGAGCTTCTGCTTGAAAGGAAAACATGGGGAAACCAAGGGTTCTGCAAGAGCATGTCTGGGCCAGATGACATTGCAAACTCAGGGTCTCCTGGGGAAATAGAAGAAATTAACTCCAGACTTTAAAAAGAAATCCAGCTACTCCCTGGTGTGGGAGCAGCAGAGCAATCGTTTGGAAATCTACCACGATGATATCAGCTTACATCTTAGACATCATTATTTTACATCTTAGATGAAGTCGGGGGCAAGTGTGAGATTTTTCCCTTCCCCTCTTGGGCAGGGAGACATGGAGAAGAAAGGTGATGGTGGGGAGTAAAGCAGAAGGATGATGCCTCTAGGTGATCCGGGGGGCCTTTCAGGCTATAACTTGCCCAGGATCCAGGACCTTTACAGAGGCTGGATGGGACCATGGGGGCAGTGATGGATGGTGAGAGAATGGAGGAGCCGGACCCTGCAAGTCTCCTTCCCACTCCCTGCTTAGCATGTTTGTTTCTGTGCTTGGGAAGAACTACTTTGCTAGACAAAATCTATGAAGTATCTACCACACACCTAGCAGATGTACCTGATAAATCCCTGTCACATCACCCATCTCCCCAGTAACCCCAAGGTTATACAGAGGGGTAAATATGTAGGTAAATAATAATAGAATGTCAGAGCACATTCTCTTCCCTTAATTCTAGGTGTCCTCTATAAGGAAGGCCCCACTCCCTTCCCTGAACCTGTACCCCACTTAATATGGTATGTTTATATTCTGCTGTCATCAGGTACTATCCTGCCCAGTTGGCTGTCGTGCTTTGTCCTATTTCTCTTAGAATTCTGTGAGCTCCCTGGGGGCAGGCCCAGAACTTTGGCTCCATTCTCCCTCCCACAGAGCAGGAAGGGAATTGACTTGCCCCTAGGCACAGGGAGGGCCCAGTCAACACTCAACCCCCAGGTGGATACTTTGACTCAGAGGGACAGAATGGGAGAGCAAGCAGACTCTTGGCCAGGAAGGCTGAAGGGTTGGGGGCAGGGGAGGGTAGGGGAGGACAGGGAGGCTTGGCTCTAGATAGAGCCAACTGCCCTCTGGATCTTGCAACCCTGCTGAGCCTGGCTCAGCTGCGGTGTTAGTGCAAAGCAGGAGTGACATCAGCTGTGGAAGAGGTTACTATCAGGCAAAGGGAAGGCAGGAAGAGGGTAGGCTGACTGTCTGTGCTCCCCCAGTGCTAGGTGGACTGGGGAAAGGTTGCGTTGTGGGGAGAGGGAGAGTTCCTGCAGGGGCCCGCTGGTAGGGAGGGAAAGATGGGAGGAAAGAAACAAGGGTAAGGGGGTGAAGGGCTAGGATTAGCTAAGATCTAATACCTTTCACATATGGGAGAGAGGGAGGCCCTGATTTGGACTTCTGGAAGACAGTTGTGACCTCCTTCAGGGCACTACAGAAAGCAAATGGGTGTATACCTCTCTCTGATCACAAAGGCAAGGTTGGGGCCAGCCACTCTGGCACCAAAGCAGAGTCATAGCAAGAAAGACTTCCCTTTCAGCTCGTTTATTGTTGTAGGCCCTGGGACTGTATCTGCTTGTCCACTCTGTGTGTCCATCTTAGATGGAATTCTGTGGTGTGGGGCTGGCTTCCCAAGGCTGGAGAAAGCTTCCTTGTGGGAGGTCAGGCAACCACAAAAATCTCCAGCCTAGCCCTGGTTTTAAGACTATCGTCTCCAGGTCTTGTCTGTCTAGTCAGCCCCTGAGGTCATACACTCTGCCCCAAGATATGAACTGTGTCCAGTCACACTCACTACCTGACCTGCAGACATATCCCTAGTTCCCAGATATAGGTGGTAAAAACCTGGTAGAAGCCCCTCCCCTGGTACATCCACTAGCATGTACAAGCGTGCACACACATGCACACATTTGTTCTGTGTTTGACAGGGGAGAATCTGGGGAAAAAGGGCTGGAGAGGTATGCAGGTCATGGCTTTACATACAGCCTGGTAACACAGGGAACTGGCTGGACAAGTGCATTTGCCTCTTTTGGATCAGAGTCACTCAGCAAAATGACCTGCTGCACCATCTCTCTGGCCTGGGGCTCAGAAAGAGCCATGTTTGAGGGTCCTAGTCAGTGGCATATCAGTTTAGAGTTTCTTTTCTTCTTCTGGCCCTCTAAACTTGTCAGTTTCTCCACATCTACATCCTAATGTCCCCTGGGGATTTAGCACTGCCATTTCCTCCAGGAAGTCTTCCCTGATCCTCCTAAGCTGGTCTTGTGCACCTCTCCTCTGGAGTCCATAGCACCCTGCACTAAGTTCCATTATCCAGCATCATAAGGATCTCCTCTACTAGGCTGACCTGCCCAAGGTCAGGGCCCTCTTAACGTTACCACTGTGCCTGCAGGGGTCCACGTGGTTCTATATAAACACTCGCTGAATGCGTGAACCAATATACTTATTGAAATGTAGGGGCCTCATCCATTTCACTTGAACTTCTCTAGAAACCAGTGGTGTCCAGACAGGGTCCAGAAAGGCAGACCCCTCCCTGCCTGCCCCACCCTCAGTCCCCGCTCCTCTGGGCAGGATGAGAGGAGCCCAACCACACTAGCTCTCCTAGCTGTTGCTGCCTGTGACTCAGCTTGGACTATAATATAGGGAAGAGCCCACAGCCCAGGAGCGTCCTGTCACCTTCTCTCAGCACAGAGAACTGGCTGGAACAAACACTGGCACAGACTTGGGAGATGGTTTCCATGCCTTGTTCACATTGCCGTCTGTCCCATGGGAAGCCCTGAGATTAGGGTTGTGAGGACAGTTTGTACAGCTCTGGCCTTTTTCCCTGACAGCACAATGCCATGGGCAATGTGGATGGACAGTTATGTGGGGTTGGTTGGATCACAATTTGTCTCTGTGCACTTGTTTATTTGAGCAAGGTAACAAACACTTTTATCTCAAGATCTGGAGAGACTGAAGTGATAGCACCTGGGAGAAGGTTTGGTCCAATACCTGTCAGTCATGGGGGAGGAAATGGGCAGTTTCTGTCACTCATAGGGTAGGTCAAGGGTATGTATTATCTTTACTTATCTTTACTAATCCAAAGTTTGGCTTAGCTCTGTGTGAAAAAGTGTAAGAGAGTGAGGAAAGAGGTAATGAAGGACAGGGCTTAGAGGCAGATGTGGCAGGAGATAGTCCTGAGGTACCTGAGCATCCTTGGGGCTCCCAGCTCATCCTTCTGTAAACCATACCACCCCAGGCTTGGATCCTTATGGTTGTTGCTGGCCTCTCCTTGCAGTCATCCCAGAGGGTAAAAGGAAGGGCATGTCAAGTGGGCTAAACAGGTTGCATAAAGATCTGTAAACATCCTACTCCCCTTTTGACATCTGACTGGAGACATTGCAGACTTCAAGGTAGGTATTACAGAAAGATTAACCTCCATCACTGAACTGCAACTCCATCTTCCTCTTTCTTTCTGGAGCCTAATGTCCCAGAATCCCAGGCATGTGCCTCCATGTTCCCTCTCCCTAAATGTGTCAAAAGGAGAGAAAAGAGAGGCCCAAACTGTGCCCAGTGCCAGCGCTTGTATGTCGTAAGTAGGCATTTGTGGGAAGCACATGATTTCCTGAGATAAAGGTCACTTATATGCAGAAAGCCTATCATAGGGGGCCTCATCCTTTCTCCAAACCTCTGAGAGACCAGAGCTAGGTAGATTGACTTTCCACCTGTGAGAGAAGTACATGATAATTGAAGTCAGTTTGCCTTATTTCACAGAAGGGAAACTAAAGGACAAAGCATTGAAAGAACAAGTCAGGGATGAAGCTGGGACTAGAATTAGGAAAGAAACAGGCTCTTGTTATTTTCCATCCTCCCAAGTGTCAGCTTATTTCCCAAACATAGTCAGCTACTGTGTCACCCCCTTGCCTACTGTGACACAGGGAAAGAAACTGAAACCTACAAAGGATGTGATTTTTTTAGGTCACAAAACAATGCAGCATCAGTATCATAAGTCCCAGTATTCTAGGGTCTTCAACATAACATGAGTCCAGGAAGCAGAGAGACGTTAATCAACTGAGTATGCCCATACATTTCAAAACCCTTGCTCAAGCCAGGTCAGAGTCAATAAGAAGGAACATCTTCACAGACATGGCAGCCGATTTTGCAGGCAAGAGTGACTCACAGCCATAGAAGGTAAGAAAGGGAGAAGCAACAACAGCCCCCATAAGTCTGCTTCTATTTGAAAGCTCTGTGAGTGGGCCATTCTCCCCACACCCCACACCTGGATGACTCCTCTTCAGAGAGATCATGGCTTCCCAGGGAAGTCTACTGCACTTTCTCTGCGGTGCTTAAAGTGGGAAGTCCAAACCATGCTTGTAGCAGTGACATCACTAAAGAGAGGCCACCCCACAAGGGGCAGGGAGGGCTGATACCATTCTGAGAGGCAGCCACATTCAATAGGCATGGCACTCTCTCCTACCTCTCTTATCAGTGGCCTGGTTAGGATCATATCCTTTCTTTGTGGGTAGAAGGAAATTTTGACAGGACAATCAACATCTTTGTCTTCTTAGCAGTGGGAAGAAACAGAAAATTCCTCTAACTGTCCTTCCTCCTGTCAGGTGTCCCTGTGAGTCAGGTCAGACCAATGCAACAGCACAGGTGCTGGAGGTAGTTTAGCTGTCAGGACACTGAGCAGAAGCAAAATCAAATGAGAGCTAGGGCACAGAATTCCTCAGAAAGACTCTTACTCCTTACAAAGGTCAGGATGGGATGAGAATCCAGGTGAAGAAACTTGGTTCCTCTGCTGAGCTCTGCCTTAAGTTTGTCCCCCACAAGCAAACTATCTGCACTCCATTAATCAACCTGAAGGAGGCACTGAGCCCAGGAAACACCTAGGCAAGTCCTGATAACCATAGTTATGCTCCACAGGAGTTCTCAGAAAAGTCAGAGCCAAATGGGAACTCAGCTAGGAGAATTATTAGGCATTAACATTGAAGCACCAAGCTTATAGGGCAAGTGAGAGACAAAAAAAAAAAAAAAAAGTTTTGAGTTTCTCTTGAGCAAAGACAATGCCCAAAATCGCCATTATCCATTTTTCCCCCTGCACCTTACAGTGTATATGTTTGTTTTGTTAGTGGAGCTACCAGAATGTAAGCTCTATAAAGGAGAGAACATGGGACTTATTTGCCAGTGTTCCCAGCTCCCAGAATAGTGCTTAAAAAATATTTATTGCATTTCAAATGAATGAATAAATGAATGAATGAATGAAGCAGCAAATTTTAGGACTCCTTCTTCTGGGCTCATACTCTTGTTTCTAACATTTCTTAGTCAAGTTAAGGTATAATTATCATACAATAAAATGTATAATAAGTGTTCGGTCTGATGAATTTTGACAATTGTATATATTCAGGTAACCAGCACCCAAAACAAAATATAAAACATTTCAATAACCAAAATCTTCCTTCAGGTCCCTTTCCAAATCAAATTGCACTACTATCCTGGGCAATCACGTTCTGACTTCTCTTGTTACAGAATAGTGTTTCCTATTATTAGATTGCATACAAAGAGAATCAATCAGTATGAAATTTAGGTGTCTAACTTCTTTGGTGAGCATGTTTCTGAGAATCATCCATTTTGTTGCATGTATTTGTAGTTCATTTTCTTTGATTTTGAGTGTCCATTATATGACTACTCAATCAATTATTTACCTGTTCTATTGGTGAACTTTTGGATGTTTCTCATTTCAGGCTATAATGAATGAGGCTGCAATGAATTTTCTTGTACAAGTCTATTTGGACATATATTTTTATTTTACTTGAAGAAATTGCTTGGAGTGGAATCACTGGGTCTTAGTTTAGATGGGTGTTTAATGCTATAAGAAACTGTCAAACTATTTCCAAAGTAATTGTACTATCTTATGCTTCCACCAGCAATGTATAAGAGTTTCAGTTGTTCCACGTGCTCACAAATACTTAGTGTTCCGTCTTTTTAAACTTAATTATCCTAGTGTGTAGTGGTATCTCATTGTAGTTTTCATTTTAATAGCTTTATTGAGATAAGTTTACTTATCATACAATTTATCTATTTATATTTTATAATTCAGTGGCTTTTAGTAAGTATATTCACAAAGTTGTATATCCAACACCATCAATTTTAGAACATTTCTATTACCCTACAAAGAAACCTTGCCCTCCTTAGCCATCACCACTGCTTTCACCTCCCTATTACCCTCTTCAGGCCTTAGGCAACTACTAATCTACTTTCCATTTCTATAGATTTTCCTATTCTAGACATTTTATATAAATGAAGTCATATGCGGTCCTTTATAAGTGGTTTCTTTTACTTAGCATTATATTTTCAAGGTTCATTTATGTTGTGGCATGTACCAGTACTTCATTCTTTTTCATTGCTAGGTAATATTCCTTCGTAAAAAATATGCCACATCTTATTTATTCACTAGTTAGTTGATGGACATTTTGTTTTCTACTTTTTGGTTATTATGAATAAGGCTGCTATAAATATTTGTGTATAAATTTTTGTGTGGACATATATTTTCATTTCTCTTAGGGTAAATACCTGGGTGTGGAGTTGTTGGATCAGTAGGTAACTCAATGTTTAATCTCTTGAGAGCTGCCAAACTGTTTTCAAAAGTGGCTGCACCATTTTACATTCCCACCAGCAATTTATGAGGATTCCAATTTCTCCACATCTTCACTACACTTGTTATTATCTATTTTTTTAAATGTAGCTATCTTAATGTGTATGAAGTATCTTATTTTGTTTTTGACTTGCATTTCCCCAATAACTAACAATGTTGAGCATCTTTTCATGTGCCTGTAGGCCATTTGTGAATCTTCTTTGGGAAAATGTCTATTCAATTTTTAATTAGATTATTTATCTTTTTATTATTGAGCTGTAAGAGTTCTTTGTATGTTCTAGATATAAGTCCTTATCAGATATATGATATATAAACATTTTCTCCCATTCTGTGGGTCATCTTTTCACTTTCTTGATGACCTTCGAAGCACATATTTTTTAATTTTGATGAAGTCCAATTTACATATTTTTTCTTTTGTTGCTTATGCTTTGAGTATCACATCTAAGACTAGTGATGTTGAGCGATTTTTCATTTACTTGTTGGTCATTTTTATATATTTTTTGTGAAATGTCTGTTCAAAACTTTTGCCACTTTTTTATTGAGTTATTAATCTTTTAGTGTGCTGTGATATATGTTCCTATTCTCTGGCTTGTCTATTTGTTATATAATAGTTCCTTTTGATAGCAGAAAACTTGAACTTTCAAGAAATCTAATTTATCCATTTTTTTTCTTAGGTTATTGCTTTTATGGCCTATCCAAAGAGTCTTCAAGATCACAAAGAATTTTCATGTGGTTTTACATAGAAGCTTTATAGTTATGGGTTTTACATTTATTCTATGACCCCTCTCAAATTAATTTTTGCATATAGAGTGAGCTGAAGTTAAGGTTTGTTTACGGGTATCCGTTGTTCCAGAAATATTTGTAAGGAGACTTCTCCACACTGCATTGACCTGGGACCTTTGTAAAAAATCAGTCAACCATATATATGTTGTTGTATTTCTGATATTTCTAATTCGTTTAACTAATCTATTTGTTCACTTTTGCTAGCACCATACTGTCCTGACTATTCTAATTTAATAATAAGTCCTGGAGTAAAATAGTTTAATCCCTCCAACTTTGTTATTTTTAAAGATTGTTTTGGCTATTCTAGATCCTTTGCATTTCCACTTCAATTTTATAATCAGCTTGTCTATTTCCTCAGAGAAACCTATTGGATTTTTGTAGGGATTAAATTAACCTATAGATTAACATTGAATCCTCCTATCCATGAATATGGAATGTCTCCAATTCTTTAAGAATTTTTAAATTTCTCCCAGTAATGTTTTATAGTTTTCATTGTAGATATCCTGAATGTTTTATTAGATATATTCTTCTGTATTTGCTTGATATTTTTGATGCTATTGCAAACAGTATATTTTAAATTTCATTCTCCAATTGTTCCTTAATAGTATATGGGATAGAATAATTTTTTATATTGACTTTGTATCTTTGATATTTCTAAATTTATTTACCAATTTTGGCAGCAAAGACCCTGTCTATACCAAGGAGCTTGAAGTTTGATAGAAGAAATAAAATACATATAGGTAATTACTTTTAAGTCTATACAAGAAGTGCCATAAATGATTGAGTAAACTCTCTAGGGGCCCCAGATGAGAGAGAGCATATTCCAGCAGGGGAGGCTTTAAGAAAGAGACAGAGCTTGAATTTGTCCTTGAAGAATGAATAATATTTTGAGAGGCAGAGTGCAGCGGGAGGAAAAGTTGGAGCATGGAGCATACATCTTAGAAATAGGTAAAAGTACAATTTGACAAAGGTGTCAGTTATACCAAGCAAGTAGTAAGAATTAAAGCTGAAACAGGAAGTTTAGGGTCAAACCTTGGAACATTTCGAATACTGTAATTTCAACTTGCTATGTGTCCAACAGCATATTAATCGCCTTAACAAATTATTTAATTTATGACAATTTTGTTTCTTTTCCTGAGGTGATCTTCAAAATAAATTTTTTTAATTTGCCATTACAGTTGACGTGCAATATTATATTAGTTTCAGGTTGTACAACATAGTGATTATACATTTATATAACTTACAAAGTGATCATCCTGATAAGTCTATTACCCATCTGACACCATATTAGTTATTAGAATGTTATAATATTAGTGACTATATTCTTTATGCTGTACTTTATCTCCCCATGATGTCACATAATTTAACAAAACAAATATTATCCCCATATTACAAATGAGGAAATTGAAGCAAATAGAACAAAGTAAATTGCACAAGGTTAGCAGATGTTTCAGTAATTTCAGAACCAGGATCTCAGCCTAATTCTTTTTGTTCTCCCTTTTGCAATACCGTTTTACTATTTTGTTCAGATTATAGCATGAACATTTTCCCATGTCACTGGAGATGTTTCTTACACAATATTTTTATTGGTGTGGGCTACATAAAGCTATATCAAAGTTTACAGTTTTTTCATAATATTATGTATTGTAACATTATTTTTAATATTATAAATAATGCTATGGTAAGTATATTTGTCAATCAATTTATCTTCCTACCAAAGATTTGATTTAAGATAGTTTTTTTTTTTGAGCATAAGCACCTTTACATTTTTTATGCTAATAAAAGAAAAGGGAATGGTGGCTGAAATAGACACAAACACTGTATCATTCAATACTAAGTTATATTTTCATCAGGTAAATGTCAAAAGTCGTGACGATTTCCCAAGGGTATGGTTGAGGAACAATTATGATTCTGGCGAACTGTTATACATAAATACCTCTGGGTCCATTATGTTACCTGGCTGTTCTGGATAAGAGGGCTCCAGGATTTCCAAGCTCAAAGTAGCAGGACACGCAGAGAAATGGGAATGAACCAGAGAACTTTTCCAAGCATATATTTGAATTCCTGACCGTCCTAAATATGAACAATTCCTTGCCTATAAAATCTAGTAACACGAGTCAGGTTGAATGAATAGGGAGACTATTTTCTGTGACTTCTTGCTACTGATACCTTATTTATGCAAGATGGCTAAAGGGGGTCTGATTCTTCTTGCTCTCTTGAGTTGAAGACTCAAAAGGAAGTTTAAAAACTGTAATGGTATCTTGTGCCTCTTTTCACAGAGAAAGGTTTATAGCTCTAATCCCCATCTCCCAAGCATACCTTGTACTTTCCTCTTATATACTAAAATATCTATTATGTTAGACAATATAAACTCGATTGTATACAAATATTGATCCCATACTTATTTATTAGGTGAGGTAATCCTTGGTTGACCTCACAGATTGCAAGGACCTTGACAGCTTACAATCCCTTATTTTTTATAGCACCTGGTCTTCCTAGGTAGTCTCCCATCCAAGTACTAACCAGGCCTGATCCTGCTTAACTTTTGAGATCAGACATATCCCTTACTTATTTATAAATTCTAACTTGTTACTGACCTAATACTTCTTGATCAAAGCTCATACTTTTCCAATAAAATCCCTCCTAACATGCAGCCGTATTTTGTGGGCAGTAGCAAGCTACTGAGAGTTTTAATGTAACAGGTGACACACTTATAGCCATGTGATATGCCCTTTATGCACTTCAGGGAATAAGTCCAAGCTATGGAACCAGTCACCTTTCTATTGTAGTTATCAACAATGAAACTCCCTCCCTAACTCAGACCTTCCCTAGACAACCAAAGGTTGCCCCACAGGGTAGCATCTTGTCTTTAGAGAGGGATAAAATACTCCACTTTGACATTTTTGTCTTGGCAGGCCTCCCCTTTCTTTGACAGAAAATCAATGATCTAGCACCTGACCTAAGTAATAATGCCAGTACTAAGTAATACCAGTAGTAATATCTATCGGAGTTTGAATGGTGAAGAGGGCAGTTTCCAGGGAATCTTGATTTTTCAGATTGTTCCTTGATGAAGTCCAGGGTCTGAAAGAAACGAGGTCAAATATACGTAGGCTGTTGAAGAGAAAGAAAGCTGGTCTCAATGGTAAAACCGCTTTCAACCACAATTAAAGGTACACCCCAAAAGAAACCCTGAATCTTCTCACTTGAAGAGTAATGCTGAGGTTGGAGGAATTAGCCAAACCAGACATTGCAGAGAGAGCCTGAAAAGGAGTAGCATGTGTGTGGACTTCTCTCCCACATGCCAAGCATTTCTGAAAACATCTAGTCTCATCCAAAACTTCTGCACTAGACAGGGATCCAGGACTGGAATGGAAGTGCCTGGTGACTAGCCAGAGAGTTGGCAGGACCCTGAGACCAGTAGCCAGCAAGGAGCTCCTTAGTCCTCCTCCCAGGGAATCCTAGGTGCCTCTCTTCCTGAGAAGCCAATCATTGGCACAAAAGTCCTTATTTTCTCCTCTTCCCAGAGGAAGGATTCTGGGATAGTATTTGGGGAGGCATGTGTGCAGAAGGAGGCGGAGAGAACCAAGGAGCCTGCTTGGTTCTTAGCTTATTCTCATGGTAAGGCTCCCACAGGCCCAGAAAAGACAGGGGGCATGAGGGACAGGTCAGTGAGGTCAGAGCATCTCAAGGACCCATGGTTCTGAGCAGGGATGAAGAGTCTGGGCTCTAGCGGCACATTTCTGTGTTCAATTCCTAGCTCCACCACTTACTAGCTGCTGTTAATCTCTCCATATCTCACTTTCCTTATCTTTAAAAAAGCATAATGGACTACCCACTTCATAGGGTCACATTAAGGATGAAATACAATGATTCTTGTGAATTGGCCTGCAGTAATAATTCCATACCTGTTAGCTATTTTTGCTCCATATAGCCCTTTCTCCTGCTTCTGGGTAAAAGCACGCCTGTTCTTCCTGCCTTTTTCTCCATGGAGGTTTCAGAATTACAAACTGACATTCTAAAGACTCTCCAGAACATCCCGCACACGTTCTGGAGGCGTGGGCATAAAGATGGGATCTCCCACTGGCGCCTGGCGGTGAATAGCTCTGCCGGGCGTGCCTAGTGGCTGAACATCCTGTGCGCGTGCGGGTCCACACATATGTGGCTGGACGTGCACCGCCCGCCCCGAGACCCGGAGAGTTCAGCGGTCTCTGGTTAGCGTCGCGCAGCTGGTGGGCGGGGCAGAGCCATTGTTCCGCAGCCAACCGAGCCCCTCGCGCTCTCTAGAGAGGCCCCCTATGATTCCCAACCCTGGGTCTAAAGCCACGTCCCCACTCCCAAGGGTCTCTGGGAACTGGAAGGCAGGATGGAATTGTGCATACTGGTCGTCCCCGTGGCTTCTCTACTTTTTTCTGTGAAACTTCCTCAGTGCCCGTCTATTCGCGAAGTGCCTGGGGGCCAGTCCTGGGCGGGGGGGGGCACCCATTTCCCATTCCCGGTCAGGGTTCTCTCCACATTCAGGAGAGGAAGCTCCCGACTGCCTCCGAGGCAGCAGGGTGCCGGGCAGAGGCCCAGCGGCCCGTGGAAGAGAAGGCGAGGAGAAAGGGTTGGGAGGGGGAGCGAGTAGCTCGCGGCAGAGGGAACAGCAGATTGCGCCGAGCCAATGAGAGCCGCAGAACGAGGTGGCACCAAATTCCCTTCGGCCAATGACGCGCCAGAGTCTACAGAAGCTATTAGCATTTCCCCAGGGGCAGGAGCTGCGGCGGCTTAGCCGCGGTATGTCTGCGGCATCCAGTTTTTGCGTGGCCAGCCCCCAGTACGCCTAGGCTCTGTCTCCTCCCCTCTCCGCCCATGCGGGGTTCGCAGGGCGAGCCAACTCTTCGTACTTTACCCCGCTTGGCAGTGAATAAAAGGGGTCTGAGGAAATACCGGCTACGGTCTCCCGCTGCCAGCTCTAGCCTTTAAATCCCCAGCCTGGAGAGATCTGCGCACAGCGGGTCGGGTCCGGACACCGATCCAGTGCACACAGCGCCAGGAGGGTTCCGAGCGCAGCGCCGCCCATCGTCGCGCCAAGGCGGGCTCGGCTACCGAAGTCTCCCCGCTGCTGGGGCTGTCCCGAACTCCACTCCACAGTCAGCCCAGAGAAAGTGACCCCAGCATCAGAAAGTCCAGATGCCGGCCCACTTGCTGCAAGAGGAGGTGAGCTTCCCAGCATCGGCCCCCAGACCGGGGGTTCCCCGGCGCTGGCTGGGCTTCTAGGTGACTCGCTGGAGGAGTTGAGATCTCCGCGGAGGACATAGCCATCTTTTGCTACTTGTACTTTCCTTCATTTGTTGGGAATGTGGATTGTAATTCGGGACTTGTTCTCCAACTTTTGTTTCTTAAGCTTTAAAGAAAAATTGGGTCGTGCCGGTACCTTTATGTATGTATGCCTGCGGGTTTTCCTTTGTGTGTTCGTAGGGATGCGAGTGTTTTTACTCCTTCCTGTTGCCCCTTCTTGAGGTTTCACGACCCTCCCCAATCTATCTGCACAGTTCCCGGAGACTGACTTTTCTTCCATCGGGGTAGACCCAGCCCTCAGTTTACCCGGGTATTGGAGCAGGATCTATTCCAATACATTATACTTCCCCCAGCTTCATGAGAGAGTTAGTGGCCCCTGCTGCCTCCACGTGTAGTCTCTGTCCTGACTCACCCTTCCTCTCTCAGATCTCTAGCTCCTACGCAACCACCACAACCATCACAGAGCCTCCTTCCAGGATCCTGCAGAATGGAGAAGGCAAGTTGGAGAAGACTCTCCTACACTTGGAAGAAGACATCCGCCCTGAAATCAAAGATGACATTTATGACCCAAGCTACAAGGATAAGGAGGGCCCAAGGCCCAAGGTTGAATACGTTTGGAGGAACATCATCCTTATGTCTCTGCTACACTTGGGAGCCCTGTATGGGATCATATTGATCCCCACCAGCCAGGTCTACACTTGGCTCTGGGGTAAGAGTTTTTCTTGTCCTCCTGACTTAGTACTGCAGGTTCTCTCCACTCTTTAATAAACCAGGAGCTTACATGGAACAGAGGCACCAGCCCTTTCAGGCCCAGCCATTTCTCTTTGATGGCCTGAGAGGCCAAGTGGGCTGGGAACAGAGCCTAGGGAAACTGGGAGGCAGGAGTTGCAATGCTGGGGGTCCTTTCATATGGGTGTTGGGGAGGGAGCCCTGAGACCATGTGCTTTGGGCTTTGAAGTGAGTAGACCTGTGCCAGAGTTAGCTTTTCCTGAAAGAGCTTTTCTGTTTCAAGCCATTTGCTTGGCTGCTTGTCCCAACCCTGCAAGCCACAAAAGAATCAAGGCCCCACCTGGGAGGCATGGGAACATGGGACAAGACCAGCGGTTTCAAGGAGTGGAGTATATGCTGAGCACAGTCATAGGATAGCAAGAGAAATTGCTCAGGAAGAGAGTTAATAGAAGAGAGAGAAACAGAGAGATGGTTATCCATAAGATTATTTTGCCCTGACTCTTGGCCCAACCAGGCTCATTTGTTTAAAAAAAAAAAAAGATGAAGAAGCCTCCTGAGTGACCCAAGTTAAACAGTTGTGGTGCTCTGTGACTCCATGTAGGTCTCCAGGGAACTGTATGCACCACTCAGCGAAATGTCCTTAGAATGAAATAAGGTTGAAGTACTGTTTTATGTCCCATTCCCCATCTATCCTGCTCCAGCTCCTCCCTCCTGATGCCATGTAGTCTCTCCTTCCCAGGACAGCCAGACGAAGCCAGAAAAGAGAGCTCTAAGCAACCCCAGCCTTGAGGCTGCTGCAGTGAGTTCCCAGTTCTGTCCCTGACATGCCATTAGGTCAGCCTTTTCAGGGATCCATGGGTATGGGCTGATAACAGGGCCCTGCCCCCTGGATACACACATGCGCTTTGCAGGCATTTTCACCTCTGCTACCATAAGCCTGAGTTGGGGAGAGGAGAGCAGAAAATTCTAAAAAACCAGGAGCCCTGCATTACCACTCTCTGAGAGTGGTAAGCCAGAACTCTCTCAAGGAAACTTTAGGGTTTTTAGAGCAGTCTCAGGTGCCGCTGCACTCTTGGAGAGGAGTTAGGTTGAAGAGCTGGCAGACCAAGTTTTAGCTGATTCTCCCAGGACCTCTTAGGTTTAAAGATGGTGGGATCTGCTCCCTAGAGCTTTGTCTTGGAAAATCCTCAGTGCCACAGACAGTGAAATGCAACTGGGTGAATCCCCTCCTTTGATATCTCAGTCTTTCTAGGTACAAACTGGGGACAACAGTACTTTTTTAGGATTGGAAAGGTATTGCTCTTAGCTTTTTTGTGTATCATTGCTGGAGCTGGCTAGGCACAGGAAATCAGTTCATCTGCAGACCAGAAGGGTTCTTCTGTTTGTGAGGGGAAGGTGACATCTGTTCTTTAGCCCCTCTGAAAACCTAGCCCAACTTCAGTTACAGCATGAGGAATCAAGAGCCAGGATAAGGATTCCCCAGGGAGACTGTGAACTCTTCTCTCCACTCCTCCCCAAGAGAGGAGTTTTTACAAGTAAATTGGTTGCCTGCAAGCCCCTACACCCTTCACTGCTGGTGTAGGTGGCAGAATGCTATCCCTAAACCAAGGCCATGCCTGCCACCTTTTTGTTCCCTGCCCATGGGTGTGTGTTGTACCTTTGGACAAAGAAATGTGGTATTCAGAGGCTGGATGGTGGCCTTTTTAACTCCTTTTTAACTCGTAGGCCCTATGGTGGATGGACTAGCTGACGCAATGACCATCTGAGTATGGGGATATCAGAACTCCTCTGTCTTAAGGAACAAGAAAGGGTGGGGGAGGGTCAGAGTTCCCACCTTCAGAGTTTTAGGAGCTTGGCCTCACCTGTCCTTTTATCCCTAAGGACAGTGTTAAATTAAGAACTGGTTGTGATTTACAGCATTTCTCAGACTCATGGCAGTTTGGAAGGCATCTGAGATGGGCCCTGAGGACACCAAGGGCCAAGGGGCAAAACTTATCTTTCTTAGGGCCAGAGCTATGAGATTTTGCTTAACCATCCATTTGGACTTTAGTAGAGCATGAGTTGCCAACTGACTGACATAATGCTTTCTATTTGACAAGCTAATAGGTGTTGACAGAAAAGGCACCAGAATGCCTGCGATCTTTTCTCAGTTCCCTTGTTAATACCAAGATCTTACTTGCTTTCTGAGTCTACGTGTCGGGGTCATCTGTGGCATGAAACAACTCCAGTAGCTTCCTTGGTTCTGAGCCGAGTGCTTCTGCTTTCATGTCCAAAGCCATTTTTTTTTTCTTTCTTGGTGATTCATTGGCTATGGCTCAACTGTCATTTTTCTAGGTACAGATGTAGGCAGATACTGCATTTGGGAAGATAATTGCCACATAGCTTGAGGCCAGCAAATTACCTGAGGCCCTAATCTTAGCGCAGAGGAATTAAGAGACAAAACTTTCATTGAGATTGACTCCAGCTCCCTGGTTTTCCTCCAGATCCTGAAGGAGGAGTAGGATGGGGTGGAGGAAAATAGAGTAAGGGAGGGGATGAGGGCTGTTTAGGAAACTGCTATGGTTGGAGAACATAAGACAATTTGTTACAATGTGTGGTGTCTCCAACTACAGCTAGGTTCTGTGGCTACTGAGGATCCATTGTCTCTAGCTGTTTCCCTAGGAATGAAACATTGTCAACAGTCACTACTCTACCAAGGCCTCAGCCTGCCTACTAGAGCTATGGAACAGAGGAAGATGGGAATACCCAGCAAACTGCTTCCCAGTTAGAGATTATAGCTAGCACCTTGTGAGTTGGCAGGCCTCCAGGAAGGTGAAGGGGGACAGTATTGGGGTGCTCCACTGACAGCTTTGAGCATATCCCACCATTGTCTAGAATTAGCCTTGCCAAAAAGAGTACAGGCTGAAAGGAGGGACACAGGAACTGCGTGTATATCTTGGGGAGGTGGATAGTAAAGTTAGAATATGAACTGCTTGTTGACAGAAAACCTATTTTTTACTGGCCTTGTGACTATAGATGAACATAACCTCTCTGAGCATTTTTTTCTTCTACTGCAAAGTGAAGCTATGCAAGCCCATTCAAGGTATCCATTGAATCAGAGAATGTAAAGTTCTTAGCTAAAATTATGACACTGTGCAGATATGACTTATGTACAGGATGAATTGCCCCCAATGTGGCTGCACTACCTGCTAAAATATTGAAATCCTTTGTACCAGTTAGTAAATAGCCATAGTTCTGAGCTCCCCAAGTGTCTCTAGAGCCCAGAGCCCCTCGAATTGGTGAGTGCCCAGACTATACTGGCTGTTAAATATCTTAAGACCACCCTTGGTCCTGAGCTCTGCAGGAGTAGTCTATGGTCCTTAACACCTTAGAGAAAGACCCAAAGGAGATGGGACCCGGGATAATGTCCCTCATGACTGAGAATGACAACTGGTTATCTTGCCTTTCTGAAGTACCTGGGATTCCTTAGCTTATTCCAATTCCTAGTTCAAGGGGATGAGAGTGATGACATTTTTCATTTAGTAATATCAAAGAGACCTAAGACCAAGGTGTCCCTGAAGTTCAGGGAAAAGCAGAGCCTCACCCGAAGTCTCAGAAGACAGACTCTGCCATACAGAGAACATCATGTTTGTCCAGATTGGTCACCCCCCAACTGTTTCCTCCTGGCAGGGATTTTCTGCTATCTGATCAGTGCCTTGGGCATAACCGCAGGAGCCCATCGCCTGTGGAGTCACCGAACTTACAAAGCTCGGCTGCCCCTACGGCTCTTCCTGATCATTGCCAACACGATCGCATTCCAGGTAAGAATTTGCTCTGCTCAGCTCTCTTCTCCACTCTGTTGGTGATCCGGGAAGAGAATGGAGATCGGCACCTGAAGAGAAGCAACACATGGACAAAGCATTTGACTTTCTTCTCTCCTCTGGGTCACCTCAGGTTCAGGCCCAGTCCTTAAACACATAAAGCATGAGCATGCTTCTGAGTCACTGAGAAAGGGAAATAAATAGGAAATACTCTCTGTTAACAGGTTTTACATATTACTGTAGGGTCCCTCTGTTGTCACACGGTCTGGCTGTTGGGGTTCTCTCTCCTCAGGGGCCGTAGTGCCAGGAACTGACACTGGTTTCCTGGGCAGACACTGGGCAATAGAGTCACCATTTTAGGTGAACATTTTAGGAGTCCACCATGATGGGATTGAAGTGGATGTTTCACAGACTCGTGAACTCTGTTGTTTTCAGGTCATGAGCAGACACTTTGATAGCACTAGCTTATGTGCCTGGCACCATTCTAGGCACTTGACATAGATTTCCTCATTAAATCCACACAACAATCTTAGGAGGTACTATTATTGTCCCCATTTTATAGATGAGTAAATTGTGTCACTGAGAGGTTAGGGAGACCAACATTATGGTCCTATCTTGGGCTGCCAGGCTGGCTAAGTCAACTTTTGAGGTTTGCTGAGGCAGAAAGTTTATAGCAGAGATAGAATGAAGGAAATTGGGGAAAGCGAACACCTGGCTATTAAAAGGTAGCACTGAGCCAAGGATAGCTTATACTATGGGGCTTAGCTTGGAGCAGGGGGGGAAATGGGGAAATGCAACCAAATTTGTTTCTTCTTCATGGCAATATCCCAGGTACTTAACAGATTGCATAATCATCTGTGCCACAACACTTTGTACCTTGAGGGCTCTTGATGTTGGGGCCGTGAGAAGGAAGTTATTGGCACATTCTTTAAGGGATAGAAAGAGTCTCAGAGGTCATTTGGGAATGTGGCCATGCTCATGATTTATATGCCTAGATATGTTGAGTTGTACAAGCCGTGTCTTGCCAAGGCATCAGAATGGAGCTTCTTACAGCTCCATCCATTGACCAGGACCCTAGGACACAAGGCTATATGTCTCATGCTGTCCCTGCCCAGGGCTTAGGCCCCTACAAAGACCTTTTCTAACATTCGTTGCTTGAAGAATTGCAATATATTCTCTCATAATGAAACTGTCTGATCTACCTCCATTCTGCCTATTGTATAACCTTCGTGAAGCAGCCAGTCCTATTCATGTGATCCTGGGACTTTAAGTGGCTTTCCCACTTAGGATTCAGTGGCAAGTCGGGAGAAAAGAAGAGGCAACTCCATGACACTCCTTTGGAGTGCTGGCTCTTGGGTATTTTGTCAGGTTGGGCTGAGAGCCACGGGCTCTTGAAGCCTATCCATAGGGATTCCCCTAAGCAATGTTTCTCTTCAGACCTTCCTTCCTCTTCTGTGTCCCTCCAGAATGATGTTTATGAATGGTCCCGAGATCACCGTGTCCACCACAAGTTTTCAGAAACAGATGCTGATCCCCACAATGCCCGACGTGGCTTTTTCTTCTCTCACGTGGGTTGGCTGCTTGTGCGCAAACACCCAGCCGTCAAAGAGAAGGGTGCTTTGCTAGATTTGTCTGACTTAAAAGCTGAGAAGCTGGTGATGTTCCAGAGGAGGTGAGTGAAGTGGTGATGGAGCTGGGCACCTGGTGTTTGGGGACCCCCCCGTTTTTTTCTCTTGGACTTATCATAAGCTGAGAAAATGGTCTGTATGTTCAAAATCATAATTTAAAACTCTAATTTTTAATAGCCCAGGGTTCACAGCCATAGACTGTTGTCCTTTCTGAGCTATCTTAATTAAACCAGTTAAATTCAACAAATGTTTATTGACCTAGGAAGTCATGGATACAAAAATGACTGTGTCATAGGCCTTACCTTCAAGGAGTTTGTATCCTGTTGGGCAATGAAAAGATAAGTCAAGTGTCTGAATAACTATGATGCATGACAAAATATTTTCTGTACCAATAAAAGGCACAAAGGGGAGGAAGATTTCATAGTAGTAGAGAACATCAGGGAAGGGTTTATGAAGAAAGTAGCTTTGGAATCCCCACTGATGGATAGGGATTTTCACAGGTGCAAGAAGGGAAGGGACAGTGTAAACAGAATAGAATGAGCTAAAGCATAAAGCATGTTCTAGCAACAGAGTCCTTTTGCTTGAAGTATAGGGTGTGGTCAGATTAAGACTAGAGAGGGAGACTGATGCTATTCTTATAGAGTCTTAAAAGCAAACAGGATTTAATTCATTTGGCAATTGGAAACTTAAAAGCCTTTTGAGCAGGAATGTGATTTGGTTGGAGGTATGCTTTAGAAAGGTCACTCTCGTGACATGTGAAGGAAACCATTGAGCCAAAGAGTGAAAAGCAGGGCCACAGGTTAAGAGATCGTGGGGATTTATTTTAGGGGAGCAATGGCAGGAATGGAAAGGATGCAGGGACTATGAATGATGTAAGAGTATAAGGCTTGACCGCTGAAGAGATGTAAGAAATCAAGTCAGTGACCTTCATTGAGACAATGAAGAATGGGACAGGGCCTCCAGAAGGACAGCGACCCATAGGCATCAAGGACACTGAGGGTGCCTCTCTGAGAGACAAGAAGAGGAAAGATTAGAGGATGGCTGGCAGGAAATGGAGGCAAGACGCTAAACAGAGATTGTAAACACTGGCAGGAAAGAGAAAAGAGCCCAAAGGCAGAATGGAATAACAGCCTGAGCAGGATAACTTTGTGATTTGTACCTCATAAATTTTACCCCCATGCTATTAGCTACCATATGCTACCATAAAAAAGAGAAATGGATTTAGAGTCTGGAGACTAGCATTCTAGTTCTCGCGCCACAGATTCCTAGTGTTGCAGTTCTAGAAAAGTCATTTAACCCCTCATTGCCTCATCTAAAAAGTGAGGTAATAACACTACATTCTCACAAGATTTCCCACTCCATTTCCTCTTGCTTTTTTTCCTGCCACACTGTACTCACAACGTAGAAGGAAAGAGACAGTCCAACCCAGAGATAATAGAAATGAGGTAGGTCTAACAGTCCTCTCTCCACTGACTCTGTATATGATCTCTCAATGTAGGTATTACAAGTCTGCCGTCCTGCTGATGTGCTTCATCATGCCTACATTTGTGCCCTGGTATTTCTGGGGTGAAACTTTTCGACACAGCCTTTACGTTGGCACTCTCTTACGTTATGCCTTGGCACTCAATGCCACCTGGCTGGTGAACAGTGCTGCCCACCTTTACGGATATCGCCCTTATGACAAGACCATTAACCCCCGAGAGAATATTTTGGTTTCAATGGGAGCTGTGGGTAAGTCAGCAGTCCACAGCTAGACCACATCTAGTGGTCTGCTGGTTGAGTTATTAGGCTAGGCTAGGGGCTAGAAAGACCAGATTAACCTGTTTATGACCTCTTTCTATCTGTTTTTCCTCCCTAAACTAAGGGGCAATCTCTTAGAAAACTCTTGAGAGGCAACAAGTCTTATATAAAAAGGAAAGGGTAAAAAATAATAATGCCTTTGATTCCAGGTTCTAAAACAATCTCCAGACACTATGTATAATGAGCCCCTTTGGGTTTTCCTTTTCCCAGTCACTTCGGGGTTACACTACAGTCTTGTTTGGGGCAGGGAATGCATAAAAAGAACAATAGTGTCAGTGGCAGTAAGCCTAGTGGTTCATAGTTAAATATGTTCTATAAAATACAGACTAAATATTTATCATTTAATTCAGTAAACTTCTCTTTCATCTCCTTGCTGTGTTCAGATAGGCCATACTTAAAGTATATGCCATGCCTTATTAGGTATTACCAAGATGGACATCAAAGCAACTATTGGTGACCCTTTCTCACCACCAGCCTTTCTTGTTTTCTGTCCTTTATTTTTTTCTCTTCTGCTTTATTGTGTTCTAAGAATAACCCCTCCCCCCAATATGGCTTAAGGAACCGCCAAGGCACTTGATCACAAGTGCCTGCTTGCTGATCTGTTGCTAGCTTTTCATGAATTTATTTCTCTCTAATATGGGTCCCATAGCCAGTCTATCACAACAGGATTCTACCATCTGTCTCCATTTTTTTGTCACTCTTTTCGACTAAATCTATATCTTGACTAAGGCCTGAAATGAGCTTTTCTTATGCAAACCCAGTGGCCTCTTCTTCCTCCCCAGTAATCAGTGCTATTGGTCATCCAGTTTAGGCAACCTCACTGTTCACCATGTTTATACACACCATGGCCTAACATTCACTTTTTTTCTCTTTAAAATCTTTCTTTATATTCTCAACCCTGACCATCTTTACTATCTGTACTAAATGTACTTTTTTTTTCCATCTCTTTTTAACTTTCATGCCTTCCCTCTCTCCTTTCAGGCATCTTCTACCATCATGCATGTTTTTACTCTGAAACATGTGTGAAATAAATCACCTAGGCCCTATAAGTCTAAGATTTTCATAGAAATGGAAGTTTCTGAAATGAGATTTATCCTGTACTTTAAATGGATCTCGAGCAAGCTTCTCCAACTTCAGCCTCTTTCTCTCAGTTCATAGTGGCTCCCAATATCTTATTTTGCCTCAGTTATCATTTATTTCTCCATACCTGCTGCTCCCCTCCCTTATTACTTCACCCTTTGTTCTCCTGTAGCTCCCTTTCCTGCCTTTCTAATCTTTTCTTCTTGAATTACCTCCCCACAGTCACATGCTCATCTCTCTGCCAAACTGACCTCCCTTGAGACTTTTTTGGGCTGTATCTTGCTGCCCCACTTGCAAAGTCTTTTTCTTCTTCTACCCAATGACCCCACTTTCCTCCCCCCGTAACCCCCTTTGGCTGTGTGCGTCTGATTCAGTTTTAAATCTGATAATCATAGGCCTGGTTAGTACTTTATATAGAGCCTAGCTGCAAAGTCATTTATGGAAATTTTAGGAATCCTCTGTCAGTACCTTTAGCTTTGGGATCATTCCACCCTCCTACTCAGTTCACACTGTGGGTATTTAGGTGTCACAGAGGATGCCTCTTGAGATGCCTTGGATGGTATCATTTACTTTGCAGGACTTCCTTCACTTGCTCATTATTGATATAGCATTATTACTCTACTGAGGTTCTTTTATCTTCAATGGGCTCAATATGCTCTTTTATTAGCTGTTCTTTACCTGGCTTTACCCCGGCCTCAGAAGGGTCAGTATTGTTATTGTTGAATGCGATTCAGAAAGAAGAGTCCTGCTAAGAGGTGAAGAACTCTGTGGTGTTTCCAGAGTTTTACCCATTACAGAAATTATCATGAATCTTTGTTTTTCCTCTATCCAGCAAAGTGAACTACTCATCTCAGACTCTCAGAGGTTACAGGGAATATCTAAGGATTTTGGTTCTGATTCCCTCAGAGAACTTAAGTTTTATCAGCATCACCGTGCAAAGCTCAAAGAATTCAAAGTCAGAGCAGTCTATTGAACCAGTAGTAGCTGAGGAATCTTGGGCCCCTGGATGGGATTCCTTTCTTCTGACTTGTGGCTGTTGCTGCCCAATTCTGTTGGTCTCTTACACCCTTGTGTAGGTGTATTCCTCTGCTCACCTTTGTAAAAAACACAGCAAAAATCCTTCATTCTGGACTTTCTCCTCTCCCCACACACAGAGCCTTGAGGATCTCAGACCAATACTTAGTAAAGCCCTGGAAGTTTTCAGTCTAAAATCCATGTCTGGTGATAGCTGTTTATCTCCAGTGATCTTATCTTTAGAGAAACTGCCAGGCCTCCCACAAAGGCTCCCAGACATCCAGAGTGAATAGGGTCTCCCCATTCCTTTCTTAAGATGCCTCTGAGGGGATCTATTTGGTTCAGAGTAGAGGAGACTGGTTTTATTTGTTCATTGGACAACAGCAAGTTTCTACTAGGTTTGAAGTACTCTGCTAAGTAACCATTGTACCAAGATCGGGAAGACAAAAATCCACAGTAGAACTCCATAACTTTTCTCCTTGTTTTTGTTCTAGGTGAAGGCTTCCACAATTACCACCACACCTTTCCCTATGACTACTCCACCAGTGAATATGGCTGGCACATAAACATGACCACACTCTTCATCGATTGCATGGCTGCCCTCGGTCTGGCTTATGACCGGAAGAAGGTATCCAAGGCGGCCATCTTGGCTAGGGTTAAAAGAACTGGAGATGGAAGCCACAAGAGTGGTTGAGTTTTGGGTCTCTCGGGTTCCTTTTCCAAAAGCCAGCCAGGCAGAGGTTTTATGTTCTGTTTATTAACTACTGAATAATGCTAAAAGGATGCTAAAGATAATAATGATGTTAACCCATTCCAGTACAGTATTCTTTTAAAATGCAAAAGTATTGAAAGCCAACGACTCTGCCTTCATGATGCTAAGCTAATATTCTTATGTTTTCTCTTCTCTGTCTTCTGGACCTGTTGCCCTTTGCTTTGTTCCTACCACCTTCCTGCTCTTCCCCCTCATTGCCTCCCAGGCAAGCAGCTGGTGAGTCATTGGTGGGTGTTCAGCTTCTGAAGCCTAGACAACCTTTCTGTCATCTAAAACTAGTGGTTTTTACCCTAGATAACTCTTTCCTTGAGCTGTTCTGAGCTTCAAGGTAGGTGGCTCAAGCTAGAGATATGATAAAATCTCCTGGGAAATCATCTGTTAATTATCTTCAGTCCAGGCATTTGCTAGATGGAATGGAAAAGTGTGTTTGGCATGAAGCTTCTAAAGCAGGTAAATTGTCAGAGGGGAGAGTTAGCATGCATGGTATGATTGATAAGTAAGGATGGAGTAAGGTGGGAAACAAAGCAAGAAGAAGCTTCTGCTGCAATCAGACATCTTTCATTTTTCTGTTCTGCCATTTCACCATCAGGATATTGGTCAGCTCCCCTTGTAGTAATAAAGTGGTGGCAGCATTTCCAAACATCCGAAAAAGGAATGCATTGTCTTGTAGTGGTGAGCATTCCAAAAAAGGAAAGATTTTAGGAGATGGAGTTGGGTCACACATAAATATATATATACACAGATATACTTTGCTTGGAATATTAGAGTCCCTCTGAAAGAGGAATGCTTAAATAAGAGGATAAATTAGGTAGGTTGTCGACTTTCCCCTCACTGCTGGACAGGAGATGGAGAGATTGAGGAACCAAGTTTTAGGCAGTTCCTGAGAGATGACTTTACAGAAGAAGGACTTTGAGAACATCCTGCCTGGGGATTTAGATTCGGAAGTTTACTAAACTAGTTATTGGATATCTTAATATTAAAGCTGGTTATTCAAACAAGTTAGATGTTAACTCTCTTATATTTCTCTTTGGAATGAGTAAAAACTAAAAGGCTTCTCCCCATAGTGTCAGACCCTTTCACTCATTCTTTCTCTGTTAACATCTAGCCTAAAGTACAGGACTGCCTGGGGGCAGATAGGAGTCTTAACTATCCTGATTATCCATTCCTGGCTCTACCCTATCTGTCAGATTTCTCCTATTGGTTCTGTCTCTTCCTTGATGTTTTATTCCCGGTCTGGACAGGCAGCCTCCTTTGTGTGTATTCAGAAGCAGTAATGGCTATTGCTGTCCAGGCAGCTCCCTCTCCTGCAGACAGAATGCTCAGGGTCACTGAACCACTGTTTCTTTTTATAAAGTTAAGCTAGCTGCCACTTTCACTTGGCCTCCAGACTCTCTCCACCTACAGACCTGTGCTCTCCTGCCACACTGATGACTCAAGACAAGGCTGGAAAGCTCTACTAGAAACATCCCTGGCTCAAGAGCTCTCTCACAATGCACAGCCAAGCCAAGTACTTGTGTCATGCTGGTGAACCAGCCACAGAGTAAAGAGAGTTTGTTTTCAGTCTCCTCGGTCTGGGTCAAAACCACAGAGAATGCTAGATGCTCCCTCTTTGCTCATTCACTCTGCCCAGCTCTAGTCTTTGCTCCTAGCTGACAGTGCAATGCTGATAAAAGTAAGAGGAGGGAGCTTAGTCTTTTCTGGGAAGCACAAGAAGCAACGGCAAGTTCCAAAGTGCCTCTCTCAAAAGGAGGCCCTGTTTGTTCCTTAGAGCCAGGGTATACTGCAAAGCTTTGGCTGAGACTTGGCATCTAAGATGCCATGAACTTTACTGAACAGCATCTCTGTTCAGCAAACTAACCAGCATTCCCCACCACACAGTCTAGGGCAGACAATAGTATAGAAAAGGTCTGGGAAAAAACAGTGTAAGTGTTTTTAGAACCTTGGACTGCTCCTGTCCCTGTATCTCAGTCATCAATGCAGAAGCCTGGCTCTACTCTATCAAGATTGGAAAAGTACAATACCAAATGCTCTGTCTACTGCTAAGCCAAAACGGTGAAAGGGAAGAGGGCCTTTCTTTCTGTATTAACTGAATAGATAGAGGCTACAGGAGTAAGCCTGGACTAAAAGTATCTTTGTCTTTTGAGCTGTTCCTCAATAGAAAAGAATCTAATGAAAGATCACTATAGTTTTGATCTGCTGACCTGTGTACCTACCCCCTGGAAGTGTATTGGATAGTTTTAATTTCACAGATCATCAGTTGCCTACTTTATAATTTATGTCAAAAACAATTTTATCTTTCTATTCTAATCATGTTCTATCAGTCTGATCCACACCTTGACCCTGTACAGGGTCCTCAGGCTGAGGACCCCAGTGTATGTATAGATATGTGTGTGTGTGGTAGAGGGTGTCTGCTGAGTAAGGAACACTTTTAAGATTCTAAAGCTGAATTCAAATGATGCATTAATGATCCAGAAACTCAGATCTGATCAAATCTGAATTTATAACTGTCTTTGCTTTGTGGGTTTGCTGACAACTTATTTGGGTGCCTTACATCTTTTCTAATCAGTGTTGCATATGAGCCTGCTCTCACTCCCTCCTTACTCCCTCTATGGAGTTCCTTTGTACCTGACAGCCTACAGAAGTGGCTGGTATAAAAGGGGGCCTGGCTGGAGAATTATTAGTACAGCTATTTGCAGGATTCCCTTCTGGGCTTCATTTTGGAAACTTTCCTTAGAGCTGGGTTTATTAAAGTGCCCACATTTGATGGAGGGTGGAAGTAATTTGAATGTATTTGATTTATTAATTTTTTAGATTAAAAGGTGGTTATAGCATTTTAAAATGGAAACTTTCTCCTTGGTTTGCTAGTATCCTGAGTGTATTCTCTATAAGTGTAGCTCAAATGGGTCAGCATGAAAAGTTAAAGAAAGCAAGATGTCAAATGTTATGCAGGTGGTTAAGGCCAAGGCCTCTTCTACCACTGTGCCACTGACTTACTATGTGACTCAGGGCAAGTCACTTAACTATAATGTGCCTCAGTTTTCCTTCTGTTAAAACGGGGATAATAATACTGACCTACCTCAAAGGGCAGTTTTGAGGCGTGACTAATGCTTTTTATAAAGCATTTTGGGATCTTTCATCAGAGGAATTCTCTTTAGTCCTGAGTATTTTTATAGTAGCAGTATCCACCATGAACTTGTGTCCACCATGAACCATGTGTCCCAGATACTATCATTAATCTATAGGGTTCTCTCCGAGAGATTGAATAAATCCAATGGATAAGTGGTGGATAAGTAGCCAGACAAAATTTGAGAATGCATAAACTCATTGCCATGGAAACATACACAGGATACCTTTTCCTTGATTGGGTGGGATTTTTCCTTTTTTATGTGGGATAGTAGTTATTTGTGACCCAAGAATAATTTTGGAATAATTTCTATTAATAACTCTGAAGCTAGTCATACTGATGAGATTGTGTTTGTTCATAATAAAAGTGAAGTGAATCCGATTGCATTGTGTCTAGGAGTTCTTTGGCTGTGATTCAAACTCTCCTAGGACTTATCTCTATGGTCCACCTTACTATCTAGGTCCTGTTCCTGTACCTTTAAGAGTAAAGAAGAAGTAAAAGCTACAGTGGTTGACTCATACCCTAGTAACCCATCCTGTCCTCCCTAAGGGTAACTTTAGGTTAAACTCAGCCTTGGCAGCAGGAAACCAAGAGTCTGCTGCCATTAAACCAAGCTCATTAACACCAGCTGACACTTTGGCCTTGGGGAAATGCCAGGTCTCTTGTGTCACATGGTTACATGGACCCAAGAGGAAGTTAGAAGGAGGAAAAGTACTCTCTGGGAAAGCAGTCTTTTACCTTGCAACTTAGGCTGGGCCGTCCAGGTCATTTCTCCAAAACGTGGTCCCTCCTCAGAATAAAGTGTCTTCCTGGAATTGCTGACTAACAACAGGAAGGAAAGAAAAATAATCCAAAGGAAAGTTTGTCAGTTCCCAGGAAGAGAGGGCTTCATGATCATAAGGTGGAAAAGGCTTTTTAGCTTTTACCACTTCACCTGGGAATCTTCATGTGGAAAAGAGAAGGTGGGCTTTTTACAGTTTGAAGAAGCTCCATCTTCCAACAGGAATCACCTTAATACCTAGGCTTCTAAGAGTTTCCTAGAACCATCCCTCCTCACCTCCTAATGTAAGGTTGCCCTTTCCTTGGATAAGAAGCAAGATTCTCACAGTAATTCTGCATATCCAAAATTAAGTACTCACTGAGGCCTTGCCAGACCCTAATAACTGGCTTTCTACCCCTCTCCCTTTTCTGTTTAAAATGTTCAGGCTGCACTTTTTTTTTTTATAAGTTCTATAAGTGCACTGTTCTTTCTAAGTCTCTGTTTTGTTTCCCATTAACTGGTGTCTAAGTTAAACAATTTATCCTTACTAAGCTCTGCTACTTTCTTTTCATTTCCTCCTGTTTTACACCTGGCTATTTTTCCCTCAGATTATTCATACTTCTGTGCTTCCTCCAGGTAATCTGTATGTTTCTTATTTAATCCTGGGGCTGTTTTTTTTTTCATTCCTATCTGCAAAAGTTCCAAGAAAGGAAAGGGGAGAGTTCTTAGTGTTACGGACTGCACCCGGACAAGATGACCTCAGGCTGAATTAGAATCAAAAAAGAAAATTTTATTACAAATTCGAATCCGGGCTCAAGCCTCCACTGATGCAGCAGCGAGAACAAGAGCCCCAATCCTTAGCATGAGGTTCCTCATATTAGGTTTATGGCGGGCTAACTTTGCACGTGCGGGACAGGTTGCAGTTCCTTATTGGCTAACCATATGGCCTGATTATGGCCTGACCTTTAAGCAAACAAACAGGATGTCTGGGTGGAGAATTCCGGCCCTTGGTCAGAGGGGATTGCAGGTCTACCTTGCTGGGGGAATTCAAAATTTTCCATTCCGCCATCTTAGATCTTACATCGCCGTCTTAAATAATAAGTTCTCATGACCCATTACATTCCCCCCTTCTTATAGCCGCGAATCAAACCTTTGATTCATCACTCAATTTCAGCAAATGAGAAAAATGAAATGTGTAGAAGTTCTTAAGTTAATAAGCAAGGAATGACAAGTGTTTTTCAAATCTAAACACCATAGTAGTTGTAAAGCCTCAGAAAGAGAATAAGACTGATTTTACTTTAATTCTGAAAATTCTGAACTATTATGCATCTTACTAAGATCCTCAAATATCTATTTTTTTACCATATACAGTGCAGACCCCATTTGGATAATGTTCTTTTACATAAGCTCGCAGAGCAGTTTCTACTGAAGTTCTCCATGACTCAACTGCATTTTCTGCTTCATATAGTCTTGGATCAGTTGTTTCCTTTCTTAAGTGATCAAATTTGAAACATTCTGTTTTTTGGATCCAAAAATTTTCTATTTCCCAAGTCACCATGTTCTGTTATCAATACCTGATCTTCATAACCTTTCATTTTTACTGGGGTAAACTGGTCCAAGTTATACTATGCAAATGCATGGGCTGCTCCTTCCCTGAGATTATCATTATTAAGCAGTAACCGAACATCATTAAACACCTCATTAAATTCTCCAGGAGGGGCATGAATGACGAACTTGGCTGCTATACGCACCTTCTCCTCATCAGACAACTGCTCCTCCAGATCCGCCATTTTCCTTCTTTACGTAATTTCACCCAATTTTAAATTTCTCAAGACTGATGACTGTTGCTTTTTATAGTTCATTTAAGTAATATTTGAGAAGAAAAATTCTAGTGAAAATATTGAACCTAAAACTAAAAATTTAATGCTATAGTCTTTTTTACTGTGCTTATAAGTGTTCCAAGTTAAAATTCTATATATCAGATTACAAACAAAATTCTTAGACTATTACAAATATAAATTTTCTTATTACAAAATATTCTTCATTGAGGGCTACACATAGCCCACCTTGGCTGGAGAAATACTAAGTCTAATCCCCTCCTTCAGCCTCTGCTAGGCAGTTTTTGATTGATCTCTTAAGTTCTCTGACCTTGTTTTGAACAATGCCAGAGGCGTTGACATAGAAACAGCACTCTTTACCTAAGAACTGGCATGTTTCTCTTATTTTATTATAAGCCATAGCCTTCTTAGCTATGGGGCAGAAAGACTGTGCCTGTCTTAGGTGATCCTCCACAAGGCGTAAATCTTACCCGTCATTGGCACATGAATTTCATCATCCATACCCTGTCTTAGGTTGATTTCACCCAGGAGGAATCTTACCCGTCATTGGCTACCAGCCTCTGCCATCGTGGGGGGTTAGGCTGCTGTTATATTTGAGCCTGGAGCCTAACTCCATGCACTTCAGCATGGATCTTCATGAAAGAACTGATAACATAATTTCAACAATGGAGGAAGCAGGCATAATCTCAAAATTATACAAAAACCTAGAGCAAGTACTGAAACAGCAAGATGAGTGACTGTAGTTCAAGAGGGTAAGGAACTTCTCAAATTATCTATAAATTTAACTGCTTTTTTTGCAGCTCCAAATCTTAACGGTTGGACATCCCTCATATTTTGAATTTCTTTGTGCAATTGCAGGAGGTCTATAGAGACATTAGCATTATGCTATACTCCTTGTATATGACCTCTAATCCTATCCCATGCATGCTGACTATCACTATAGACTTTGGGAGTGACACAAATCCAAATAAAATCTGCATGACATTCCAATCATGCTCTGGCTTTTAAACTCTTGAATCTCATTTCCTAAGTGTTAACTTATACAATTTATCTACCTTTTGTTCTTTTTTTTTTTTCTATGTCTTCTTGAGTACCTGAAGCCATAGTAACATTTTTAGATAGATCATTTACAAAATGAGCAATTTGTACAGACTGAGATAGTGCAACAGCGGCTGTAGCAGCTGTAGCAATGAGAGCCACAATAGTTACAATTTTAGCAATGATCAATCTTACAAACCTTTTATGTCCACGTAGGGCTCTGTTAATTTTCTCTAATACCTGCAGGCCTCAATCTGAATACCAAGGCTTCGTAACATTCACTGGTAACATTACAAAAGAGAGCTGATGGAATACCATTACTGCAGTCCCAGTGGGAACCATGGAGACACAATTAGTAAGATTACATTTGTTACATGTTACATTAAATTAATTTTTTTATAGCAATGGTAACATTTTCTGCTAATGATACATAAGGTGGGGTTACACAAGCCAGTACATCTTTTTCGGGTTCAGTCCAATTTCTCGTTCTATTGTACCTTGGCTCAGTAGTGTTCATGGCCACAGCAAGCTTCCAAATGTAGGTTTGTGGACGTCCAGTATCTGACCACCACATTCCTGCAGACAACTCCTGTTGTCCCAGTAGGGGTCCTCCAGACCAGTTCTTAATGTGGTGACCTTAATCTCCATCCACCATCTTCACAATGCCTGACCAGCCTCTCAGGCAGCCAACAAGGTCTATCTGCACCTCAGGAAGAACACAAACATGCCCCTGGCCCCATACTAAAACAAGATCCTCCCGGCCATGCCATTCATTAGTTACTGGATCTTTCCAACAAACTACTGCTCGTGGAGTCCCCAAAGGAGATCAGAGCTGTTCTGCAGCTATTTGACCATCATCATCTATGTTTAAAAAAATTTAAAGTAAAAAGTACATGGTTTAAGATATTTTGAGGAGTTACGGGGTCGACTCCCCTTTTTTTGTTTTTGTATTTGAAGTTTGTTAACAGCAACAATAGCAGACTAAATAAGTACTAGGCCGTATTTTTAAGAAAATTATAGGGGCTGAAGCCTCTCAAATCATCTACTTTTCTCAGCCAATTTTTCAGGATCCAAAATAAAGGCTCTACTGTTTTGGATGTCAAAAATATGTTTATGAAGACGAGTTACATTGATACTGGCATTATTACCAGTCTATATCCCTTGTAAATGTAATTTAACTTTAATTCCATTCAGAGGCATTGTAGTCTCAGAATGTTACCCAACCAACACCTCAATTTTTCTGCCTCCTCCCTACATTATTTTCCTTCAGAGATTTTATTCCCTTAATCTTAAAGGGATGTTGAGGGAGGAAGGTCTTTCTTCTGTAACTTCTTCAAAGTTGAGATAGAGCTGTAGTCCCTACCTACTGGGAATAAAAATCTCTGAAAGTCTATTCTAAGGGCCCCAGAGGCAAAGAAACTTGGTTAATTTAAGATAAGTGTACCTGTTATGGAGCAGGTGAGAACAGGGACCCACAGAGCCTAATCAAAGAGGATTGTGAGCCTTTATTAGCCGGCCAGGCGACTGACTCTACCTTGCAGGGTTAGAGGAGATCAGCCCGAGCTTCCAGAGGAGGCAATTTATAAATCTTAAAACCATATCCTAGAGGTCTTTCAAGCAAGCAAGCAGATTACAGGAAACAGGCAGATTATAGAAAGCAATTGTTGGCTGCAAACATCCCACACAAAGGCAAATGTCCTCAGGGAACTCCTAGATCAAATAGGGTGTAACAGGCAGTTTCTCCATCTGCATCCCAGTGCTGGTCAACACCCTCCTGGGGGCCAGAGCCTGGAGATATCACTTCTCTGTGACTGATTTACTGGAAAGTTTCTGACTTCTACATACCCAATTGTTGATTCCTTGTTTTCTACTTAGAAAACTTTTCCATAACATCAGTAGCAAACTAATAGTCTAAGGAACATTAAAACACAATTTTAATTTTGTATTAGTCTATTTTTGGCTTTTAAATTTCTAATCTCATCTTTAATCACATAAAATTTCCTCTCAAGATTTCTCTTCACAAACCTTCAACCACTTGCTTATTCCTACAGTTTGTCTCTTTTCACTCATTTAGAAGAACCAACCTCAAGACAGTTTCCATCAAAATAAATCTCCATACCTTCCTTATACCCTGTTACCAAAAACATACATTTTTCCTTTCATCACAACTAGAATTTTTAACCTAACCACTATATTACATATAACAAGAAAAATATAGATCAGAGATCATGCACATACTCATATTCCCCATCATGGTACCGAGCAGCCTCCTCTTACTGCTCTGCATCCCCTGGATCTGGGGGATCCTCATTGTTCCTGGGAAATAACAGTTCAAAAGCTGGTTCTGCATAAAGCTGCTCAGCTGGTGGAGCAGAAGGCTTAGTTTCACTTTCTCCTACAACCTCCGGAGCATCCCCGGGCGATCCACCTCATTTTCCCTAGTTTAGGAGAATCTGAGATGTGCTCCCCAATCTTATTCCTTTCATGCCTAAAATCTAAGCTATCCCTAATCAAGGTCCATAGGCTGAAGGTATCAACGGGCACCTTCCCTGGCCCATGGACATCATAATAACCTTGGAGCCTTTCCCCAACCTTCTTCCAAGTTTCTATATTTACAGTAACAAATTTTAAAAACTATATAACTGCTGATATCTTACCTTGGCTCCATGAACATGGAGCATATTTTAAACAAATGTACAAAGAGCATGTGACTATTACTATTACCCATTATGTTAATTATGGAGCTCCCTAATCACTTAGTACTTATGTACAATATTCTTAATTACAACTCCTGAGTACTCACCGCAGCCCCTTACCTGTTAGGTTGCAACCACTTTTTCCTGTGGTGGCCTTCACTTTATCCCCAGTTTTCAGGTCCCTGACCCATGATCAGACAAACGTCAAAGACAAGGTAATGACAACAGTGACCATCAGAAGGAAGAGAACAGAACAAGCAGGATCAAACAAGGAGACAACGAGGGCTATTGCCCAACAGACAGAACAATGCAAACAGATTCAGTTACCAAAAATACCAGATTTCCAGAGCCTTCGGCCGTTGTCAGGGCGTCCAGTGTGGACTGGGAAGTTCGCGGCGTCCCGCCTTCCTCAAGTCCTCCAAATGGAACGTTCCCCAGATTTACCAGAATCACACCTCAGGCCTGGCTTACCAGAAATCAGAAACTCCCGGCCGGGTCCAGTCAAAGGTCCGGGTACAGACAAGTTGAATTTGAGACTTTTGGGGGTTTTCCGTATCTGCACAATTAATTCAGATCAAGTGCAGGGGAAAACTCGGGCATCTCGCTGGGGCCTCCAAATGTTATGAACCGCACCCGGACAAGATGACCTCAGAGCCGAATTAGAATCAAAAAAGAAAATTTTATTACGAATTCGAATCCGGGCTCAAGCCTCCACTGTCTCAGCAGCGAGAACAAGAGCCCCGATCCTTAGCATGAGGTTCCTTATATTAGGTTTATAGCGGGCTAACTTTGCACGTGCGGGACAGGTTGCAGTTCCTTATTGGCTAACCATATGGCTTGATTATGGCCTGACCTTTAAGCAAACAAACAGGATGTCTGGGCAGAGAATTCCGGCCCTTGGTCGGAGGGGATTGTCCTCTACCTTGCTGGGGGAATTCAAAATTTTCCATTCTGCCATCTTAGATCTTACATCGCCGTCTTAAATACATAAGTTCTCATGACCCGTTACACATCGCCATCTTAAATACGTAAGTTCTCATGACCCATTACATTAGAACTTGATTAATATGTTGAGTCACTTGAATTCAAGATTGAGAGGGAAAGGAAAGAAGTATGAGTTTATCTGTGAGGGTGAGTTGTAAAATAAGAGCACGTAGGGGCAAAATAAGGAACCCTTGTTTTTAACATGTTTTGCATAGGAAAATATAAAAAAGTTAAGACTGTTTAATCAAGATTTAACTATGGGACAAAAGATAAAAAGTAATTTATGGAAAGAATGAGGAAGAGCACAGAAATAAAATTTCTGATGCCCAGTGGCCACCAGTTTTCTTCCCCAGAGGAAAGACCACAACAGTCCCTAAAAAAAAAAAATCTGCCAGAGCATAAAAAGAGATAAAATGCATCCAGATTGAAAAGGAAGAAGTAAAACTATCTCTGTATGCAGATCTTGATCTTGTATATTAAAAAGTCCTAAAGAATCCACACCAAAAAATATTTTAGAACCAATAAGTTCAGCAAGATTGTAGGATACAAAATAAATATACAAAAATAAATTGTATTTATATAAACTAGCAATGAATAATATGCAAATTAAGTTAAAAGGATTTCATTTATAGCAGCATCAAAAAGAATAAGATAAATAGGAATCAATCTAATAAAAGAAGTGCATAAGAATAATAGATTATAAACTACAAAGTATTATTGAAATAAAGAAGACCTGGGTAATGGTAAGAAATCTCATGTTCATGTTAGTTGGTAATACTCCTCAAAGATCTACAGATTCAAAGCAATCCTTATAAAAATTCCAACTGCTTTTTTAAAATAGAAATTGACGGCTGTATGAAAATTCATACGGAAATTCAAGGGAACCAGGCTAGCCAAAACAAACTTGAAAAAGCACAAAGTTGGAGGACTTACATTTACTAATTTCAAAATTACTTCAGAGGGTCAGTAATCAAGACAATGTAGTGTTGGCATAAGGACAGACATATACATCAATGGAATAGATTGAGAGTATAAAAATAAACCCATACATTTTTAGTCAATTGATTTTGACAAAGGTGCCTAGACAATTCAATGAGAAAAGGATCATTTTTTTAATAAATGGTTTTGAGACACCTGAAATCCACAGGCAAAAGAATAAAGTTGGCCCACTACCTCACATCACATATAAATATTAACTCAGAATAGATAAGCCAAAATTATAAAACACAAGGGAAAGCAAAGGTATAAACCTCTATAACCTTGGGTTAGGCAGTGGTTTCTTAGATATGACATTAAAAACAATCAACAAAAAAAAATAGGACTCCATCAAAATTTAAAAATTTGTGCTTCAAAAGATACTATCAAGAAAGTAAAAAGACAGCCCACAGTATGAGAGAATATATTTGCATATCACATATCTGATGAGACTAGAACCCAAAATATAAAAGGAACTCTTACAACTGAATGATTAGAAAGACAACCCAATTTAAAAAGAAGTAAAGTAAAATAAAAAGTCCTAAAACAGGATTGATAAGCTTGAGACTAGACATGATACATTCAAAGGTTTAGTTTCTAAGCTACTAAAGTAAATAAAAAGTGAAAATAAAAACATGAATATATTTTATATCATAAATTATAATGTTATTGAAATATGTTATTTTGTTGCTTTTTCTGCTATTTCAATACAATTTTTTTGTTAGAGAAAAAGTAATAATTCAGAATTCTTACTGATTTTAAATGTCAGTGCTGACATTATTAACTTGTGGGAGAGAGAAAAGATAGCTGTCTTCCTTCAATAAAGTATTACATGTGACAAGCAAATGTAAGAATAAAGATTCATAAATATCTGTAAAAATAAATAAAAATAAGCAAAGTATGTGAATAGATATTTTGCCCAAGAAAATACACAAATGACCAATAAGCACATGAAAAGATGCTCAACGTGATTAGTTCCAAGGAAATGCCAATCAGAACAGTGAGATACCACTTCAAGCTCCCTAGAGTGGTTACAATAAAAAAGAGTTAATAACAAGTGTGGGTGAGGATGTAGGGAGATTGGAACCCTAGTGCATTGCTTGGGGGATCTAAAATTATACAGGTGCTTTGGAAAAAAGTTTGGCAGTTCCTGAAAAGTTAAAACATAGTTACCATATGATCCAGCAATTCTCCTAGGTATATATACCCAAGAGAATTGTAAACGTCTTCACAAAAACTTGTACATGCAAGTTCATAAACAACCGAAATGTCCATGAAGAGATGAATAAACAGTTTAATAGCCATATAATAGAATATTATTTAGCCAGAAAAAATGAAGTACTGATACCTTTATAACATAGAAGAATTTTAGTATTATTATTTTAAGGGGGGGAAAAAACAGACTCCAAAAGACCACATGTTGTGTGCTTTCATTTATATGAAATATCTAGAATAGAAAGCAGATTGCTGGTTGCCAGGGGCTGGGGGCAGTGAATGAGCAGTGACTGCTAGTGGATATGGTTTTTTGTGGGGATGATGAAAATATTTTAAAGTTATATTTTAGTGATGGTTGCACAACTCTGAATATGCAAAGACCACTGAATCATATACTTTAAAAGGTAATTTTATGGGTTTTGAAATGCAACTCAATAAAAAATTATGAGAAAAAAATTCCCTGTTTTAATACTTTTACCATTAATGGTAAATAGCTGAAATTCCCAATATAATCAAAAGAAACACTCCTTATTCTCTTAATTATATAGTGATGTGGTCTCTATTCTCAAACTACAAAGGAAGACACCAGCCACATGAGAAAAGGCAAGCTGCTATAAACTAGAATCTGGGATGATATTCTTGCTATAGCAAATTCTTCAGAAAAATTCACATACCACATTCTACAGTAGTTAAGGGGGTTGAGGCCCCCTGCATAAATACCAGTTTAACAACCTTTTGATGCAGGGAATCCAAGTTCTGAGCACACCAGACCTGTGGATGCAATAACAACATTTACGATAGCCAGGCATGGTACTGAATGCACGCAGTGCTTACCACACCATATTGAAACCAGGTGATATGACACTGTATTGAAATCAGGTGATATGATTATCCCAATTTTATTTCCTCAGGAAAGAAAGTAAGCTGTGAGTAATGGTATTGTGATCCAGCTCTAGAACTACTCTATTGGGTGTGAAGTAGATGACAAACTAGATAAGCCCTGAATGCATAAATCTCTCCTATATTCAAGTAGATGCTGGTAATATTCAATTATACTCAGAGGCAAAGCTTAATTTATGCAAAGTCAAACTCCAGATGCATCCTTTGTTCTTGGAAGAACCCAACTCCTCCTGATGACCCATTTTTAACATTTAACTGCACCTGAGTTTTGGGCTTTTCTTTCAGACTGTCGAAACATACCTGACACATTTCCTCTCCTTTACCAAACAATACTCCACCCTATTGTCAGATTTTGAGGTTCTTAAGGGCATCTTTTTTTTTTTTAGAAAGGTCTCCAGCACCTAAACAATCAGTGCTTGTTAAATTATTGAAAGATCTCATGTCTTGTTTTAAATTCTGTCTCTAGGACAAACTGTGAAATGTCACAGGCAGTGGGAGTGGTGACCTATGCTACAGGCGAAGAGCTGATTCTTGTACACTGACTTAGGGGCAAATGCCACAGGCCTTAATTGCAGGCTCCAAGGAGCTGAGATTCTATACTGGGGTTGCTGGAGGCAGCAGAGCCTTCCCTTTTCAGGACCCAGGCCTATCCCTCCCCCACCCAGTCCTGCCCAGCCTGCTACACCCAGGCCACAGAGAGCTCACAAAGGCAAAGTGTCTGCTGTGCTGACTCACTGATTCCTGGCCTAGGCTAGGATGGTCTCAGAGGGGCCAAAGGGGCGATATCTCATCGGAGCAGTGAGTAGCCACAGCCTTGCCAGGTTTAAAAAATTTTTGTACTCAAAGAGAAAATGAGCAATGAGAAGAAAGTGAAAGGCAGCAGAGGGCACAGAATTACTCATTACTGTAGTCCTATTCCTTTCTTAGAGAATTCTGGACAGCAGTGAAGATTCACCCTTCAGTGGTTTTGTTTCACACACACACACAAATTGAAGTACAATTTACATATGAAAAATAACCATTTTAAAGTGACATTTAGTCCATGCACAATGTACAACCACCACCTCTATTTAGTTCCTAAACCTTTCCATTGCCCCAAAAGAAAGCATTGTACTTGTTAAAGAGTCTTTTCCCATTTTCTCCTTTTCATCCAGGTTCTGTCAACCACCAATCTGTGTTCTGTCTCTATGGATTTACTATTCAGGATATTTCATATAAATGAATCTGCTAATATGTGAACTTCTGTGTCTGGCTTCCATCTCTAGCATAATGCTTTGGAGGTCCACTCACATTTTATTTTAGCATGTATCAATGCTTTATTCCTTTTTATTGCTAAGTAGTATCCTATTCTACGTATACACCACAATTGGTTTCTCTATTGTCTGTTCATGAACACTTAAGTTGTCCCACTTTTTGGCTATTATGTGTAGTGTTGCTATGAACAATTTTGTATAAATATTTGAATATCTGTTTTCAATTAATTTGAATATATACCTAGGGGTGGAGTTTCTGGATCATATGGCAATTCTATGTTTAACTTTTATTGAACCACCAAGCTATTTTCAGCAGTGGCTGCAGCATTAATATTCCCACCAGCAATGTGGAAAGGTCACCCTTTATTCTTAACATGTATCCACTTGTTCCTTTTCTCCTCCCTATTTCCAACCCCACAGTCTTCTTTTTTCCCTTGGAGTAGAGGGTGGGAGAATTTGCACCTCTAGTAAAAAGACTATTATCAGGCAAAGCTGAGTAGCAGGAACCTCTCTGGCCTTACACTGTCTCCTCTCTTGCCTTTTTGACAAATAGGATTCTGTGACCAGGAACAAGTGAAGACAGGCTCCCCTCTTCCTTTGACACACCCACTACAGCCATAAATGTTACCCCATAAAACTACCCTCTTAACGACCTCCAACACTTCCATCCTAATACGGAACATGCCATTAAAACCCACTTAAACAGCCAAAGCTGAGCACAGAAAGGAAGCAGTTTTGTGTGTAAGCTGCCAACCCTAGCTCAGACTGGCGGGTGGGGGTTTAATTCTCAGCTCAAGTTTAATATGTGCTAAGACAGAACCTCTAGCCTTGTCCTGCCCAGCCCCCTTTGCTAAAGGGCCTGCCTGTCTGGGCCTGGCTGGTAGCAAACATGAATGGAGAGGAAGAGCCTCCCTCTCCACCCCTTCTCACCGGGGTTACTGTCGGTCACAGAGCTATTTACATTTACAACAGCCCAAAAGCGCCTGACCCGGCCAGAGCCAATCAGCAGCCCCCAAGCTTGTATGACTCTGTCTGCTCCAATCAGGAGGTGCTATCCTTACAGCCTCTCCCTCTTTGAATCAAAGGTCGGCTGTCGCCTGGTATGGGGAGGGGAACCTGACTCAGACCTCTGCTCTCCTAGTTTTATCTGTGTGCAATTCCCTGGAGTTGGGAAAATACTGAAAGATCTATGGTTCAGTTGGGGAGACATCTGCTCCATAGAACTATAGAAGAGTTTTACATCGGAACAGAGAACACTGCTCCTTCTCAGCACAAATCCAATGCTTCTTTGCTATGAAAAAATGTAGAGATATTAGCTTCCTCCCCTGCTGAGCCTCTCCCTAGCTCGGAATTATCCATACACCAGCATTTAATCCATAACTGCCTTTGAGATGATGTGAGAGACCTCGCTAACCAGGACAGGCTAGTAGGCAAGGACAGTTTTTTGCTTATTTGTTTGTTTTTAATTCTGTCTCAACCGTGCAAACACGTAAGAGGCCGATGCCAAAGGAAACGGCTAGGTAGACTGAAGATCGGATAGTCACCGGGTAAAGCAGAAGCAGGAACGTGTGTTCAGGAACGTTCGTGGTGATATAAACGAGCAGGAAGGTGGAGTGGCAGAGTGGGAGGGAAAAGTAAAAAGGAAGCCTTGAAAGGCCGTCTGGAAAGTTTAGACTTGCTTCTGTAAGCCATAGGGGGCCGTCAGGTATTTTTTCAAGCAGGAGAGGAAAATAATCTCCATGTGTCAGAAAGTTAATTCTGGTGGCAATTTAAAGAGCAGATCAAAGGAGGACCAGAATAGGCAGCTGGAAGAGATCAGTTAGGTCCTGAGACCTAAAAACTAGGATGATAGTGGTGAAAATGGAAAGGAAGGACACACGGGGAGAGGCGTTTTAGAGCAAAATAAATAGTACTTAATTGATTAGGTGTGTGATATGAGGGAGGAGAGGAGTCAGATGACTTTGAGGTTTCTAGCCAGAGTGACTGGAAAGGGGTAGCACCTCTACTAACTAAATAGGTTACTACCTATTTACTAAATAGGTAGTAAATTTTTTTTAAAAGTTTTGGAAAGGGAATAGGAGTTCAATTTTTGACATAGAGTTCGAGTTGCAAGAAGAATATCCACGTGGAAATAATACCCAGTAGACCATAAGGAATAAGGATCTTGGTGTTTGGAAGAGAAATAGAGATGAAATCCAAAGAGTTTTTAGTGAAACTAGGGAGAAACTTAATCACTTAGGAAGAAGTTACAGAAGTAAGAAGATTCAAGAACAAAATCTTGGGACGTACCAACACTTCATAGGTAGAAAGAGGGCAGAATTAGCAAACAGACTAAGAAGGATCAGAGATGAAAAAAAAATAGACTAATATAATAGAAGAGGAAAAATAATTCCAGGAAGAGGGAGCAGGACGTTGTAAAAAGTAGATCTCTGACAAAAAGACATTGGTTAAATATATTATGAAAACTTCATTTAATGGACTATTATGTCGACATTAAAATTATGTTATAAAACTATATTAATTGCTATCAAGAGATGTTCAATATATATTGTTAAGAGAAATACCAGGGTAAAAAAATATATACACAAAGTTGTTTTATGTTAAAAAATCACATGTGTGACTGCAAAAAGGGATGCAGGAACTTTTAGGGTGAAGGAATTATTCCCTGTCTTGATTGGGGTGGTAGTTACACAGCTGAACATAGTTACCAAAAATCTTCAAACTGGAATGTCTTAAAAAGGGTAGGGGCGGAGTGGTGTTGATGGTACCTACTTCATAGGGATGTTCTGGGAATTAAGACACTAGACAGCACAGTGCCTGGAACAAAAGAAGGGCTCAATCAGTAGAGAAGGGAACGGTGACCAAGGACCACTGCATAGAGGAGGTGAGACTAACAGCAAGACCTGGAAAGGTAAGGAAAGACCACACCTGGCCCTCCAAATCAAAACCAAAAACAAATAACCCTGAAGTGGGTCCAGACAAAAAAGAAAGTTGAAGAAACTGAATATGTTTGGGCTGATAAAGGGGAAAGTTTATGAGGGGACTGGGAAGCTGATTAAAATATGCCACAGAAGAGGAAATAGACCCATTCCTTATTGCTCCTGAATAAAGGAGTAAAAATGTGGGAATTTGAGAATGTGCTGTGGGAGGGGAGGAGGGCCGATTTCAAGTCAAGTCAAAGTATCTTGAGCTTTTATGATGCCTTGGGAAGGTAAGCCACTCCTCACCAGAATTGTTCAACCTGTCCCAGATGTTCTGAGGAGTTTCCTGTGTGGTGAGGTAATGGACTGGATTACCTCTTAAGTTCCACCTAGTTTTAAGTCGCTATGATTTCAAGTACATGAAAGCCCTTTAACCAAAGGTGATAGCAGTTAAGTTTTATTTTGTTTATTAAATGGATGTATCCCATCTAGCTATATCGTATCTCTTCATGGTTTCAAAACATCCATATAATGGGGGCTAGGTGAGCTTAAAATGATCATATCTGGCTGATAACCACTAACTGAATTTCTAACTAGGCCTCTAGTAGAATTATATTTCTAGCAGAAATTTAATTATTTGGTTTTAATAAGAGTTCACATTATACTTCATATTTATAACACTTGTTTTGACACTCCATGGTACAATGGAGAAACTATTAGACTAGGAGTCAATAGGACCTAGTTTCAAGTAGTAGTTCTATTACTTTCTAGATATGTGATTTTGAAAGAAGCATTTAATGCAGAAGTTTTCGACATGTGATCCATGGACCCCTGAAAATCCCCCAAGAACCATTCAGGGGACCTGTGAGGCCAAAATGAGTCTCATAATAATATTAAGCCATTAAGCTGTTAAGCATTTTTTCACCATCATGTTGACATTTATACCAAAGTTATGGTGGATAAACTCTTTGCACTTTGACAGGAATCAAGGCAGACATGACCCTTGAGAACATGTCTTTCTAAAATTCTGTGTCATGAAACAGGAAGTATGCATAAAGCACTTCTGCTATATATCAAAAAATAGTGGATGTCTTGAGGAAAAGCATTAGTGAGATCATTTTAGTTGTGTGTTGAATTAATCACTTTTTTTCATATAACATCATTTTGACTTGAAAGCATGACTGACAGGCAAACTATAAATATTCAGACTTGAATATTTGGCAGACATTTTCTAGAACATTAGATCATTACTTCCAGGAAACAACTCCTAATATTTGTTTCAATGATAAAATTTGTGCTTTCAAGAAAAAATTAGAATTTTGGAAATCTTGCATGTGACACTAGGTTTGACAACTTCCCAATAATTAAAGACTCATCTGTTGGAATCAGTGATGATATTATGAATGTGATGTTTTGATATTGTAGAATGAAATGTGTCAGCATTTTGGAAGATTTACATAACAGTGAACCAATATTTTCCAAATTACCAAAGTACAATGTTACTGAATTTTGCATGAATGGAAGGTACATTCAATATACAAGAGACCAATGGATTCCAATGTGAAAGGAGATGAAAAGTTCATTGATCGAGTTTCAGATTATACATTGCCACTAACCTTTAAGAAACTACCACTTGCTGAGTTTCAGTAGGGTATCAAAGAATATCCACAATGATCTTTCAAGAGGCTGTTAAAATACTCTTCCCTTTTTCTACTTATGACTGTGTGAGATTATATTTTCTTCATATACTACAATATATGGCAACAGATATGAAAATTCAGCTATTTTCTATTAAGTCAGACTTTACAGATATAAGTAAAACTGTAGCACAATAACATTACTCTCACTAAATGATTTTTATTATGAAAAATATGATTATTTTTCTAATTATTGCTATTCATTTATGTTAACATGAATGGGTTTATTATCTCAAATAAATAAATATTTAAAACATTTATGTTTTAACTTCTAATATGTTTAAAGTTTAATAGATATAACCCACATAAACAAAAACTCTTCAGAGTCCTCAATTTTTTATAACATCTTTATTGAGATATAATTCACACACCATAAAGTTCACTCACTTGAAGATCAACCATCATCACAATCAATTTTAGAACATTTCATTACCCCAAAAAGAAGCCCCTACCCCTAGCAATTGCTTTTCATATCCTCCCAATGACAACCCCCTCAACCCATTCCTAGGCAACCACTGTCTATTTTACCTTCTGTCTCTATAGATTTCCCTATTCATATAAATGGAATTAGGCAATATGCAATCCTTTGTGACTGGCTTCTTTTACTTAGCATAATGTTTTCAAGATTCATTTGTGTTATAGCAAATATTAATATTTCATTCTAATTGTTGAATACTATTTCATTATATGGATATACCACATTTTGTTAATCCATTTATCAGTTGATTTTTTTGACTGTTGCGAATAATACTGCCATCAACAGTCATGAATCAGTTTTTGTGTGTACATCTATTTTCAATTCTCTTGTGTACAGAAATTTAGGGGAATTGCTGGGTCATATGGTAATTCTATGTCAGATATTTTATTATCTGTCTTTTTTATTATAGCAACCCCAGTAAGTGTGAAGTGGTATCTCATTATGGTTTTGATTAGTGAAGGGGTTCAGAGCAGGACTTCCCAAGATATGTTACTTGGCATGTGAATTATTTTGAGCTGAAGACAGTTGAGACTCTGCAGGCTCAAGAGATTTTGACCTCTCCCTTCACAAATTTAAATTTGAGGCCTTGCCCATAATGAGAGTTATCACCAGAAAGTAACTTTTTTTAGCTTCTCTATAAAGCCTGTAAAACATCTAATTACTGAACATCTGCTCTTTTTAACATCTTGTGAATGACCTTTCTCTCCTCTAAAGCCCTAGGCTCCTAACCTCATTCTTTATCTCACCCATTTCATCTTTCTATCTCTAAACCTATCATGTATGTGGGGTCTCTGACTCTCTCATGTATGTGAGATTCCCACATGGACATGTATAATTAAAGTTGGTTATTTTCTTTTGTTAACCTGTCTCATAGCAATTTAATTACTAGACCAGCCAGAATAATTTAGAAGGGTAGAGGAAAATGTCTTCCTCCCATTCATTGACATTTCCCTAATGACTAATGATGTGGACCATCTTTTCATTTGCTAATGGCCAGCGGCATATTTTCTTTGGAGAAATGTCTTTTAAATTCTTTGCTCATGTAAAAATTGGACTTTTTTTTAATGTTAGATTCTTTTTCTCCTTTGGCTTTATCGAAATATAATAGACAATTAGTTGCTCATATTAACATTGTACAATTTAATATGTTTTTTTTTCAGTCATAGTTAGCATACAATAATATATTTGTTTCAGTTGTACAGCATAGTGATTAGAGATCTGTATAAATCACAAAGTGATCATTCCACTAAATCTAGTACTCCTCTTCCCCTTTACATATTTATTACAACATTGTTAACTATTTTCCTTATGCTACACTTTATGTCTCCATGTCTATTTTGTGACTATCCAATTGTACTTCTTAACTCCTTTGCCTTTTTTTGCTGTCCCTCCCAAACACCCTCCCATTTAGTAGCCCTCAAAATATTCTCTGTATCTATGAGTTTATTTCCATTTTTGTTGTTAGTGTTTATTTTGTTCTTTAGATTCCATGTATACATGAAATCATGAGATATTTATCTTTCTTTATCTTACCCATTTTATTCAATGCACTATCCTCTGGGCCTGTCAAGGTGATATCTTTTTCCATCCCCTTCCTTTTAATCTGTGTGTGTCTTTTAATCTGAAATGAGTCTCTTATAGGCAGCATATGTAGGGGTCTTGTTGTCTTATCCATTCAGCCACTCTATCTTTTGATTGGAGCACTTACTTCTTTTCCATTTAAGGTACTTGTTAATAGGAATGTAGTTATTACCATTTTTTTATTCATGTTTTTGATATATGTATTTTCTTCTTAAAGAAGTCCCCTCAACATATCCTATAATATTGGCTTGATTTTGATAAATTCCTGAAACTTATTTTTGTCTGGGAAGCTCTTTATCTGTCCTTTGGTTCTAAATGATAGTTTTGCTGGATAACGTATTCTTGGTTGTAGAGCCTAGGTTTTCATCACACTGAATATTTTGTGCCAAGCCCTGTCCTGCATAGTTTCTTTTCAGAGATCTGCTGCCAGTCTTATGAGTGCTCTCTTGTAGGTAACTAACTGCTTTTCTCTTGATGCTTTTAAGATTCTCTCTTTATGTTTAACCTTTGGCATTTTAATTATGATGTGTATTGGTGTGGGCCTCTTTGGGACTCTCTGAGCTTCCTGAGGTTGTATATCTATTTCCTTCACCAGGTTAGGGAAGTTTTCCATCATTATTTCTTCAAATAGCTTTTCAACATCTTGTTTTCCTTCGGGTACCCCTGTGATATAGATATTTTTACATTTAATAGTGTCTTGTATGCTCCTTAAATTATTATAGTCTTGGCTTCTTTTCTCTTGGTGTTCTGATTGAGTGTCCTTGGCTTCCCCATCCTCTATATCAGTGGTTTGAAACTCTTCTTTATCCACTCTGTTGATTCCATCTAATATACTCTTCATCTCAGATAATGTATTCCTCATTTCTGACTTATTTCTTTTTATACTTTCCATTTCCATTTTTATGCTTTTTTAATCTTTGTTAAAGTTCTCACTGAATTCATCTACATTTCCCCTAAGTTCATTGAGCATCTTTATAGCCAGTATTTTGAACTCTGCATCTGTTAGATTGCTTGACTTCATTATTCCTAGATCTCTGTTCTGTTCTCTCATATGTTAAGTCTCCCAGTCTTATTAGTGTAGCTTTGTGTAGTAGGTGTCCAGTGGCACAATCCTGAGGGGTTCAGCTGCAGGTCAAATTTAACCCAAGCCTGTGCCCCTCTGGGACCACCTGTTAAGATTCAGCAAGATGCTGTGCTTATAGTTGCCTCAAGAGGCCACACCAGAAGCCAAGGACAGCTGTTGCCAGTGTGAGTCTTAGCACTGTTCAGCAGGGTACATCAGATTCCCCAGGACGCAACTGGATGTGGCATGGGTGGGGCCATGAGTTGTGGGAGGCAAAGATTCAGGGAATCCTCTAGGTGGAGTGACCTCTGTTATCCAGTTTGAAGTTTGATTATGTTTCAGCTATGGTGGTGCTGCATCCACACATTGGAGTGGGCAGTAAGGGCTCAACAGAAGAACAATGGATACTGCCAGCACCTCTCCCTAGGAGAGATCCTTGCCTCTGGCCCTCATTCTGACAATTCAGTGTCCCCCTGTAAGTCCCTGGTGCCCCCTGTGGAGCTCATCCAGTGCTGGTGCTCAGTTAAAGCAGGTCCATCACCACAAAAATCTCATGTACCTGGCCCCTCTAAGAGGCAGCTGCAGCACCTTTTGCTGCCACAGTCCCTGTCTCACTCAGCTGCTTGGGATGGGGCAGCCTCATGTCTTTGCCCCATCCTACCGTCTACCATTGCAGGTGGATTAATTATTTCTCTCCCTAATTGTAGTGCTTCTGTTTGTCTAGATCCCTGGAGACTTTGCTTGCTGTTTGTTCTGTATTTCTGTCACAACTTTGATTTGGTCATAAGAGGAATGAACAAAGCCTCTATCATCTACACCATTTTCTCAGAACTGGATTTTTTTTAATTGTTGAATTGTAAGAGTTCTTTATATATTCTGGATATATAGTTCCTTAGTGGATATGTAATTTGCAAATATTTTTCTCATTATGTGGGTTGTATTTTCACTTTCTTGATAGTATCTTTAGAAGCACAAATTTTCAAAATTTTGATGAAATCTAATTTATTTATTTTTTCTATTGTTGTTTATGATTTTGATCATTCAATCATTGCCTGATCCAAGGTCAGTCACAAAGACTTACACTTATGTTTTCTTCTGAGTTCTATATTTTAGCTCTTACATCTAGGTCTTTGATTCATTTTTATTTAATCTTTGTATATGGTGTGATGTCCCTCAATTTTAAGAGTGCAAAAGGCATCCTGAGAGTAAAATATTTGAGAATCAATAATTTATTGCTCTGAGCCTTATTTTCTCATATTTAAAGTGGTGACTGTATTTGACTTATCACCTCATAGGGCAGTTAAAAGAGATGATAAAAAGAATTGGACAGTGTTAGTTTCACCGAAGGAGGAACACCCAAGGCTGAAGGGGTTAAGCAAGGTTTATTGTAGCAGAGTGACAGCCAGGCTGAGCTGAAGATGGTGTGAGCCCCAAATATGAGGGGACCTGAAACTTATATGAAACTTGAGGTATGTATTTTCAGTGGAAATATTTTGGGTAGGTAAATTGGCAAGGAGGGAAGCAGAGTCCAGTGAAACAAGAGGTGAGCATGTAGCGTTGTCAACCTGTCATTGCAAGCTCTGGTTCCCACACAAATGTAAGGGAGGAATCTAGTTCCCACACTATGGGGGTAGGGATAGGGCCCTGCTGGACCTAACAGACATGCTAAATTAAAATACTATTCAAGTATAAGTTATCATTATTGTCATCATTTCCTATGTACACATTGTCAACCTGTTAAAAGATTCTTGAATTTTTTCTCTTGTTCTCTACCTGTCACAGCACTTTTCTCATACCAGACACATAGCAGATCCTTGGTAAATATTTATTGCTGAACTGATTGATCCATAAACAATTTTGCCTATGTCCTCCAGGAGATAGGAAAAAAGCATTTACTATTTTGTCAACTTTCTAAGCTTATAGTTACCCAAGACTCATAGCCTTTCTTTCTTGAACTGTTAAGTTAAATTTTCCATGTGCTATGTTTGTGAAATTAGTATTTGAACATAAGCATGGGATTTTAAAAGTACCCCCAGTAAATTTTATTTATGTGTTAACCCTAACTTTGGAAACTATTGAGAGCTTTTTGAATACTAATTCTTCCCTATAAGATATTAAAGATCTCTTCCAGTTTTGTTTAACTGAAAATAAGACAAGCACACCTTCTCTATCACAGCTAAGAGTGTCAGAACCAAGGACAGTGTGAAAGGTTTTGTTTTGTTTTGAACTTATCTAAAATGAGACGTTCTTCTTCTATAAGAATTGTGCAATGAATGAATGAGAAAACCTAATATGCCAGGGTCATTCTAACTTTGTTCTCCAAATAGTTTTTTTTATTTATGTCATGGACCAGCCTTAAAATCAGAGCCCATAGAATAGCCAATGAAAGATAAAGGGAAAATATTCTAAAATTTGGTAGGATGTAGGTAATATTCTGTACAAAAAAATAACCATAGCTAATAGTACCTCTGCCTTTTATTCCAGGTAAAGGCAATTCAGTGAGGTGAAAGGGGAATGAGATAGTTTGTTACCCAAGTGTTAAATACTTGCCAAGTGGAGTACCTGCCAAAAGCAGATAGACCCCAAGGCAATTCCTGCTTCTAAAGGAGAAGAACCTAGAGAAAGAAGGAATAGAAGGTGCATTTAGGATCAAGGGTTTTGAAATCAAGATAGTACATGGAATGTAAGTAAGAGAAAATACATTAGGGGAGACAGTCTAGTTTTGATATTTGATATTTGATAGCTTCAGTAGATAGTCCTTAAATTGCCTAGGAAGAAGTCATCCAGTGATAATGGACTGAAATGGCCCAGGGCTCCTAACAAAATTCTGGCAGAGCAGATCCCAGACTCAACCAGTGTCTCTCTTTCCTCTCTTACTAATCTGGTTTGAGAGTTGAGGTGATAGTGGTATTCAGGTGATGTTCGTGAAATATGAACTAAGACAATGTTTGGGTGGGTGGAAGCAGTATTCCAATGGGCTCTGTTCATGTCAAAAGTTTCTTATATTTTTTCACATTTTAAAATTTTATACTTAAGTTATACTTGTACATAGTTTAAAGAGTCAAATAGCTTTGTAAGGCTTGTTTTGAAAACAGCAGTACCTCATCCACCTGTTGTCGCTATTTTCCGCTCTTCAGAGATAACCGTTTTCAACTATCTGTAGTTAACTCTTTCGGCATTTACATCTGTATCTTTAAATGATATGCTTATATGGCTCCTTAGTCATTTTTATAATCTCTATGCATTGTTTATTGACTTTCCCCCATGAAAGATGAGAATTTCACCCTTTTCACCATCAACACCACTACCACCACCACCACCATACTGATTCACATGGGCATGGCATGCTTCACTTTCCCTGATCTTCCAATACAGTTGTGTTGTAATTCTTAGTTATATCAATATTCAGTGTTTATATTACTATCACTGTGTAAGTATTTTTTGCACATAGCCATGTAATACATCTGTAATTTCTCTCTTAAACAACTTTTTGTTTTCTCTGGATCTAATACGTGTCTAATATGTCTTTTTTATTTTTTTAGTTTAGTTTTCTATGTACTTACCATTAATTCAACCCAACCTCTCAACCATTTTCCTATATCTCTTCTCAATATATTTGGTCAAAATTCTATCAATTCATCTTCTTGAAGAAATCTCTCTTGGAGTCTTCTCATGTGCTCCAACCTGGAATGGTTGCTCTCTAAGGCTGCTGCACAGCTCTTGTCCTGGGAATTATCTTCAGCATCATTCTAGGGACTCTGTTTCTTCTTTCTTAGGTTGTTTCCCTGATCTTTGTTCTTTCTTGGTTTTCTTTATTTTAGAGAAGCCTATTCTCTGTTTTATGAAAAAGAGTATTTGTAAGATAATCTCTTTGTCCTCGTTTGTCCAGAATTTCATGACAAAGTGCCTTGGTATGAATCCATTTTCACCCAGTATCAAGGACATTTGGTAGACTCTTTTAATCTAGGAATGCTTGTCCTTCAATTCTAAAAATTTGGGGAGGGATTAATAATTACTTCCTCCCCTTCCATTTTCTTAGTTCTCTCTCTCTCTCTCTCTCTCTCTCTCTCTCTCTCTCTCTCTCTCTCTCTCTCTCTCTTATACTTTAATTTTCAGAAGTTCTTTTGGAATTTTTTTTATTACATCTTTATTGTTCCATAGATACAATATTTTCTCTTATTCTTTTAAGAATATTAATGATAGTTTGAGGGAATATTTTTCTTCTCTCTGCATTGTCTCCTGTTCTTCAGTTGTTTCTCTACCATGCCTTTTTTTGTATTGGCAAATCTATTTCCACAGATAACTAAGACCGTTATTATTCATTGTTTTCCAGCTTGCAAAATTTTATTGTGGTGTCTTCTCCCATTCTTTATGCCCTTGTGGAATTATGCCTCCTAAAAAAAAATCCTTTTACTGTTGTTTTACTAGAGTTTGGGGAGGGGGAAAATGTATATGTTCAAAATGTCTTCATTATCTTAAAACTCTCCTGTAGTTTCTCAGAACCTATTTATCCCACACATATTTATTGAGTGCCTCATATGTGTTAAGTGTTGTTTGAATACTTAGGATATGACAGTGACTAAAACAGAATATACTTGTACTCTTGGAATTTATATTCCAGTCTGTGTATAGTGGGAGAGGTAATAAAACTTAAACCTTACAGTGTAGATTATATAATAGGTATTATATAGGTAAGGTGAAAAGTATCACAAGAAATAGAAAATCGAAGTAATAGGTATTTGTGTGTGTGTGGGAATGGGTTGCTGCAATATTTAATAGAATGATCAACGTAGGTGGCATTGAGAAAGTAAAATCTGAGCAAAGGTGTTTCTACATATTTTCCATAAGTTTTATCCTCTCTTTATTCTTAGATTAGAGGTAGATCAATGTCTTCTCTTTATTTCACATCCTTACAGCACCAGGCATACAAGTCTATAAAAGATCTGACATAGCTGGCTGCCTCTACACCTGGAGAGATATTTGAACTTAGGGGCTGATTTGCCATATTCTTTTGAGTAAGACACTGTTCTCAGATCTCAGGTTCTCCATTTGTATGGGAATAATGGTAAACTGCTGGACCTCATTCTCTTCTCAGAAGCTAGTACCCATGAACTTCTGTTTGTAAAAGAAAAGTACAGCGAAAATTATAGTATTATCATGACATTTTTAATGATAAATGAGTGACACAGCCCACATTTTTTTTTTTTTTGACAGGGAGAAAGTATTCAACTTATCCCAGACTTTAGATTTACTTCAGGGTGTATTGAAGTAAACTGGTTTGACTCTACCATTCCCACTCACTCAGCCCTTAAGCTCCAATCCACATTCTTGTAGATTGGCTTCATGATCATGTGGCCAAGTAATATTTTTCTATTCAGGGTCACAATCAAAGGAACTAACTTTAAGTGAGCTTATGTGCCCAGCATTATCCTGGTGTTTTACCTGTTGATACTTGCAACAGCCTAATGAAACATTAGTTAATAGCTCTATTTAAAAAAAAAAAAACAAACAACAAAAAACCTGAATCTCAAGGGATTAAATGACTTGTCTAAAGTCACACTGCTAATAAGTGACACAACCAGAATTCAACCCATGTCAGTCTGACTCCCGAACACAAGCCCTTTCTGTACAGCACACTGCTTTCCTAGGGCAGTCTCTTAGAGTTGCATTTCAAAGTATTTTATGATTCATCAAATGCAGAGATGTTAAGTTGAAGAGTTTTTGAAAAGTGAACAAATTAAGCTAAAAAAAATTCTATTTTATTTAGTAGTTGTTCTACAGGTTCTCTAGAGAAAGAATGAGTGTCATAGCTATTCAACAGAATATTTATCTTATCTGTCATCTAACCTCCCCCACCCTCAGTGATCTATTGATCGAGAAATAGATAGATAGATTTACTATAAGAAATTAGCTCATTAATTATGGAAGCTGAGAAGCCAAGATCTGCAAAAATCAAGATCTGCAGTCGGCAAGCTAGAGACCCAGGAGAGCAGATGTTATATAATTACAGTCTGAGCCAGAGTCCAAAGGCAGGAGAAGACTCATGTCTCAGCTCAAAAACAGTCAGGTGGAGAAAACTTTTTCACTCAGCTTTTTTTCTACTCATGCTTTCAACATATTGGATGAGGCCCACCCCCAATTCAAATGTTAATCTCATCCAAAAAAAGTCACCCAGAATAACGTTTAACCACTTATCTGGGCACCTTGTGGCTCAATCAAGTTAACACATAAAATTAACCATCACAGTAGATAATAAATTTATGATGTTTATTTCTATAAGAGAAACCATTGAAAGAGAAATAGAATTTTTTTATATACATAGTGTAAATATTTTGTTGCATTGATATATCTGTTGAACATTGTGTGTTTCTTATAAATATTTTTAAAAGGACTGGAGAAATCCATTGGCAGAAGCATAAATATCTACTAAGAGTGCCTGGGATGAGGTTAGTGGGCTGAGGACAACCTTGATCACTTCCTGTCATTTTGAGTACTGTCAAATAGTGTTTTTAACTCCAAGGATTTTTATTCTAACTACTGATACATTAAATTGCTGATACATTAAAACAATATAATTCTAACTTAAAACCACTAAATCCAAGTTTCTTACATTTACCTCTTATTCCTAGATTTCAATTAAATTTAATTCAATTTGTCTTTCCCACTGGTCTAACATGCAAGTAATATGTGAATTGCAAAAATACAGAATCTACCTTTTACTTAACTTAATAACTTGAGAGATTCAGACCAAGGAGCCCTCTCTTTGCCTCATCATCACCACTCTAATTTGTGTTGGGGGATCAGGAAATGTGCAAATCGGGACTCTTCTATGTTGTTATTATTATTATTATTATCATTATTTCTTTTAGGTGAGAAAACCCTTGGTTGACCTCACAGATTGCAAGGACCTTGTCAGCTTACAATCTCTTATTTTTTATTTTTCATACTTAAAGCACCTGGTTTTCCTAGGTGGTCTCCCATCCAAGTACTAACCAGGCCTGACCCTGCTTAGGTTCCAAGATCAGACGGGATCAGGCTTGTTCAGGGTGGCATGGCCATAGTGATCTTATTCTTTTGTCTGTTATATGCCTAATATAAAAAAGGAGTTCTTTACATGGAAACATCTCTGGGACATTGGTGTTTTTGTATACATACATATATGTGTATACACACATTATATTTTTTTATTTTTTACACATTAATTGCAATGTATTTTATCTTCTCCTGGAAATAATAAGTTTCTTATAGATTAATCAGTATTTGGGAGGTAGATGGGTGGACAGAAACAAAGACAGCTAATGAAGCTAAAATTTTAGTAGTTAGTAGTTTAGTAATTCTATCTGAAATTTTGATCTATAATCTGAAATATCATAAGACATAAGAAAAATATGATTAAACACATATTCAATACAGGTGATATTACCAAAACACACCTATTGCTAAAAAGGAAGTATGGTGTCTGTATTTGTAACTATTATTCGATCATGGTAATGATAGGGTTGAAGTGTTTTCAGCTAAACAGAATTTACTGAAGAACAGAATTATAACATTTACTTACATTTACTTAATCACATGGAACTGATACATTTGATAAAATGCCTCTAATGTTCCTGACATTGTGCCAGGCATTGGAAATGAAAGATAAAGAAGGTGTGGGTCTTGTGCTTAAAGAACAAAAGAGTCTCTTTGGAAAGTCAGAGAAATTTGAGGAGACAAAAAGAATAATTGGTCACTACTTTCCTACAGTTATTGTCCTTTTTAATGAGACCAGAGTGTCTAACCTAGATCCAACAGGACAGCCTACATTTGCCTCCCACTTTGTGGGTGTCTTTATTGACATGGAGAGGCAATTTGATGAGGTGGGATTAAGTGTATGGTCTCTAGAGCCAGAGTGCCTGAGTTTGACTCTAAGCTCTAGCATTTACTTCTGGCAGGGGGTTCTCCAGCAAGTTTAATTTGACTTCTCTTTGCTTCAATTTCTTCACCTATAAAATGAGGATGATAATAACATACATCTCATGGGTTTGTCATGAGGATTAAATGAGTGTTTACATGTAACACTTTCCATGAAATTTTAAAATAATGTTTAGACCATATACAAAGCACTCAATGAGTATTAGCAATTAGTTAGCTATTACTATAGGACAAATGGTGTTCTTTGTTTTAGTTGGTATTGCAAACACATTTATCTTGGAAATTTTTAATAGAAGGTTTTTATTTAATCAAAGAAATCCTCATAGCAAAGGTAAATTTAGGGAAAATTTAAAGTCTGGAAATGAGATATTCCAAAACAAGGAATAACATAATAAATGGTCAGGAGGCAAGAATAGGAAACCTGGACAGAGTAAGTGTTCAAGGGATGTAAGAACAGATGAAATAAGAAAGGAATATCAAGAGTTGACAGAAGAACCCGGAATCAACTGATAACAAAAGACTTAGTCTGCATCAGTTCTCTGTTAGCTACCAAACATTATCTAAACTCTTCAGCATGATATTCCAGCCCTGCCATAATATGAATCCAAATGACTTTAAAATAAAATGTTTTATGCAATATTTATGACATACAAACTACAGTAAAAATAACACAACAAAACAGCCATATATGCTGCATCAAATTTAAGAAATAGAACAAGGTCAACAGAGTTGAGGCCCTTATATAAACTTCCCTGATCACATCTCCTTCCTTACTATCCTGAATATGGTATTCATTATGCTCAAGCATTATATAGATATACCCTTAAATAATTCATAATGCTGTTTTACAGTATTTTAATCTTTGTATAAAAGATAACATAAAAATTATCCTGCAGCCTTGGCTTTTTCCTCTAATCAATATTATATCTATAATATTCACCCATGTTGACATATTTGTAGTTATTTATTATTATTCATTATATATAATATTAATATAATACATAGCATATATAACTAATATTATAGTTATTCATTATTCATTATTAATACATTTATAGTCATTCATTCTCCTGCTGATGGACATTAAGTTTGCTTCCAATTTTTTGCTATGAATATTCTATATCTCTCTCCTTGTATACATGAGAAAGAGTTTCACTAGAATTAGCATATCTGGATTGCAGGATGAGAGCATCTGTGACTTTATCATATGTTGATAAGTTGTTCTATAAAATCGTTGCACAACGTACAGTCTCACCAGCAGCACAGAAGTGTTTTCATGGCCCCACTTACTCAACAACATTTGTTAGAGCTGGACCTACTTTCCAATTTACTTTTGTAGCTTTAGTTTCCACTGCTCTCCTTGAGGAAACTTTGATTCTAGTCAAATTGTAGTACTCACTTATCCATGAACGTACACTGTCATTAGTTTCCCTTCTCCCTCAAGTATTTATTGAGTAGGTAACCTGATGTCAGAAACCCTGCTAAATCTTAGGAAAGCAAAAACAAAAAGACATGGCTCCTCTCCTAAAAAACTTTATAGTTTCCTGGAGAGACAGACTTGCAAACAATAATTAGAATATAATTGTCAAAATGAAAATCTGTTCAAATTACAGCATGCAGAAAGGCACAAGAAGCACACAAATCTACCTCTATTGGGGGCAGAAAGAGAAAGGGAATAGAGAGTGGCTTCACACAGAGGTAATTTGGCCATGTTTTCACTTGAAGAATTACATCTGTCTAGACGATCTCACATTATTCATGGCCATCTCAAAGGCCAACTCCCCACAAAATGTCCCAATCATCCTAAGAAAGTATTGTATTTGTACTTTTCTTATAGTCTATATTATATTGTCTTGCATTGTAGATATTTGCTTATGTATATCTTACCTCCTCTAATAAATTACAAACTCACTAGTAGAAGGTATTGCCCTCTTAGACATCTTTATATTTCCCATATAACCTAGAATGTTGCTGACACACTCTATAAATTCAGTAAATGCTTACTGAATGAAAGACTAAAACAAAGGAGTGGGAGCTACATCATTTGAGTCTCATCCTTCCAGATACTTGACACTTCAAAAATTTTAAGTAATTGCTAAATCAGACTGACTTTTTTTGTTGTTGTTGCTATTGTCAAAATAACAGGAAGACTTAAAAAAAATGTTAAAGTTATCTGCTCTATTTTGGATGCATTATAAAACATGTTATGAAACATTATAAAATCTAGCCAATCAAGAGAGCTTTCTCTGGTTTTTTGTTTTTTCCTTCTTTAATAAATTCTACATTGTCATTTCAAAAGATCTTGACAACATTAATTCATTACCACTGTACCCATCAGTACAATGAGAAATATTTGCATATCTCTTCGGTATAGCAATGGGGAAATGAGGTTAGAAGCAATTTAGTCCTTGGAAGTGGATGGCTGTTATACTCTCTATATAATGAGTCTTCCTCCTTCTTTCCCAAACCAAGCTCCCACTCCATATTGAAATAGGGAATTTAATTCCATTCCAGAATTTTGTGAAAAATTTATCTGTTAGTTAGCTATTAACTAACAGACCAATATGAAATAATTTTTTACTTATAACTTTTTATACATATTGACTTAATGATACTACTTATATAGGGGAAATCAGAAAGCTATGTAAATTTAGTTGAAAATATGTCCAAACTGGCTTATAAATCCTCTAAGTTAAAAACTAACCTCCCTGCCCCACCCCGCCCCACCCCACCCCACCCCACCCCCAAAAAACTAACCTGCAACCTTACAGGTTTAGTTAGGTTGGCAGAGAGAGAAAACAGACACCAAGAAGATTCCTTACATTCTTTATTGCCATCTGAGTCACACTAATCACTTGGACATATCTGTAGAAGCTGGATTTGGAATCAAAATTTACTAACAGGTCTACCCTAGGAGCCCTCACAAAGAATCACAATGGGAAACAGTGATCTTTCATCAAGGAAGATAAGAAGCAAGAATCCTTTGTAAGAATCATAGTAAGAATCCTTAGATTTCCTTCATGAGGGAAATCTGTTTGCATCTAGTCTTAGAACCAAGATGGGAGATTCTGGGGAAAAGATTCTTTTCACAAAGACACTTGAAATAACAACTGCAGTATTTTTTACTTTCTTTAAACATTTCACAGAAAAAGGCTATTTTTTGCAATTATTTAGTTACCACAAGAATCAGGAAGAAATACACAGAAATTCATTTACCTTGGTGAGGACCCATATACACAATCTATGAATAATTTTTAAGCTTCAAGGTAAGTATTATAACAATTCCATCAGTTTCTGCACTTATGTGAAAAAAGTGAACCTCTTCACAACCTTTTATTCAATAAGGGACTTTGTAAGAATGCAGTGTGGGATAAAGAGGATATAGGTGAGTCTTTCTAGCCAGGTGTGTGCTCTAAGATTTAGTGGTGATAGGGTGGTGCCAGCCAGAGGGCGGAATGACTACTTGGAACAAGAATAAATGGAGCTGCCTCTGTTCCAGTGGTCAGTGATTCTTGCTTTCTACTTTGTGAGACATAAACCTCTCCTTCAGTGCTCAGTATATTATCCCACTGAGAGGAAATGGACACTGGCTGGACCCCTCACAGTCCTGTTCTTGTTATACTACTGAAGGGCCTACCTTCAATTACCTTTAGCTTTGGCCAAGCTTTTTTAAAATGCCAGTAAAAGGTATATCTTCCTATATCTTGTATTCATCCAACAAAACTGATACATATTTTAAAATCCTTTATTTGTAATCCTGTGAGGCCACAAACAGACTTAAACCCGGATTAAGATAAAGTGCCAAATTTAATCTCAGGCAGACTGGGCTAGGCCAGAATTTTGACACTAACATAGAAAGTTCTGTTCAGCTGCACATCTTCACTCCCAAACTCTCCACAAAATTAAAATTTTAGAATCTTAGAACTAAGAGGGACCTTTGTCCTTGTGACTAACTCTCAGTCTTGCTCCCCGTGAGTCTTGCTTTCAAAAATGTCCCTTTTATGTGAAATGGAACTCTGGTGCAGCCAGAGTTTTTTGTCTGTTACCTCTTTGTAATCAGAGAAAACACAACTGGCTGAGATTGTTGTCAGCAGGTGGGTGTGTCTGAAAAAAAAAATACCCTCTATGACCAATAGTTCTTTCTTCACTGTACTCTGCCTTCATACTGTTTCTCATGAATAAAACATGTTCACATGACATTTTGTACTTTTCTGTCCTTATTCATTTTATGCAAATAGCCACTTCCTCTGGGCAGTAGGAGAGAAGGGTCAGTTCTGTGTAGCCAGAGATTAAGAAGAGGTAAGAAGAAGCTACAGAATTTGAGTAAGATCACATGATGGGACCCTCTTAGAAATGTGAGGAAAAGTCAAAATCCTGGGCTCTGGGTCCATAAGTTAGTCTGCTTTCTTCCCCATAAAAATCTTATTCCCTTTCTAGGACCAAAGAAATTTCCAATAACTTTTTTGTTTGTTTCTGGGAACAAATGTCTGTGTACCTCGTCTTCACAAAAAAAAGAGGGAAGAAAGGAGAGAAGAAAAAGAAAGAAGGAAAGGAGAGAGAGTAGTTTCAAATTCATACTTTTTACAAAAAATACACACTTGGGCCAGTCTGAGAATACAAACCTTCAGTAGAGTGAACATGATATCTTTGTTTTGTAAAACAAGGTAAATCACTCGGAAGGTCACATACAACAAGAGTAGTTGGGTTCAATGGGAGTAAAGGTAAAACAGCAACATCCTCATTCTGAAACGTGAGAGGGAGCTGTGGCTCATCCAATGGGATCAGGCCATCTCCATTCACTGACCTTTGGGTTCTCTAAGTGGCTGCTTGGCACGCGGTTTTTCCCATAGCTGAATCTCCTTGCTAACTTGGCTTTTGAAATGTTTACAAGCAGTTAAAACACTGTGATGATAAGTACAGACAGATCCAGAGGCCTTTGAAACCATATTTTCCCAATGTATTTTTTTTTAAATGATAAGGAAGACACAAAGGTTACCAGGAAAAAGGTTTGCCCCTAACCTTTCCAGAGCTATAGCAGAGGCACAAATGAAAGCCCACTCATTGTGTTTAAATGTTTCAAATTTATAAACCAAGCTAATGAACTATTAAATAAAATGAAGATATGTTCCTTCCTTTTGCCTTGACACATATACCTTCACATTTGAGAAGGCTAGATTTGGATTTGAGATTCTTAAATGCCGGAGTTCCACACAAGAAAGTATGGGAAGAGCTGGCTCCCAGCCCCCAGCCTTTAGTGCCTTCATCTCCCTATTCCAGCTCTCTTCTGCACTGGGAGAGTCCTCATGCTCACCTCTGTGTACTCTCAGTGGTCCCCAACCTTTTTGGCACCAGGAACCGATGCTTCTCTGAGAATCTAATGCCTGCTGATCTGAGGTGGAGCTGAGGTGGTAATGCTAGCGCTGAGGAGCGACTGCAAATGCAGATGCAGCTTCACACTGGCCTGCCACTCACCTCTGCAGTGCAGCCTGGTTTCTAACAGGCCAGGGGCAGGTACTATCCATGGCCCTGGGGTGGGGAACCCCTGTTCTGACTCACATATTTCAGTTCCAGTCACACGCCCTTCAAACAGCCACCCCTTGGGTCTGGTGAGGTGTGCACAAGTAGCGAAGTTCACCTTTGGAGGACAGACTTGGAGAAGACCCCCACACAGGCTCTGGAAGTGAGCGTGGGGGCCATTTGGGCAAGAAATACTAGAGTTCCAGGTCCCCAGAGCTTAGTCTTGTTGGGATGAACACAGATTCAGGGTGAACATATCCCCTGGTCCTGTAGATGCTTTCACATGACTAAAGAAGGATCAAAGGGGGTCCTAAAACCTCGGGTTTAGGGCAGGGGCTCCTCTGGCCTGGATCCAAGCATTTACTGACTTGTAGCATTTTTCATTTGTTTTTATTAAGGTAATACATGTGCGTGGAGCAGATCAAATAGTAAAGACTAGTTTATAACTGAACATAAACTCTCCCTTTCCCTCTTTGCAACCATTCTTCACAGGTAACCTCTTTGAACCACTTCTAGCATTTCCATTAATAACCCTAGATTATGTTTTCACCTGTATTCATTTATCAACTTTAGACATTATTTTCTTTATATAAACAATCTTAAAGTCTAGAAAAGTTGCAAGTACAAAACATTTCTAAAGCATTTGTAAGTTTTCCGTATGATATCCCATCACCCCTGTATTTTTTTGTGTGTATTTCTAACATGCAAAGGTATTCTCCTATAAAACCAAATTACAATCGTCAGTCTTCAGACTTCATTCAATTGTCCCAACAATGCCTTTTTTAGCAAAAGAATTCTATCTGGAATCAGGCATTGCATATAGTTACCTTGTTTTCTTAAATTTTTAATTAAGTTTATTGGGGTAACATTGGTTAATACAATTATATAGTTTTCAGATATATATTATCATTTGATATCTGTATATTCTATTGTGTGTTTACCACTCAAAGTCCAGTTTCCTTCAGTTACCATATATTTGATCCCCTTTATCCACTTCACCCTCCCCCTAAACCCTATTTGACCCCTTTTACCCATCTACCTCCCCCCTCCTCTCTCACCCCACTAGTAATCACTAGCCTATAGTCCATGTCCCTGAGTCTCTGTTTGTTTGTCCTACTCATTTGTTGCTTTTAGGTTTATATCCCACATATAAGTAATATCTGTGATTTTCAACTTTTCTGTTTGGCTTATTTTGCTTAGCATGATTATCTCGAAGTTCATCCCTGTTGTCACAAATGACAGTATTTCATCTCTTCTTATGGCTGAGTAATATTCCATTGTATATATGTATCACAGCTTCTTTAGGCAATCATCTATCGTGGGACACTTCAGTTGCTTCCATGTCCTGGCCACTGTGAATAGTGCTACTATGAACATCAGTGTGCAATATCTTTCTGGATATGGGTTTTCCAGTCTTTGGGGTAAATACACAGTAGAGGGATTGCTGGATCATATGGTAGATCAATTCTTAGTATTTTGAGGAATCTCGATACTGTTTTCCATAGTAGCTGTACCAATTTGCAGTCCCACCAACAATGTATGAGGGTTTCTTTTTCTCCACATTCTCTCTAACAGTTGTTATTACTTGTCCTGTTGATTATAGCTATCCTAACAGTTGTGAGATGGTATCTCATTGTGGTTTTGATTTGCTGTTGAGTATCTTTTCATATATTTGTTGGCCATTTGTATGTCCTCTAGAGAGAAGTATCTGTTCAGGTCCTCTGCCCATTTTTTGATTGGATCTTTTGTTTTTTGTTGTTATTGAGTTGTATGAGCTCTTTGTATATTTTGGATATTAGGCCCTTATCGGAGGTGTTGCTTACAAATATATTTTCTCATTCAGATGGTTCTCTCTTTGCCTTGTTGATAATTTCTTTTGCTGAGCAGAAGCTTTTTAGTTTGATGTAGTTCCATTCATTTATTTTAGCTTTTACTTCTCTTACTTTTGAGGTCAAATTCATAAAATTTTTAAGTCCAAGTTCCTTCAATTTGTTCCTGTGTTTTCTTCTATGCATTTTATTGTTTCAGGCCTTTAATCCATTTTGAGTTAATTTTGGTGTGTGGTGATAGACAACAGTCTAGTTTCATTCTTTTGCAGATAGCTTTCCAGTTTTCCCTGCACAATTTATTGAAGAGGCTTTCTTTTCTCTACTGTATGTTTTTGGCTTCTTTGTTGAAAATTATTTGCCCATATAAATATGGGTTTAATTTTAGACTCTCGATTCTGATCCACTGGTCCACGTGTCCGTTTTGCTGCCGATACCATGCCATTCTGATTACTGTCGCTTTGTAGGGATGCTTCCAGCCTCATTCTTTTTTCTCAGGATGGCTTTGGCAATTCAGGGTCTTTTGTGCTTCCATACAAATCTGATGATTTTTTTGTTTTATTATTTTTAAAAATGCCCATGAGATTTTGATGAGGATTGCATTACATCTGTATAATGCTTTAGGTAATATGGTCATTTTAACTATGTTGATTCTTCCAATCGAAGAACACAAAATATCTTTCCATTTCTTTGTATACTCTTCGATTTCTTTTAATAGTGTCTTATAGTTTTCATTATATAGGTCCTTCACTTGTTTCATTAAAATTATTCCTAGGTATTTTATTCTTTTTGTTGCAATTGCAAAAGGAATTATTTTTTCAACTTCTTTTTCTGACACTTCATTATTAGAATATAGGAATGCTATGGATTTTTAAACTTTGATTTTGTATACAGAGACTTTACTGTATTTGCTTATTGTTTCTAGTAGTGTTCTTGTGGAGTCTTTAGGGTTTTCTATATAGAGAATCATGTCATCTTCAAATAGTGACAGTTTGACTTCTTCATTTCCTATTTGGATGCCTTTTATATCTTTCTCTTGTGTGATTGCACTCTCTAGGATCTCCAATGTTATATTGAATAACCATGGTGATAGTGAACAGCCTTGTCTTGTTCCTGATCTTAGAGGGAAGGTTTTTAGTTTTTCACCATGAAGTATAATGTTGGCTGAGAGTTTGTCATAGATGGCCTTTATTATGTTAAGGTACTTTCCTTCTATACCAATTTTGTTAAGTGTTTTGTTCATAAATGGATGCTGTATCTTGTCAAAGGCTTTTTCTGCATCTATTGATATGATCATATGATTCTTATTTTTTAATTTGTTTATGTGGTGTATCATATTAATTGATTTGTGTATGTTGAACCATCCCTGTGCCTCTGGGATGATGTATATATACATACAGTTGTCTATTTTCTTCTGCGTCTGCCTTATCTCCATTCGCCTTTGCAAATTGGGGTCTTTGAATGCCCCCTTTTTAGTCATTGTTATCTCAATTTTTTCCTATGTATGCTGAATGTTCATTACTATTTTATTATAATAATTCTCTTTTTATTATTTAAGCTTATAATGCCCTGGTTTTAGTAAGGGTTGCACTCTTCTGCTTCAATTTGCCCGATAGTCACTTTACTCCTAATTATGTTTTTTTTTCTCTTTTTTTTGTCATCTTATTTTAGGTGAACTGATCCCTTTTAGTATTTCCTACAGTGCAGGCCTCGTAGTGAAGAATTACCTCAGTTTTTGTATGTCTTAATTTCTTCCTCATATCTAAAGAAGAGCTTAACTGGATACATTATTCTAGACTGGTAGTTCCTTTCACTTAATAGTTTAAATATTTGATTCCATTTCTTTCTGGCTTGTATGGTTTGTGCTGAAAAGTCCAAGAATAATCTAATGGGTTTTCCTTTATAAGTTACCGTTTCTTTTGTCTCCCCGGCCGCCTTGAGAATTCTGTCTTTGTCATTGATTTTTGATAATTTTAATACAATGTATCTTGGTCTTAAAGGCCTTTTGGGGTGAGATAATTGGGTGTTCTGTTGACTTCCTGAATTCCAAGATCCAGCTCATTTCTTAGCTTTGAAAAATTGTTGTCAACTATTTGTCTGAAAATGCTTTCTAATCCCTGTTCCTTTTCCTCATCTTCGATAATGCCCATTATTCTTATGTTTCCTCTCCTGATGGTATCAGCTAATTCTTGAATTTCTTCTTCATTATTTTTCATTCTTTGGTTTCTCTCTTCTTCCTTCTAATTTACTTCTAGATTTCTGGCTTAGATATCACTGATCTTGTCCTCCATTTGATCGACTCTATTTCCCAAGCTTGCTCTTTCATTTTTCTACTCTTGCAGTGTGTTCTTCATCTCCAAAAGTTCTATTTGGTTCTTTTTGAGGGTTTCAATCTCCTTGCTCTGCTCATCTAGTTGTTTTTTCAATTCCTGAAATTGTTGATTTGAGTTGTTTTGGATCTCATTGAGTTTTTTCAGAAGTACTGTCCTGAATTCTCTGTCATTTAAGTGGCATATTTCTATGTCTGTGAGCTTATTTTCTGGAGATTCTTCTCTTTCTTTCTGAGGTGCCTTGTCACATTGGTTTTTCATGGTGTTTAATGGACTATTTCTCCACCGGAGCATTAATGGAAGTGTCTTCTGCTGTTTTTCCAGAAAAAAAGATTTATTATATAAAGGTCTCTTTGGTTTCCAGTAGGTGGTGTATAAGCCTCTTGGATCCCTGCTTTATATAAAGTCTTAATAAGGCTTTTAAACTTTTCTTGTAGATATTTAATCACACTCGCTACCCTCAGTTTCAGTCCCTGTCAGTGTCAGCGACAGTCTCAGCAGCATTTGTTCAGATTCACCTGGGGTTCCACAGTGATAGGTCTCGGAGGGTATAGGGGGGCTCTCTGGGTTGGGGTTAGGGGATATAGCTCAGCCTCAATTTTGAAACTGCTGCCAGCAAAAATCAGCTGTTGTTCTTCTGTGGTCCTGTCCCACTTTTCTGCTTTCTGCCCTGACTACTGGGCCCTGCAGTCACAGCTATCCCAAGCAAGAATGTTCAGGGAACTCACCATATAAACTCGCTGCTCCTTCTCCCTTCCCCCTCCTCCTACAAGGAGTTCCCAAGGCTGCCGAATGCAGCTTCTTTATTACTCCCAGTCCACACCCTCTATACCTGGGGTTCTGACCTGTGGTAGCTCCTATGCTCAGATCTCATGCTCAGACATGCTGGTGTGCAGTTTGGGTGTTTTTTGTTCAATTTTGTATGTTCAGCTTATTGTTGTTTCAAGGGGGGAGATCTGGGAAAGTCTCTTACTCCACCATGTATCTAAAGATCCTTGCATATAGTGATCTTGTCTCTTTAGTTTCTTTCAATCTAGAACAGTCTTTTCTTGACTTTTGTGATCTTGACACCTTTGAAAATTAAAGGTCACCTGTTCTGGGGATGTCCTTTGATTTAGGATTGTCTAATATTTGCTCATGAGTAAATTCATGCACTCTTACCAGGAGTATCACAAAAGTGCTGATGCTGTGTTTTTATTGCATCCTGTCACATCTCCACTTTTTCTTTTCATATACCCTGAAGTTCACATGATTTATCACATATCTGCAGAAGTTTAAAAAAAGAAACAGTCTGGAATACAGCTTTCCAGAAGACTTTATTTAAATGCACATTTAAGGCCTGTGAAAGACAGAAGGCTTTAAAGAAGGAGTCCATTAAGCATCTCCTATTTGTGATTTATGCAACAAGTTCAGCTCAATAACTACCTATTGAATATACCCGTTGGGCCAGTTACCTCTAGAGAGCTGGCAGGGAGTGAGACAGACATGATTCCTTGCCCTCATGGGGCATCACAGTACAAACATAATGAATATAACAAAAAGAGAAGCCACAGGGAGCTTGGAGAGGGTATAATATGGAGAGCTAACCTGGATCAACTTTCCAAAGATCTGAAGAAAATAAGAATTAGTAAATTGAAAGGTTAGTGTAGAAGAGAGAGTGGGCAGCAGAGTGCTCTAGACAGAGAGAAAGGAATGTGCCAAGGTTCGAACAGTAGAAAATCCTGCGAATAGAGAGCAAGGAGGAGGGTGGCCAGAGATAAAGTAAATGTTTAAGCAGTGAAGGGCCAGGCACAGAGGACCTTGTAGGCCATTGTAAGATGAGAACTTGGCCCTTTATATCCATGGATTCCACAGTTACAGATTCAACCAACCACAGATAAAAAACATTGGGGGGGGGGAGGAAATATGTTATGTTGTTGCTGATATGTACTATATAGTTAGGCCTATGATGGTTGCTTCTGTATTAAGCAGGTGCAGAGATTTTTTCTTGTTATTATTCCCTAAAAAAAATTATAACAACTATTTACATAATATTTCATTGTATAAGGTATTATAAGTAATCTAGAGATGATTTAAAATATACAGGGGGATGTGTGTAAGTTACATGCAAATACAACACCATTTTATTTATTTATTTTTTCATCAGGCATGAGGATTTTTTAAAAATGTATGTGTTTTCTTATGTACATCCAGGACTGAGGCCCAGAGATATAACAAGAGGAGAAGTATTAATTAAGCAAACTTTATTATGTGTCAGGCAAAAAGATACATGAAGGCTGGCAGTTTTCCCCAGTAACAGAATCCTAAAATCTTATGTTCTGTGGCTGGTACTATTATCAGACAAAAGATGAAGCCATTTGAAAACCATCCATGCACACATTTCTCTAGGAAGGAGTTGAACTCCAGACATTTTCAAGCAAGACTCAACACAAGTTGCAGCAGCACAGAGTAAATTGGTAAGTGACGGAGAGTTTGGGCGACAGAGAGAGATATGACATGGAAACTGTACATTAAAGAAATTTCCAGCAAGTCCAGGATGTTGACAAAGGTACATGTGGATAGCCAAAGAGCATGTAAAGATTTTAATACCACATTTCCAATTATGACTAGAATACTGCACTATTTTATGGAAGGGACTTGAGCATCTGTGGATTTCATTTGGGGAAGTGAGTCCTGGAACCAAGCCCCTACAGATACCAAGGAATGACTGCACAGACGTTATGACTGCATAAACTTTATTCCACTGAAGGGCTTTAAACAGGGAAGTGACATGCGAGTTTGCCTTTTTAAGAAATCACTATGGATACAGTGCGGTGAATAGAATGCAGGCGCAAGAGTAGACGGAGGTAGAATTGTCAGGAAGCTTTTTTAATAGTTCAAGTGAGAAGTATTGGTGGCAGGAGAAGAGGACAAACTGAAGAGATGTTTAGGAATTAGAATGGATAGGGTAGATAGAATTGATAGGTGCTACAATGCAGGAAGGAGGAAGAGTCAAAGATGATTCCTTGTCTCTTCCTTGCTGGTGCTTATTACAACTATGATTAATTGGTCATTTGTGTGATTATTTACTTAGCATCTGCTTTCCTCACAAAATTACATACAGCACAAGGGCAGGGGAAAATTTTACTTAACATCTTCTCCCTGTGTACATGCTCTAGCATAATGTGTGGCACATAACTGTACTTAAAAACTCCATTTTTAGTTGTAAGCAAATTGGCTAATGGTGGTATCATTTACTGAGTTGGGAACATAGAGGAGAAAGATGTTTGCAGGATGAGTTTTGACAATGCTGAATTACAGATACCTGTGAAACAAGGGGAAATAAATGTCCCTGGAAGCAACTAGAAATACAAATCTGAAACTCAAGGGAGAAGAGGTGAGCTGGATAGTTGTGCAAATCACAATTACAGAAAAGGCAATCAAAGCCATGGAGTGTGTGAGATAGCCTAATTAGAAAGTTTAGAATAAGAAAAGAGTATCTGGAAGAGCACTTTGAGGAGGTAATAATTAAGGGTTGTACAGAGAGACTGAGAAGTGGCCAGAGTGTTCTGGGTAGGAGGGAATCCAGGAAAAAATGGAGTGAGGTTTAAGGGAAGAATGCTTAAGAAAGGAGTCAACAATGTCGCATGCTTCTGAGAACTCGAACATGGGGCAATCAATAACCAGTTTCAACACAGTGGTGAGCAAAAGCCAGAGTTAAGTAAGGTGAAAGCAGAAAAAGAGAATGAATTTAGCAAATATAAGCAGCTCATTAATTAATTGATCAGATTGTGCTCCAGAGAAGATAAAATGAAGAACTAGAATCATAAAAAAAAGAGAGAGCTTAGCGTGAGAAGTTCAGTCAAGTCCTTGATGAGGTGACAACATGCAGGTTGACAGGTAAAGAGAGATCCCCAGGGTGAGTGGGAGAAGAGTAGGGTAGGCGATTTTGATTATTTCATCATTTTGCTTTAGTTGAGTCCTAAGCCTCAGTTTCCAAGAAGGTCAAAGGATTTACTGTCAGGACTTAGTTAAGCAATGGAACTTCATCTCTCACAAATTTTGTTATGGTCCTCACTAAAATAGCAAAAAGACAAAGCTCTGGTGAGAAATTTTAGGATATTGCTCTATGCCTCCCAACCTCCCCTTTGCAAAGAAGCTATCCAGTGGAAAGGGCAAAGACTACTTAAAAACAACAATGAAACCTCTCATAGCTGAGAAATTGAGATTAATAGTTAGCTAACCTCTTCTTATTTCTTTGTTTTTGTGTGTGTTTTGGTTCAGGGATTTGATATGTTGTATATCATCGGTCTTGCCCCTTATCTAGTTAGGAGAACTGATAAAACTATTTGTGTGAAATGCTTAAAATCTTTAAAACCAATGATAAAAATCCAAGGTGACACTTCCTTCCCTAAAGGTTAATGAATTAAACATTAACCTAAAGTGCCATTTACTACTGAAGGTTTATATATTCAATCCACTGGCTAGCTAGAAAAATGGAAAAATAAACTACAAACTTCATCCCTCGCCTTAAACTTTCTAGAATTATAAGATCAGGAAAAACTAGCATGAAAAATGTCATTCCAAGCCTTGAGTACAGAAAAGCAGATCCTCACAACAGCCCTGACCTCTGAGGTCTCACACTGACCTGCCAGGGACCTTGGATTCTAACAGCACCTCAGTGAGGAGGCTGCACATTCTATCTACTTTGCCTGGCTATCTGGTCAGTGCCTTTGCTTCTTAAGAGGCCACATCTTCCTAATTTAAGGGGATGAGGAAGAGTCTCCTTTACTCTACGTTCTCTATGTCCAATCATTTTCACTACGTTATGATCACTTCTACCACACATCTTGTTCAGAAGAGGTTTAAGTCAATTTGAACAGAAATCTAAATGCAGAGAGCAGAAAGTTACCTTTCTGCCCAGAAAGCAACATTTCATGGCACATATTAGGCTCTTATTAATAGGGCGTGTTAATTCAGAAAGTAGGCAAAATCAGAAATAAAGAAGTATTATGGAAGCTGTCTCTTCAATACACTTTGGCAATAGCAAACAGTTTTTTTGTGCGTGTATTCCTCACAAAGCTCTGCTCCCAGTGGACACTCATGCTAATGAGGATCAAGGAGTTTAGAGGCAAACTTAAAAATACCTACGATTAGAGCTCCAAAAAGGGAAGTTTTTATTTCCTTTAATCTTCACCTATGTCTTCTTCTCCAGTTAAAAATTTCTAGATACAATTAACTCCTTTCCATGAATGTTTCTATCATTATAATTTAGAAGAGAGCCCTTAAGTCTGTCCCTAAATTTCATTCATTTAACAAATACTGATAAAGTTCCTTTTATTTTCCACCACTGTGCCAAGCTCCGCAGTTACAAATGTGAATTAGATTTGATGCTTGATTTCAAGAAACTTATGGTTTAGTGCCGAGTTAAGAGAGAGAGAGAGAGAGAGGAAGAGAGAGAGAGAGAGAGAGACAGAGAGAGAGACAGAGAGAGAGACAGAGAGAGAGAGAGAGAGACAGAGAGACAGAGAGACAGAGAGACAGAGAGACAGAGAGAAAGAAAGAGAGAAAGAAAGAAAGAAAGAAAGAAAGAGAGAGAGAAAGAAAGAGAGAAAGAAAGAGAGAAAGAAAGAGAGA